>JARHVA010001576.1:860000-1032500 GCA_037957365.1 Torreya grandis
CACAAAAACCTTTGATTATATATTTTAAATTTTATTTTATTCTTATTTCCTTGTAATCTTAACTATTTTTTATTTTTGGTGTGCTTATAGTATCTTACAATAGACATTGGTTCTTGATTTCTTGTACAACTATAGTTGAAGAACCAACCTAGAAGGTTTTCATCTTGTTTAGTCTACAAGCCTTCCTTTTTGTTATACCTTTTCATCTTTTTTTGAGTTTTTGTTGGTCAGATCCACTTTAGGTTAGATCCATCATATATCTACCCACATCATGTAGATCTATATTCACATCCATATCTAAACCACCCATGGTAAATAACTACTCTTCTCATTTGTATTCCACCAATAGGTTGTTTAAAAAACTAAATACCCTAAAACTCATGCCTTGGAGTGAATTTATTTCACTAATCCTAAAACATTAGAGGCTACATTGTAAGGTTCCCTAATGTGCATAAAACCCACATAAACACATATGTCTGGGACTATGTAACATAGAAAAAGATAAAATTTATAGGTTGAAAATATAGTTACAATTCAACATGTAGGTGCAAAATATTTTATACCACTTGACATCATTTTATGATACTCATTTATGACCATGCTTATTAAAATTTCAAAGTTAAAATATCAAAGGAAAATATATTTATTTTGAATCAAATCTATGAGAAATGTTGTCATGATGGGAAAATGAATATTCTTCATTCTCTTTTGATTGTGAAAATAGAATCTATGTCTATCTACAGTGGTGTGATTCAATATATGCTCAAAATATATATTTGATTTCAAAGATGCTTAATTACCATGGAATTAGTTTTAGTAAACCCATTATATGTTTCCATTTCTATTGTAAATGATGTACATTTGAGTATAGTGACATTCAATAGCCTTTTCATATTTTTTATATAACTCATATGGTTCCACCTTTTTTTATTATTACATGGGGTACTTCCCTTCATTCATGAGATTTGGAATAATGTATATTTAAAAATCATTAGATTTATTATTTATTCAAAATTTAGTCTTGATCACTCTCAATTATCCACTCATTTAAAATCTTAGTGTTTCAACAAGGGGCACATTTCTCCATCATCAATAGGTTACATGGAAATTTGTTCTCACCCATGTACATGTGTACTCCTTTAATATCTTTTCAATTTATAACATTTTAAAATTTTAAAATGAAAAAATGATACCCCAAGAGTTATTTCAAGGTTTACTAAATTTGAGTTCCCTACATAATTTTAGTATTTACTCAAAGATAAAGTGTTTTGTACACACTAAGGTTCAATTCACTCTCATTTACTCTAGCGATTTCATTACTAGAGTAGGTGGTAGGGGAGGGGGTGGTTGGTAGTTATTTAGACACATAAATTTGGTCATGGGTATTTGATAATACTAATTCCTAACACATACTAAGCGACATGACTTCTACACATATACATGATTCATATTAACCATTCCTATAATATATTAATTAATATTTAGGTTTGACCCTTTTTTTATTACTATTCTACACAAATATCAATGCCAAATGATTGAATTGTGTAAAATCAACCTCATACTTACTCTAGTTTTGGTCATCATCATTGATATTTTGGGACAAGTCTATGGTAGGTTTACATTATCATTATCATGCTCATGTACACTTAGGTTTTTCATGTCCAATGAAAAATAATGGGTATATTTTGATATTCGAAACATTTTTTTGGGTATTCCAACATGATTCATAAGGTCCATTAAAGTAAATTATTAAAAATTTCACCTATAAATACACATCAAAGGTAATTCATTTTACAAAATTTATATTCACTTATTTCAAACATTCACACGATTTCATGTTAGCCTATGAATTACAAATTTAAGATCATTCACAAGGAGCAACCATAATCCAACTCAAGAACATTCCAAAGTAAGAAAATATCCATCATTACCAAGTATAAAATACATTTTATAGATCCATACACATAGTTAAAGAGCATAATTATAAAACCACTCTATGTAGGAGAACTACACATGTTTGATTTCCCTCAAATTATTGGATACATAGATATCAATCAATCATTAAAGAGGTGATTAAGTTAATCTCAACCCATTACACTCCCCTCTTTTTCTATAGGTTTTAAATATGTAAAATTTCACTTACAATTTCAAATAAAAATTAGGACAAATAGATAACTATAAACATTAAAATCTAATTTGTGACATCTCATATTACTCAACATATGCAAGTGCCAATGTCAAAATGATCATTTATTTATCATAGTTAATCAGGACAAGTCCATGATCAATGGACATGAGCTACCTATGTTTTTGTATGTTTACAACATATTGTCTAGTAATATTATCTAATTCTTCCTTTGATCTATCATAGTCAAAATTATGATTTCTCAATATCCTTCTACTAGTCATTAAATGCATTCAATTGGGACAAGCCCATGGTCAATGGACTTGAACACCCGATGATGTTATCCACTTATAGTGGACATGTATAGAAGTATGTTCTATTTTTTGTCTTCATATTGATCCTATATAGTCACTCTTTTGCAAATTTTCATTGTCTGATATTTGAATTAGTCAATAGATTTATGTGTGTGAGCTAAGTTGTTTTCTTTCTAGTGATATTCTAAAAGAGAAGTTTTACATATTTATCATTTGTCAAAATAAGATTTTTTTATTTTATATCTTTAACATTATGATATATTCTAGTTTTACACATTTTATAACACAATTTTTTATAAATCTAAAATTAGGTAAAACATGTCGTTGTCATAGTTTATCCTTGATTCCAACCAACATAGATGTATCATAGAGTGTTTCTAATGAATACCACATAATACAAATACCATAATTGAGACATAGCAAGATAATTTTTTTATTCACCTTACATGCTTAATCATTTATATGTTTATCATGTGTAATAAATCATAGGTAGAATTTGGTTTTATATGATTTTTATTATACAATTTTTAATATTAACATTTAAGGTTTTAGGTTGGTTTAGACAACTAAATGAAAAATAAGGTAAAATATATTGGTGAACCTAAATTATTTTCCTTACTATTATTGGGCAAAAATGACTAATATATGAACATAGGTACAAAATATTCACTGATTATGTATGGTTTCACTCTTTTACATGGGGGATGGACCTCAATCATCTTAATATATATTTATAAATAGTTTGATCTCCCCATATGACTATATAGTTTTTAAATAGGGATAACAATATTCATCCCATTTATTTATTATTATTATTTTATATTAAATGGGGGATAAATCTCATATAGTATTTCAAACATATAGATATTGATAACACACATTAATCTAAAGGAGATTATTAACTAATAGATTGAGTATTAGATGGAAGACCACCTAAAAAATAATATTTATTATTTGGTATATATCCTACTATTGTTTAACCCTTTTTGGATTGGGTTAATGGGGAATAGACTATTAAAATTGGATTAAGCTATTCTAAATTAGGCCAATTAAAATAATTATGATTTATAGTATTCTTATAAATATGTTGAATTTGAGAATATGCTAAATATATACAAGTTCAATTCTAAATAATGTTCTAAAACATGAAATATGAAAAATAGACAACACTTATCTTATTAAATTATGAACATGTAGATATGAAGTTTATAGGTATATAATAAGATAGACTGATGTTCCACCTTAATTCATTAGATTGCATAAATTAGTTAACTATCAACTTGGACACTATTATCAGGATCTAAACACTACCATTAATGATTTCATCCTAGTTTTGATGATTTTAACTTGATCAAGATAAAAAATCAATTTTTGTAACAACCACTTATTCACATTAGGTTTCACTATCACCTTGAATATTTCCAACTTAGATTTCATGCACATGTTCCCAAAATCAGTCTTTTGCTCAAAATCATATGTTCTCCAACTTGGTATGTCACATTTAAAACTAGAGTTTATTGGGCTCAAGTGAAGTCATGTTGGCCTCAAATATCCATCTATAAATGAGTGATAGCTAAATATACATATACTTTGAATAAAAAATCAAACTAATTTATTTTTCCCCATTAGGTGGGCTTATGTGTGAAAAATTATTAAATATGCTACATATGAGTGAATGTAGTGATATAACATATAAATAGAATAATAATAATCATAGGATAATATTTAATGATTTATAAATGTAATAATACTGATCTTATGAATAAGTTTGAACTAGGGAAGAATAGAGTAGTATACTTTATTTGCACAACTTATTTTTAGTAATGTAGTGTGAGATTTAGAGGTGTGTGCTACATATTTCTTAGATCCATAATGAATGGATTTTTATTTTTATTTATAAAATAATTTTATAATTTATTTAATTTGAGGTTTTAAGTAATAACATAGGCTAAGCTATACACATTGAAATATTTGAAAATTTGATAATTTATAAGGTAAGGACACTAGCGTGAAATTTGGGAAACTAGAGTCAATGCTAGTGTCTAAATATAGATGGTAGTGTCTTGAAGAATATAAATTTGTTGAGAATATATAATTTTTTTAGTATGATATAATTTATGTTTTATGTATAATGTGATCTATAGGTGATCTGGGTCATCATAATATTAGGTTCAGAATATAGGTTAAGTAGTTAGGCATAGTCAAATGGTGAATGTAAGCCTTTTGGTAGTGAGAAGGTCCTAAGCTAAAGGATTGAGACATTATTATTAATATTAATTTGTAAAATAATAAAATATCATTTCAAATCATATTTTAGTATCTGCACTTTCCCCATCTTAATATAATAATTCATAAGAATGAAGCTACTAACTTTAAAGGAAATATATGCATACCTTGGGGTGTGTACATCACACCTTTATTTTTATTTAACTCTATTTGATTTTTTTTTGTCTATTACATATAAATATAATAATATTATATTTTAATTTTTTTATTTAAAATAAAATAGATAATAATAATGAGATCATGGAAGGAATACACATTAGTGCCGATGCAACCATGTTTCCCCTTATTACTTTGCTTTGGTGATGATGTTTCTTTTTTGAGCCATTTGGATAAATAGGATCACAAATTAATCTTAGAGATGTGAAGAGTAAGATTTTATGGTAATCATGTCCCTAATATGATGCAATGGTTATTTTTTATAAGGCCGTTGAGATCACTGAATATCAATCACACAACTTAAATATATACCTAATCTATCCAATCTAGCCAATATCGCATAGGTCAAATGGTGTAACCATCTCATAGTTAAAAATGGTAACAATACCAAGGACATATAGGTCATTTATTATTGACTATACTAATTAAAGGATACAACTAATTCATATAGGTAAATATCAATCAGTGCATCTTGGTAAGGTTGGTACATCAATATGTGGTGATAAAGGAATGAATCATGTTCATCCCCCCTCATCAAATATGTTGTAAATTATGTATATTTTTAATATATACATGTTATTTCATGCATTTTAATATAATATGAACCTCTAGTATCTATCAAAATGTAACCTTTGATCTATAATTTATGTCTAATATTTATCATAAATATGTAAAAATTAGTGCAAAGATCATAATATTTTAACCCAAGTGTATATTTGAATAATTAAAAATGTATAAAATTATTAAAAAATTCCAATTTTAAGTGTGTGTAATCAAGTCTCTATGACATTCCCCAACTTATATACGCTTAATTTTAAGGTTAGGGGAATGCAATCTAGTAGTCACCTTATCTCAAAAGGATAAGATAACCATAACATTTCTATATCAATCATGTAGTAAAGAATAATATAGTGTTATTATGTATAAGTAGATTTAAAAATGAATCTCTTAGTTTAAATCACAATAATACATAATATGCATGATAATTATGATGTACATGTATAGAATTAATAATTATAATCTTAGCAAAGAATCAAACACACACACACACACATAAGCTCATTAAATTTCATGAAAAAGTGGTCTAAGGAGACTAAAAATAAGAGGCATGTTAACATTCTACACACTTAAATTGAGGACATGTTCAAATGTTCCACAATCACAATGAGGTAAAAAATAATAATTACACTCAATTAATTCAGGTAATAATATGAATAAGTGAACTATAAGAAACCATCATAAGAATATCATACTACTTATTTCATACACAAGTTATTAAAATGTCATGTAGCATATCATATATTTAACATGATTTAAGACATAAGCATGAGTATAGAACTGTGTAAAAATTAGTATATAAGGTCAACATAATCATTAAAGTGATCATAAAATAATGTAACCTATATCAATCATGATTAATGAAGTATATGACCCTAATGTAGCATGCCACATGGATGGAGGATAGGTCCAACATTTGTATGACCATGCATCATGTATATAGTGTATTCATTTATAACACTCATGTACCCATGAAATATATGTGTGTATATAAAGGAAATGATATGCTATCTACTAGCCTAAATTAAACAACATATATTCAAAATCTAATAAACATGTGTATGCTAAATATTTTTGTATGTATGTTTTATTTGAATGTTTTTGTATTTAATTTCTTTCTTTTTTTTGGAATTTTTGATTTTGGGAATAAGAAGGCTAGCATATGATCCAATATAAGGAATTTTTATAAGATTATCTATGCTTAGCATTGAGTACACTAAAATATTAATGCTACCAAGGATCATGTATATGTGTCAAATATAAAATTATAAAATATACAATACTCTACCTATACCTCATAGGACTCTATGATCATGAAGCAATAGTGGTTCATGGAACCCATTTATTATTTATATGACTTATTTTGTACAATTATAACTATGGAATTTTTTACCCTCTATGAAACATGTTGATCTAAATTTATCAATTAGTTGGGTCATGTAATTGTAGATGAGGGCTCAGTGGAGTCCACTATGTATCTATGATGCAACAAACTCTCAAGTATGAGTTGTCTCTAAAATAGGATTGCATATTTATAAGATTTTAGCTCATAATTAACCTTATTAGGTTGGATAATTATCTATCTTGGAATAAACTTATCATGTTATGGTGGATGCTCATATCAAATCATTGAAACTATATTTACCATGTTGGCATGATTATACTTGAGACATATATTTATTGTGGATGGAAATACATGTAGATTATGAATCCAATGTCATTTTATTAATATGTCAAATAATCATGTATGTTTTATAATTGAAAATGTTTTAGTCACATGGGTTGGATAAATATGTAAAGGTAAATCAGTCTCACCAATAATCTATTGTGCTTTCCTATTGAGTTCTTTTATTGTCCTAGTTAATGGGTATAAATCATCATGTGTATATACCAAATTTGTGATTAATTTCATGGTACATTATTTTCACTATAACCATTATCAACCAAAACATTGTGTACACTATGATGATCAATATGTGATATAATAAAAAAAGAGTGAATATCTAAGTTATCACCTATAATTTTGGTGTCATCAAATGTAATAGAGAGCCTATGAACCATATGAGGTATTGTATGTGTATGTGTGCCAATAATATCATCTAACAAGTTACTATAATGTGGTGGAGGAATATCTACATGATATTCCATTTTCACATATGATGTTTCCTTCAAATGATCTTGTAATTGATTTATTAATATAATTTGATTATTATGATCATTGGGTTTTGACCTTGAATCCTTTGGAAGATCATCATAGATTATATGTTTGTTGATTCTTAAATGTATATCACAAGTGCCTAAAGTGTTCAAGAACACTTCTCATTTTATAATTCTAAGAATTTAGTGTATGAGTTGTAGGTTGTGATAATCATATTATCTATTGGTGGAATAGAGGCAAATCAATTGGACTATTTCACAATATTTATAATGTTTGGTGGTTAGGGGCCACTATGGCCAAATAGTTCATTTAAAAAAATATGAAGTATGTTATTCTAAAAATGGTTAATTATGATCAAGAACTAATCTAAAGACTAATCTAAGATGGATATTTAAAATGAAAATTAAGCTAAAGTGATCTAGTTAAAAAAGGAGCAAAAGGAAAGGTAAGGTAGAGAAGAGATGTTGTTGATATTCATTCCAAACATCATGACAAAGCTCAAATGTCATCAAATAATGCACTTAACTAATGTCTGACATGAAATATCATAATATACAACCCTATCACACATTATACAAACATCTAAGGAATGTGGAAAATAAATAAAATAAGAACTAAGTGCACCTTAAAGATTTATCCCTGCAAGCAAACAATATTAAAACAAATATTACACATGTAGAATTAGGATCAAACATCAAGACATATCTATGCTATGTGTGTGCTTTGATTCCACTTATTGATTGCCATAAGATTTATAGAAAAAATTCCAAGTTCATGACTTTAACCATTAACATTGACTTTTAGCATGTTTGGATGTTCATTAAGAACCATGTTTTAGTTTAGGGAAGGCTTGGTCTTTGCTCTGCTACTAGTTAGGCATCCAAAACCATGATAAAGATGCATTTAACTCCACTCAAGGCCTTGATCCACTTCTATTTAGGCATATATATCCCTTGTGGAGATTACCATAATCACCTTTGCTTACAAAGATCTTGAATTTTATAATAAGGTTCTTATTTTTATATATTTTCCTAGTCATTCTGAATTTATAGAAAATTTTCAAAACTAGATTAGCTAGGTTTTTATATGTGGTCAAGTGTTTTATCTTCAAAAATTCATTCTTGGATGTAAAATTTGTCCCAAGTAATTATTATTTTTAAGTGCAAGCATTACTGTATCTCAATAATGCAATCTTTCATCCTACATGTGCAATATTTCTTAAAATCAAGCTTAGATTACAGCAAGGCTTAAAATATCAAGGAATAATTAACCTATACATTATTCTTTGCCATATTTTCCAACCTATAACATCAAGCTCATATTACAATAATCCATGGTCAACCAATGCTGAGAAAACACACCTTCATTCTTGAACTGTGGGGTTCATTTTAAGAGTCATATGAATCTTGATTTGAGGACTATCCAAAAGGACTTCTTATAATCAAGGAACAAAGCAAGAAATCAAACACACCAAATAGAAAGAAAAATATATATATATATATATATATATATATATATATATATATATATATATATATATATATATATATATATATATATATATATATATATAAACATATGTACAAAAAAGGCATAAGAAAGAAAGAATAGAATGAAACTAACCAAGCCTACATATACTAACTCTAAATAGTATTACAATTTACTCCATATGGACCCCAAGTGGGAAACTAGAGAAGTAGTGGTTACGGTATTGCCCATTGGTGGGCAATGTGAATTCTATTCCTTGTAAGTCTTTTTACTTAAAGATATTGTCTTCAAGTATCCCAAAAATATGATAGGGACCTATCCACAAAGGTGTGAACTTCACATGTTTACTCTTAGGCTTAGATGCCTTGTCCCAAATAAGAAGTAAACCCTATCTAAACACCTTTATCTTTGAACATTTGTCAAACCACCTTTTGACTATGGTTAGATGTCTACTAACACTATAAAAATCCTCCTCTCTTGCATCTTAAATATGAATGATGTCCAAAAACCTTTAAATTTCAAATTCTTGGTCTTCTTCAATGTAATTTTACATGAAATTATATGTTGGTAGCTTGAGGGTGATGGGTAATATGGGTTCTTGACCACAAACTATGAAGAATGGTGATGCTTTGAGAGCTTGTTTGACTCTAATTATATCTACTTAGAGGGCATACTTAAGTATCTTATGTCATGTTCTAGGTTTATTAGCTATAGCTTTATTTATATCCTTCATCAAGTTCTTATTTGTTGATCTAGACACTCCATTACCTTGAGGATAATGGTTTGATAAGAACTTGAGGACAATGTTGTTATCATATGCACATTTTTTCATCTCAATGGATATAAAAATGGATCTATTATCATAGACTATAGTTACATATGTCCCAAGCATTCTACATGTGTTTTATTCTAAAAAAATGATCACCTCTTTAGTCCTACATTATTTAGTTGCCACTGCTTCAATCCATCTAGTGTATTAGTCAATAGCAATCATAACATACTTGTGACCATTAGAGGAATTGGGGTTAATGACCAACACAAAATATAATACCTATTTCACAAGGGTTTTATTAGTTATTACTGGTATTAGTGGCATGGCTAACTTTGGGTCTTTAGTGTTAAAGACTTGACATGAGTGGCATTCTCTCACATGTTTATGAGCACTTTTGAATATTGCAAGCTAGTAATAAATAACCCTTAATATTTTGTGTTGTTGTCCTTCCATATGGATATCTACTTCATAGATTTTCATGGAAGGTGCTCATGATCTCATCTACTTCATTCTAGGAGAGACATCTCAAGTATATGCCTTCAAAGTTCTTTATATACAACACTCCATCTTTGATCAAGAAATGGGTTGCCTTGAACCTTGGAACTATTTTTTGTTCTTTACTTAACCCTTCAATACAATAACAATTGATTAGTGAATGGATAATGGGATCATACTCATCAATGGGTCTGAAACCTTTTTGCTATACATACATAACACTTACCTTGTGATTAATATTGGAAATCAATCGAATTAGATGTTGGCACCTTACTAATTTGGTAGTCTTCATCTCAATGTCATATTATTAGATCATAGACGTCCACTTACCTCTCCTTTCTTTTATTTCATTTTTACTTAGCATGAGTTTAGTTTCAAGGTCTGGTAGAATTTCATACACGTTATTCCTAAGAATATAATGCCTAAACATTTTCAATACTTTAACCAAAGCACATGCTTATTTGTCAATCAAAGAGTAGCTTAACTCAACATTTTTAAGGTTAGTTCTCATAAAAGCTATAGGATGATCACATCCATCTATCTTCTAAGTTAGAATGATAGTTATTATATGATTTTAAGCAAAGGAGTAGTGATTTAAATTTTTTTATGAATAATGGAGTTTTATTATTATTTTAGTTAAGGGTCTAGATTACTAAATTAGTGTAAAATATAGACATAATTATAGTCCTGATTTGTATAATTTATCTCTCCTTTTTACCTTCATAAAAATAGCAATAAATAAGGAGAAAATATAACTTATCTAGAAATAGACTAAGATGGATGATATAGGGTCTAAATTTGGTTTTGAAGGACTAGGATAGTGTTGTAAATAAAAATATGGGTTTTTCTCAATGAAAGGATAAGATTGCCAAAAACATGATACTTTGGGGTCTAGCACTATTGTCCATTTCTACCATTATTGTCCAAACTAGTCATATAGACCTAAAACTTTATGGGTTGGGGGGGGGGGGGGGGGGGGGCGGGTAGTTAGTGTGTAATATGCATTGAAAAAGTGATCCACACCCCTTGTGTGGGTATGCTTCCTACATACCAATACTTATAAGAGGGATCAATCCATATGTATTTCTCCCACCTAATGTGACTTGTGTAATAGTGTGATGTAGATGTAAAAATTCCAAATTTAGAGTGCTGGAGGTGGTTAGGGATTGGTATGATGGTTTGAGTATGTTTGTAGCTATGTTGGGTGACTGTATGTAGAGAATACAAAAATTTGCTTTAGTAATTTATTTTATTATTGCTTGATTTGTAAGATTTGTCACCTCCTTTTGTAAATGAGCTTTGGATAGGCTTTTATAGGGAACCATTGGTCATGGGTTAGATGTGTTCACATTAGGCTCATATAATGAAGGATAAGAATTAGATGAAAATGAATGTTGAGGCTGAAATTAAAAAGGGACAAGAGAGTTAAAAATGGTACACCCTAGGGTCTATCGCTATAGTCTAAATATGGTACTCCTATCTTATAGGTTCAATAATTGGGAGGATAAGATGGCCTAGGAAAAGAATCATGGCTAAGGTGGAATGACTAGTCAAAAAGTCTTTAGATGACTAGTAATGAGAAAAAAGGTATCTAAAATGGTCAGAAGAGTATGTAAGAAGAACCTATGGATAGGTTGCAAAAGCCACACTCAAAATACCAATTTATACATTTTATTTGACTAGATTCACCCCATTTTATTCTAGTCATGTAGCAATGAAAAATACTAAGATAAAGTAAAAGTAGAAAGTGCACCTAAACTTACCTACAAGGGTGAAGCCCATAAAGATGTGTGATGTTGAGTGTGTATAGAGAGAGCACATCATGAAGTGTAAATTTATAATATAAAATAAATAGCAGATAAATTCTTGCTAGACATGCTATGTCTAAAATAAGAATGTATAAAATCTAAGTGAGAGAGGAGGAGAAAAACATGAATACACCTCATTGGGTAGACAAACTAATATAAGCACTATTGTGATGTTGAATGAATTTTAAGTGATGTTGGGTATGTGTTATATCAAGAGTAATATACTGAATGGAGATAAGTTCTCAATTCCCTTAAGGTGGTTGAAGAATAAAAATTCTAGCCTTTTGAATCCATCATCGCTTACCAAGTGAATCTATGTGATCATTTATGTGTTAATTGATGTTTGGACTATGTTTTTAATACCTCTGAGTAGGTGGTTCAAGAATACAAAGGCTAGCTAGTCTTTTGGCTCCATCATTACCCACTACGTGAGATATGAATTGATATCAGTATGAATGTGTGTCATATGAGATAGCTCCTAAATCTCATGAATTATTTGTTATCTAACAATATGGCATGTATATCTGAATGTGTACTAAAATCTAGGCCAATCTTGGCCCATAAAAAAGGTGGAGATTAGGCTTGTATGAAAGAAATTGTAAACTAAGAATTAGGTTTATATAAAAAGTGCTCTAAAATGATGCCAACCACCTACAAATGAAATAATGCATACAACTACTGAGAATACCTATGTAATACATTGAATTAGAAATAAAAGAATGTAAATATGCCATGCACATTACCCCCAACCAATAGTGTCTATAACATGGATTACTATCCAGAAGTTATACCAACTACCCAATCTACAACTCAAAGAGAGAGACATCATGTCATGCATGATGCCCCTTATATCTGGATACTCTATGAAAAATTATACTAAAACTACATAATCTAAACTAAACTATAGCTAGCAAAATTATAACTGAACTTACCTTTATATCTATTTTTGGAAAATTTCTATTTTTAGAAAATTTGTATTTTCTATTATTTAGATAGGAGTACCAAAAATAGGAAACTTTTCTATCTAGAATTGTAGTCCAAGTATGGAACTCTTGTCCTTTAATAATTTTTATCACTATTCTATATTCATCACTATCTTGATGGTCTGCTCTACCTAGTTTGATTTTTGATTATTTTTTTGAGTGTTCTAAAAATTAATTTTTGATAGGGAGAAGGCTCTAATCTCTATGACAAAACCCTTATTTATTGGCCCTTCTTCTAACAATAAGATGAAGACCATTCAATGACTATCCTCATAATAAATATCCCTACATGTTTGTTATGCTATAAAATACATGATATAGTAATGATAATTGAAAACATGTCTCAAAATATAGCATAGTTTGTATTGCAGATGGTTAGATCAACAGGGTTATGCCTATATAGATGTAACAATGTAACATCATGTGTATTAAACTAAACTAAAAGTATTAATCTAGTTTTTTGTTTGTTTTCAAAGAGGGATGGATCATTATTTCCATCATGGCATCTAATAAGGCTATATAATTTATGATGTAGATCATGGAATTGTAACAAATCGAGAAGCAAACAAGAATGTAAGGAAAGAATCAATAAACATACAAATGAGGCTAAGGGGCCAATAAAACAAGGGACATGTGCACATGTCACTCAAACTAGGAAAGAAATCATGCAAGGCATGCTCAAATGCCACATACACATATAATTGAAAACAAGCAAGGTTGGCATGACGGCCACAAGCACATAGAATAATACAAGCAAAGGACATTGGAAAATGTCCTAAGGTAGAGATAAGAGACAAAATATAAATTGAGAAATGCAATCACATATAGCTATGCAAAGCAAGAAAGGAAGTCATGTAAATGTTGGAAATACTATCACATCTAACTAATCAAAGAAAGAAGTGAAAGTATGCAAAACATAGAGTAGAAGACTAGGTAGATGCTCAAAAATACATAAGTACTATATAATAGTGAGTAGAAATAGAATAATCTATGTAATATAGTAATTAATGTATATTAACATGATAATTAGAGTGTGTAGTGTAGGAATGACATAACTTGCATGGTATAGCCATGTAGAGGATGCCCCTAGTGGATAGATATACTAGTGAGTAGCAATAGAATAATCTATGTAAGATAGTAATTAATGTATATTAACATGATAATTAGAGTGTGTAGTGTATTAATGACATAACTTGCATGGTATAGACATGTAGAGGATGCCTCTAGTGGATAGATATGTTGATGTATGTCACAAATGTAAAAGTAAGATGCCCCATCAATGGGTAGAGTAAATAAATCAAGGATATAAGTGTCACTATATACACTTAAACAAGATCAAGTGAAGTATAGTAATGTATATAAATTGAAAAACAATAGCATAGAATAATAACGTGTAAGTCTAGCATGGTAGTAGAAATGTAAAGCATATAATTGAGATGTTCTCTATGTTTTGAGTTATTTGAATGTTTTTTGTATTTTGACAAGTTATATTATTTTTCTTATTTTGAAATAAGCTATGCAAAATAAATCATAAGGTAACTATGTACAAGAAATTGAAAATAAGCTATGTAAAAGTAAGACGGAGAACAAATGATACTAATAGATGAGTCTCATGAGATACTCCTATCATGGTATCCTATATCAAGGAGAGGGATCGTGTGTGATCATGAAGCATGATGAAAATGCTAAGACTATGAATCTAAAATCTATGTATGTTTTAAGTTCTCTAAAATATTTGTAATGTAAATAAACTATGGGTTCCCCCTATAACTCTGAGAAGTGGATGCAACTATGGGGATTTTAGGGACCCATCTAGTAGTATAATAATCTCTCTAAAAATGTGCTCTATGTGTAGAGGCATGAGACCTCAATGATAATACTTTGGGTTTGAATACTATAGCTAGAAACTATCTAGAGTATTGAAATTATCATTGATGTAGTGGTCATTCTAAGAGAGGCCTCTATGGAAGTGTATTAACTCTTTGTGTTGGTGAGGGAGGCCTTAGTTGTGTTTGAATCTCAACTAGAGGAAGAAATATAACTGGTAAATAAGCTAAAATTAGTGAATATAGAGTATTAAATGGATCTGAAGTGGGGAGTAGTAACTCATACATAACTCTATCAATAATAACAACTTAATTAGCATTAATATATTTCACACATCTATGAACTATAGAAGTTACTGCTTAAAATTTATGGATCCATGTCAACCAAACAACATGTTAAAGACTCTTGCACTAAGAACAATAGTAAATGGTGTGGCCATATGTGTAGTTCCAACCTTTAGAGGAAGTACAATCTCACATAAGGAACTTTGTATGTGTTTGTTGATTCCATTGATAACTATGTCCGATGGGTTAATATCCTTATTTGAATATCCTAAAGGCTAAATTAATTCCATAGTACACATGTTCACACTAGATCCTTTATATATGAGAACACTATGAATGGGATGATGATCAATGTAATCTCTACTAAATAGTGCATGGTAATCTGAATCATCCTCAACTATCTCCTACTCTAAAAAGTAAATCAAATGTCTAGTTAGAACTCTATAAGTATACACATTGATCATGTTACTCAGAGGATGTGGTTCAAATGAAGGTGCCTGGTATGTATCTGGTGGAGGGTGTGCATGATATTCATGGTGAACACCTAATGTATCCCCTATTTCTTATTTAAAAAGGTATGGGAAAGGGTGTGAGAATATTTTCATAGCCTTGTCCTATGTTTACTTTAGCTAAGGAGGCTTAACTAGAGTGTCAAGATAAATAAGGTTGATATATATCAAATCTTGTATCTTGTGTCACAAAATGATGCATCTATTCATTGTGCGACTTGTTGCCTTATAAAAATTTTACAATGAATTTTGATCATATCCACATGGAAGAGGCTTTTTTGTATCAACTTCTCAAATAATAGGGTGAGATATGATATTGCATTTGAAAAGCTATTGTAAGAATTGGGTTGGAGATACTAGTAGATTTCTAAAGGCTCATTAAGGAGGTTTGAATAAAACCACTTGTTGAGGGGATATACAATTGCATTAATTGTAGGTCGATTTTTTGTTTTTTTATCATTAACTTTTAATCTATATGGGACTTTATTGTTACTCTTGTTTATTGTGTTTGATATGCTTGTGTACTTGAGTTTTCCCATTATAATTAATTTGACTTCCCTTTCCTTTAGTGTATGACATAACTCAGTGAAGGAAGAGAATGTTTTGAACATTATTGACTCATGCAAACTGGCAAAAGACTCTATTTGAAGATATCTTGTAATTCCTGAATGATCATGGGGCTAGTCATTTTAGCCAAGATAGTCTTATATCGAATAACATAATCTTTGAGATGCTCATTTATAATTTATTTATATTTTTCAACTTGGGCATAAAAATACTTATAACCTATGTTAATGCCAAAATGAGTTAGTAAAATGTCATCTAAATGATTGAATGTGTTGACTAACTGATTCCATAGACTATAAAACCATTGTAGAACATAATTCTATAAACTCCATGGAAATAACTTGGTCAATAATTAGTCATTTGGCACATAGTCCAATCATGTTGCATGAAAATCTCTCAAGCATGTCTCTGGATCACCCTTATCATATAGAGTGAGCTTGGGTTGAACAAAACCTAGTGTCAATGGTGTAGAAGCAATATGTTGTGCCAATGTTATATGAAGTATAGTAAAAAAATACAAAGCCTATTTTGGTCTAAAGGAACCTTGATCAAGATGTATCACCTTAGATTCAGGATATTTTATCTCTTGCATAAGGTCAACCACATCGAGAGATAAAGATGTACTAGTCATAGCTGGTGGTGCCTCATAAGAAGGTTGGGATACTATAGGGTGTTATTGAGACATAATTACCCCTGTAATGTCATTTAATATTGGTTGTTCTATGGTTTGAGAGGATTAACCATTATTTTTTTTGTTTTTCTTCTTTTAGTATTTCAAGCATATCATCTTGTATATCAGGATGTTTGGTTAAAAGGTCTTGAAGTTCCCTCTTATCAATTTAGTCAAAATCAATATATTAGGCCATTATTAATGTAGGAAAACAAATTAAAAATGGATTGAATTTTTTAAAATAAGTTATAATAATAAAAATATTATGGAAGGAAATTACTAAATAAAGGAAATGCATATTCTTAAAGACAACAAATTATAATTGTATAAAAAGAATATGAAGGTCATAAATATGTAAGGTGATACCTCAAGAAGTAAAGGGGCCTAGTAAATTCAACTAGGGTTTGAAGGAAATAATTTATAAAATTACTATGATAAATTTTAAAAATTAAATGTGAAATTGTGATTTATGTGTAAGCAGAAATAAAAAAATACTAGAAAAATCAACAAGGAAATTTCCCTAGGATTTCAAGGAGTTTTGTGTATAAATCAAGTAAGTTGAGTTTACTAAATGATTTAACTTGTTTAGGAATAATAGAGTTTTCTTCATATTTTAGTTAAGGTTCTGGATAAATAAATTAGTGTAAAATATAGATATAGTTAAAATCCTAATTTATATAATTCATCCATCTTTTTTATCTTTCTAAAAATAATAATAAATAAGGAGAAAATATAACTTATCTAGAAATAGTCTGAGATGACTGATATAGGGTCTGAAACTAGTTGTGTAAGACTAGGATAGTGTCATAAATTAGAATATAGATTTCATTTGGTAAAAGGATAGGACCATTTAAAATAGGATACTTTGGGGTTTGGCACTATTTTCCACTTTTGTCATTGTTATCCAAACTAGTCACAGAGACCTAAAACTTTCTAGGTTTTTACATTGTGCTGATATGAGCTTGCCTATGAAATCTTGAGTGTTGAATGTCGAAGGAGATCATTATAGAGATTATTTAATCTTAAAAACCTGACTATCCATCATGATTTATAAAATAAGATTTGAATCACTTAGAGAAATGGGGTGTGGGGTTAGTGTGTAATATGCATTGAACGTGTGATCTACACCCTTTATGTAGGCATATTGCCTACATACCAATACTTTGAAGAGGGATCAATCCATATACAATTATCCCTATTAAATTTCCTTATTAAATAGTGTGATGCATATGTAAAATTTCCAAATCAAGAGTGCTTGAGGTGCCTATGGACTGGTACGATGGGTTGAATATGTTTACAACTATGTTGGGTGATTATATGCAGAGAATAGGGAAAGTTTCCTTAGTGCTTTGTTTGTATTCTTACTTACATTGTAAGATTTGTCACCTCCTTTTGTAAATTAGATTTGGATGGGATTTTATAGGGAACCATTGGTATGGGTTATATTTTATTGTGCTAGGCCAACATAATGAAGGATAAGAATCACATGAAAATGACCATTAAGGATCAAATTACTAAGGGACAAGAGCACCAAAAATGAGACACCTTAGGGTTCATTGCTATATTCCAAGTATGGTGATCTTTTGCTATAGGCTTAAGACCTAGGGGGATAGGATTGGCCTAGGAAAAATAGCTTGGCTGAGGTGGAATGACTATTTAGAAGTATCTAAATGACTAGTAATGAGAAAAAAGGTGTCTAGAAGGGTCACAAGCATATGTAATAAGCACCTATGGATAAGGTGTCATAAGCCACACTCAAACTACCAATTTGGACATTTTATATGACTAAAAGTAGAGATAAAAATATATAGTAAAGTCTGGACTTATCAGGACTAAGGCTTGTCTAATTGACTCTTTGATGTATT
Source organism: Torreya grandis (assembly GCA_037957365.1). NCBI lineage: Eukaryota > Viridiplantae > Streptophyta > Pinopsida > Cupressales > Taxaceae > Torreya > Torreya grandis. The sequence goes on from JARHVA010001576.1 coordinate 878,866, forward strand.
TGAAAGCCTTCTTTGTTTCTTTATTCCATGTGATTTGGAAATTCTTCTTTAGCATATCATTCAATGGTTTCACAACTTCTAAAAAATTAGAAATGAACTTTCTTACAAAGTTTATTTTACCAAAAAATGACTTCAATTCCTTCCTACTATTAGGGGGCTCTATATTAGATATTGCATTTACTCTATTAGGTTTTATAGAGATTCCCTCCTTAGTGACAACATGTCCTAGTAGTTTTCCCTCAGTAACATAAAAAATACTTTTCTTTGGTTTGAGAGAAATCCCATACCTTCTACATTGTTAAAATACCTATTGTAGGTACATAATATGATCCTCCCTATTTTTAGAAAAGATAGTTAAATATCTATGTATATGATAATACACATATCTACAAGACCTTGGAAGATATGATCCATAGCCCTTTTAAAAGTGGATCCTACATTTATAAGTTTAAATGGAATTCTTTTGTAGGCAAAGGTGACCCACTTAGTAGTAAATGTAATTTTCATCATGTCCTCTTGGTTCACCAGCCCCTAATTATATCCTAAAATTCCATCAAGAAAAGACATCATAATATAACCCTAAATAATCTAGATTACTTGGTTGAGATAAGTTAGGGGTAATTGTCCTTTTTAGATGTTCTATTCAGATTTCTAAAATCAATGTACAATCTAATTTCATATTTTTTCTTCTTGATTGATACTAAGTTAACTACCCAAGTGGAGTGCCTAATGGGAAACACAATATTGTCATCTTAGATATTTTTGACGCATTTGTAATAGTGGTTCTAAGACCAAATTAATAGGTCTCTAATTTTTTCTAAAAGGTTTGCAATTTCCCTTTAAAGGTATGGTATGTGTTATGGCCTTTGGATTAAAGATCCTTAGGTCATCATAGGCCCATGCTATGGAATATTTATATTTGGTCAGTAATTATTTGGCTCTTTTTGACTTATTATTTTTATATAGGTAGTACCTATATTAACCAACTGAGGTTGACCTTGAATTCCAAGATCAATTACATTATAATCCTTCCCACTTACTTTGGGAATCTTGATAGTCTCAGTTAGTCTGTCTATGCCAAATAGTCTTTATAAGACAATCATGCTTTTGGTGATCTTATTACCATTAAAATAAATAACCTTATCATTGAGTTTTCCAAAATTTTCAAGATTATTGACTTTTCTATGACATAAGATTCAAATGCTCCTGAGATAGTCATGAAGTCTAGGATCTATTGTTCATCACTAAATCTTTGTAGATGGTTTATATTATCAAGGACTCAAGGGTATGAGACCAACTCAATACTAAGGTTTTAGGATTCTTGGCCTAGCATAATATTGGTAGCTACTAACAAAATCTCATTAGTAGCCTTATTCTTTTCCCTAGGGATGGAAATAATGTTAAAAGCATCAAAAGATTCAATCAAATCCCAAACTCTAAACTTGTATCTTTTAAGATATGACAACATGCATTGGTACTTACTTCTTGCTTGATTAACCACTAGGTTTGAGTCACCATATACTATCAATTCCTTGAATTTATAATTGATGGAAAGTTGTAATCTTAATATTAAATCTTCATATTCTACAAGATTGTTAGTGCAAGGAAACTGATGTCTATAAAAAACATGACATTCTTTACCAATAGGGTTAGTTAGAATAATTCCTACTCTAGATCCAGACTTGTACCTATCTCCATCAAAATGTAGTTTCCACTATCTAAGAAAAAGATGTGAAGATTTAGAGTAACATACCTTAAAAGTATCAAAAGTGTACACTCCTAAATTAGAGTATACCATGTTAACCCTTTCATTGATAAGCATCAAGGATGTCCACCACTTAGATTTCAATGAACTATTAGATCCTTGGCTCTAAGTCAATCTACATGTGAACATTTAATAACTCGCCAATTACTTTTAATCTTGACTTATCTAACTAAGTTAAAACTATATCACATTTAATTAGATTCAAACCAGTTTTTCATAAATACACATAGGAAAATGTTTGTAGATGCATCTAAATCTGACACACAATTATGCAAGTTCTTACCAAAGTGTTTGACTATTAAAAAGAAAGGAAGGACATCTTCTTTGTTCTTGTGTATTACAACATTATAATGTGCAAAATTTTGAGACTTACCAAGATTCTTAGACAAATATAACAACATATCCCTTTCTTATGTAATCTGAGTCAACATATACCCTATAATGTTAGCTTTGATCATTTTCATGTCCTATTGGAATAATTAGATGCATCAGCATTGGGTTTAGTTGTACTTCCATTAGGAGGATATATATTTTTATTTGATGTAGTATCAAGAGGAGTTTTAAAGTTATTTGGAGTATTTGAAGTGGTTTATGGTTATTTTTTATCCCTATTTCTCAGAGGATAAGTCTTATCTATTTTTTTTTGAAAAGCATGAATCTCTTCAAGAATATCCTCAGGCTCATTTTCCTCTTGGAAAGGGAACTTGAATTTCTCCACCATGAGATTTAAATTAGATGATCTAGATAACCTTAAAGAACTACATGTATTTGCATCATAATCCTTATTATGGACAACTTTAAAAGTATTTAAATCTTCTTGAAAGGCTTCAAAATCATTATAAAAGTCTAAATAGTCTATTTCTCCATGCTTATAAGTGTAATGAACTCTACAATATTCAGGTAAAGAAACATCAACAAGATTTGTATTAAGTACATTCTTTCTATAATATGGATCATTATCATTGTTGTTGTGGTAACTATCATTCTGAAATCTATTAGTGGGCCTATTAAACCTCTAAAAGGAGAAACTCCTACTAGATCTCTCTTTAGTATTGTCTACTTAATTTTGCAATTGAAGGAATTTATTGCAAATATTTTGAACCATTTTGAGTATAGAGTCATTATTATTCTTTGGTTCCTCATAATTATGAACTTGTGTATTGGCATTAGCTATAGGAATTAAATATTTCTAATCCTATGGATGAGATCCATTAGCAACATTGTTTAAGAATTCCAAGTTTTGAGTAGGTTGTGCATGACTAAGAGGTAGATGGTTCAAGAAAGGAAGTTGGTTTAGGGTAGGCACATTTTCATTGGAATTGGGAATGAAATTTAGAATAGGTAAATGCATATTGACATTAGGAATGGAGTATGCCAATTGTCCTTCAGGTTGCATCTACTCATTAATGATCACATCCTTGGCATAAGCTAAAGCTAATGTATCCATGGGACCAAAAACACTCTTTATAAAATAGAAGTAATGGGATCCAAGGCATCCTTATAGATTTCTAAAGATAAAGCCTCATTAGGTTTGTAGGGATATATGGTTCTAATAAAAATGTTTTGAAATCTAACATTGAAGGCTCTTATGGGCATATTTACATCTCTTTTCGCTATGGTGAATTTTTTGTATAGGACACAAGGACTAATGATTTTACCCAAATGATCAATGAAAACATTGTTAAAATCAACCCAACTAGTAATGTAGTCTTCAAGAAGGTTTAAAAACCATTCATATGTAGCATCTTTGAAATTAAAAGGGAATAGACTATATGTTACATCTTCATGAGTCACATTAAACAATCTTAAATAAAATTTAAAACTCTTAATGTGTTCCTCAGTGTTTATAATTCCACTAAGACTAAATGTTTGTAAATATTTTTTAGTATTATGAGGACGATCATGTACCACACTTGGCACATTAATTAAATAATCACCTAGCTAAGCCATACCTTGATAGGGATTAAACATAGGAACACCTTGAATTGGTGAAGTTGGTAAAAACTTTGAAAGTCTATGATTACCTTTGTCTTGCCTAGTTTTCCTATGAATATCTAATGAAAGTAAAGGTTTTGTAGTCTTTAAACATGACCTTGTCTTGATTCTTGGTAATTCCAACTTGTGGGCTTTGAATCCTATTTGATATATGATGTGTCAATCTTATCTTTGCATGGAACAATGATAAAATTTGCACATTAAGAAAAATTTAAAAAGATTTATATTAAGTACAACAAAGGATAGAAATATTTAACTAAGTTAGCTTAAATATGTATCCAAACACATAAATATAATTAATCTTTACATTTTTAAGCTCAAATAAACATAAATTTATAAATGATCTATCAATATTTGATCAAAACAACTATTACTAACCTCAAAAATGTTGAATTGACAAATCTTAAGTCATCTTTACCAAAATTAAGCATATAACTTCAAATAATATCAATCTTTATCTAAAAGAAGAACAAAGATTTGTCTAAGAGCGTAAATATCAATGGTATTTAAACAATTGAGAAAAGAATGACACAATTGTTCAAATATTACACCAATATTTGAACACAGTTCACAAAAATGAGAAAAAATACTTTAAATCTATAAAGATCTAACTAGGCCTTCCTTCTAGCACCAGTGAAGCCCATCCTATTGATTCTTGAATGTGTATCATAGGTTCCTAGAGTGTTCAAGAACACTTCTCATTTTAGAATTTTAAGAATTTAGTATATGAGTTGTAGGTTATGATAATCCTATTATCTATTGATGGAATTGAGGCAAATAAAGTGGATTGTTTCATAATATTTATAACATTTGGTGGTTGGGGACCACCATGGGAAAATAGTTCATTTATGTAAAATATGAAATATGATATGCTAATAATTGTGAATTATGGTCAATAACTAATCTAAAGACTAATGTAAGATAGATATTTACAATGAAAATTAAGCTAGAGTGATCTAGTTAAAAAAGGAGCAAAAGGAAAGGTAAGGCAAAGAAGAGATGTTATTGATCTTCATTACAAACATCATGGTAAAGTTGAAATATCATCTAGGCATGCACTTAACCAATGTATGACATGAAGTAGAGTAAGCTCAAATACTATCACACATTAGACAAACATCTAAGGAATGTGGGAAATAATGCAAATAAGAACTAAGTTCATTTTAAAGATTTAGCCCTACAAGAAGCCAACATTAGCCCAAATTTAGGAAGAGTAAGAAGATTAAATGAACCTAAGAACTATCAATTAACCTGGCATTGGCACATGTTAACAATTATGCATTCAAATCTACACATAAGGAATTCATAAGAACTATTCAAATCTAGAAGTTAGAATAAACAAGTGAGAGAGAAGCTAAGATAACAAAAGATAAACAAATTTTGGACAAAGTTTGTAGAATTCCTTGCTTATATTAATTTACCAAAACTTACAATTAGTTTTGGCTCAAACCCCCCCTCCCCCTCCATTTGATAATTAATAATGCTCCTTTTATAAGATGTTGGGAAGTATGTTAGTTAGTCCTATCCAATTACAAAAGTATAAGTGTTAGGACAACTATCCTTCTAAAACTATTCTAGAATACACTATACTTTACCCTAGATTGATCTATAGGCAATGTGTTTTACAAGATACACATACCTTTAAAAATAGAATATTCCATTTTCAAAATGTAAAACACTTAGATATAGGAAGAATATTCTTAATTCAACTAATCTTTGGGATCCTTGTGATGCTAAAGTACCCTATTACTATTGGAGGGTCTTCATTACTATCTAATGCTACTCCTTAATTAGCACAACATCAATAATTAGTTTCATGAAGAGATCTTTCATTTGACGTACTAAGATATTATGGTATTTATCTAACCTTATTAATGTTTCTAGATTTACTTAGTATTTTCCTTTGTATTTAGAATCATATACATGATCCTATCATTATCAACAATAGTCTTACCTATGCTTTTATTCTTCATCAGGGATGAGGCCCAAGGAGCTAAGTGTAGTAGGATCAGTGATCATAGTTCTAAGTAAGTGATCCATTTTATCTTGTGGCTATTTGTTATCCAAAATGAGGTTTTTCATGTTCCTAGAATAGGTGCTCAAACCCTTGATCCATTTTATAAGCAATCCCATGAATATGTTTAGATGAGCCAGGCTAATTATTTTAAAACTAAGAAATTGATCTTTAATAAATATTTTGATCAAATACTTTGTTCTATCCCTTGAGTTCTACCATTAGCCATGGATTTTTTGAAATTGATTACTAGTGGTCTTTAGTTCAATTATGGATCAAATTACCCTTACACAAATGACAATTCAACTTTTCTATCTTGGTTATGGTGAATACAGGGTTGAATGAGGGCTCCTATATGTTCTTAGAGATTTTTTATGGTTTTTATAGTGCTCTAATGGTGGAAATTGTTTGAAATTACATGAGATTCATTACTTAGATCCCAAGTGGAACATGTGCTTATGCCCTTATATTTCTTGGGTCTAAAATATCTTTCATTTGGCACATTATACTTATGTGGCTCTGATGTGGCATCACCATGTCATCCATGTGGAATTTTAGTGAAATTTTTCTCATTCATATTTCAAAAATGACTATTGATTTTTATAAAATTCTCACATGATTTTGCTCCATTTAATTATGCTTACACATATGAACACAGACTATCAATCTTGATCTGATAACTTGAACACCATTGGCTATTCACTACATTACCCATATTTATGATAATTTTCACTTATACATTCACTTAAATCTTTGTTGAAATGTCAATGTCAATCTTGCATTGGTTATCTTGATTGCATGGATCAATTACACTCCATTGATCTTAATATATTGAATTATATTTCCTATTATATAGATCATTGATCTGAATGTGTGTGCTTAACTATATATCATTGATATTAAAAATATTATCAAGCTTTAATTTGCGGTCTATAGTTATAACACGTCATATCCAAATTCATATTGAATTTTTAATGTTTATCTCGTACTATTGGATTATCCTCATCTAAAAAAATGTGCTTCATTGGATCTTGATCTTTGAGGTTGAATGCCATTGGTTGATAAGTGTCTTTTGGTTAAGATTATGACACTTTTTACTTTCTTTCTGGTCATGGGGATCTATTGAAGTTTTGACTTGATATACATCATTAGATCAATCTATCTTGAGCAAACACATACCATTGATCTCTGGAAGATGATCAATCTTTAGATTAGGGTCAAGTTCTTGAATTTTTAAGTTTAATTCTACACCATTGATATCATTCATCTAAGCAAACAAAAATCATTGATCTTATGAATAAAAATGAAATTTAAGTTAGTGCTTAGGGAAAATAAAAAACATAGCATAATGTTTTAGACTATGGTTTTATTCCATGTTAATAAACATGGGCAGGACCTTAGAAAAAATATTTTAAGCTAAGTTTTGAGACATAATAAAAGGGACCACATAAATAATCAAAGACTTGACATATATTTTTTATACTAAGGTTTTTTGTATTAATAAATACAATGAACTTTATGATAAAGATTTTAGGCTATGTATATAGTAAAAAGGACCTTTTGTTTAGTTAGACAATGTTAAGATAAAAGGGAATAAAGGGGGCTTGGGATGTGAAGAACATAGTATAAAGAGTTTAGATTAAGGTCTTGGTAATTTTAGTAAACATGACTAGGACCTTAGGATAAAATATAAACTAAGTCAAATTAAAGTGTTCCCATAAACATTTAAATAAAAGATCCTACCAAATTTTAATTCAAAAGGAGTACTTAGACTAAATCTAGACTTAGGGTTTTAGAAATTCGAAAATGAATTCAATTAATATTTATAGACCAAAGGCTATTAAAAGATGTAATTTAACATTTAACACAAAACCTTAAGTATTGGTTTTTTAAAATTAACTTCATTAAACTTACAACTAGATACACAAATATCTAATGTTAGTAATTTTAGATAAGGTCAAACCAGATCCATGAACAAATAAGCCAACCAGACCATGGTGAGGATGATCTTCAAATAAATATAAAATTCAAAACACTATAATGGTAATATAATCAAATGAATTTTCAATTTTAGGGTAAAGATTTTCATGATTTAAGACAAGGGTCCCCATTTTTTAGAAATGGGGGTATGTTGACCTCAACAATGTTCACTATCAATGAGATCTTGTATATTATGCTTCAACTTTTAAATATAATTTGTAGAAATCCCAACACATTGGTGATAGTTAAAATAAGCATTTTCATCATATATTTTAATATAGGTTGACTCATATTAACCTCTAAGGGTGGAGGGAGAGATATGTGATAACACTCCACTAGCTTCTTAAAGAGAAAATTTAGACACTCAAATAATTATGTAAAATGTCTCTTAATTTAATTGAAGAATATTAACTTTTGAGGTTGTTATTAAATCTTATCAACCATTATTTTTTTGTTTCTTTTTTAACCTCTGTAGGTTTTCTGTTGTAGTTTGGTTTGATATGAAAATTTTAAGTACTAAATGTAGCCAATTTTATTCTACATACTTAATTTTTTTTAACGTTATAGGTTTCGTTTATTAATCAAATGAAATATGACATAACTCATCCCAATATTTAAACTTATTGAATCCAATAGACTCATGTAGTGCATCCAATAAAATTTTATTAAATATGCCATGAAGCTCTTTATTTTCCTTTGAATTTGTCATTTTTTAATAAAATTATATTGTAACCCAAAATATATTAATTTATAAGAAAATTACTTCCTTGATCATAGAACTTTGTTTCTATACCATCTTTTTAGTGATGTTGATTGAAAAATGTGCTTGGAATTAATTTTCTTGATATTTGATTGCTTTCATTCATTATACTTTTTTATCATAAAAAAATCTCAAAGCTAAGTACTTTAGGATTTTTGGAAATATCTTTTTCAAATTTATATAAATAGAAGCATAATCAAGGCATATTTCCAATAAATATTGGAGGTGATACTTAGTATCACCCTTACCATCATAAATTTGAACTTGAGTAGTAAAAAACTAGTTGGTAAAGGGTGTACATATATCTTAGGTTTAATAGGATCATGCAATACATCATGTGAATCAATAACATGAGTAGAATGTAACGAATTTTACTCAATATTTATAACCTTAATATATAAATTTTGAATAATTTGGAGAAGAATTTGTATAGTGAACCCATTTGGATTTATATTTGATGGTTGAGAAATTAGGAAAGGGGATGAAAACATCACTTGTGTTTTTTAGGTATTTAAATTGGTAATTTATTTTAAATAATGATTTATCCCATGGAAGATTTAGCATTATGTGTTTGATCCTTGAGGAACAATGGATTAAAAACATATCTTGTTCTCCCACTAGATGTCAGAATCAATGTTGTGCTAAATTTGAGGGATAATGGGATTGAATATATATTAGTACAACCTAAATATTATTCATTTACTTATTTAATTTCTTGTAACATGCAAAAAACATCATTTAATTTTTTATTTGTATTTAGATAAAAATTAATGCATCCTTATATTTAGTTTTAAAAAGATATTTTTTATTATCATTTCCATTTATTATAAAATAAAATAAATATGCTAATAATAATGGAAATTTTTAGATCTAAAAATTAATCACAACAAATATGAAACCCTAAAAGGCCTAAAATCCTATACAAAGCTATGGTTATGTAAGAAGACTCAGAGGTCAAGTTCAACAAATGTTTATCCATTTTTGGAATTAAGTTTAGTGGGAATAGCCTAGTCGAATTGGAGTAAGTTATTTTAATATTAGTATAATTAAATGAATTCATATTTATAATATTCTCAAAAATATGTTGAATGTGATAAATTTATAAATATATAAAGTAAAATTCCAAAATATATTCTTAAACTTGTAATATGAAGGATAAAAAATATTTATTTTATTAAATTATTCACAATAATATCTAACATGTACAATTTAGAAGAATATAGACTGATGTTCTCCCTTGATTTTTTAGATTTTGGAAATTATATATATATTAGCTTTAACATTGTTGCCATGATCTAGACACTACCATCGACACTAAGATCCAACTTATGATACATAATATTTTATAGAATAGCCACCTACACCTATTAGGGCACAATATCACCTTATATATTATTAACACAAATCTCACATATAATTCCTAGAATCTATCTTTTGTTTAAAACCATAGGTCATCTAACTTGTCATGTCAAAGAGTCTTGTGTGTGTGTTGGGGAGAAAATGAAGAGTAAAGTTCCTTGAATATGAGATAAAGAGTAGATCAGATTGAGGTTTGTTGGGATGACCTATTGGTCATATTTCTATTAGAAGAATATAGAGATTGTTGATTGAGTGTGAGTGAAGGTGAAGTGAGATAAGTTGAGGTCCATCATTAGGTGTTTTTGACATTAATTCATAGGTAAAAGTGTTTCATAGGTTTTATTGTGGTATATTATAATTTAAGTTTGTTGTATCCTCCTTTCAAGGTAAAGCTTGCTAGAAAGTCTGGTTGTTATTGTTATTTAGTTAGATAGGTGTGCTAGCACCTTATGGGATTGGTATTTCACTACATATGGATTATAGTTCCTTGATTAGTTATAGTTGGTCTAAATTAGATCTTGTGTTTACATGAAAATAGTCCAATTATAGATTCTAGTAGGTTTTACTCCCCAAGATGGTTTCCCACATATGTCTTGTGTTATATGATTGATCTTGCATTGTCTCTCTTGCTCATTGCTATGAATATTATTTATGCTTCATAAATGCTTGTTCTAGTTCGTGAAAATAATTATAGAGATTAAAATTGAAGTTTAGATTATTTGGACTCACTAATTCACCCTCCCCCTCTTAGTGATTTTACATCTAACAATTGGTATTAGAGCCAGGTCCTTTGGTAAAATCTTGACAGCTTGAAGGTGAGTCAAAATATGCAACATGGTTTATCTACTAAGAAAGTACCTATGTTTAATGGATCTAATTATACATTTTGGATTACCAGGATAAATATTTACATTATGCCCCTAGGGTTTGATGTATGATAATCTATTCTGGATGGTTATACTACTCCTATTATTCCTCTATCTAATGTTGTAGACAAAAATTTGTTTGAGAATAAAAAATGAAAATATCCTATTATTCCTCTATTTAATTTGAAAGTCTCAAGATGAATGAAGAATATACTCTGGCATCCTTTCTATAGATAGTTGAAGAGATTCTAAAGATAATCAAAGGTCTTGGAGATAATATTGAAGATATTAATATTTTATAAAAGGTATTAAGGCCTCTATCCCCAAATTTTGATTCAAAATTATCTAATATAGAAGAGAGTCATGACATACTCAGTTTAATATTGATCAATTATATATCACCCTTACTACCTATGAGATGAGGAATAATGATGAAATATCACCAAAAAATGAAGTTACATTGAAGATAGAGATGAAGCCTAATAATAAGATCCAAGGTAATAAATCCAAAGAGGATAATATATCTAACAATGATGATGATGAACCTAGGAAATTTAACACTAGCTCAGGTAAGTATAAGGGTAAACTACCCTTTAAATGTTTCAACTATGGAGAGATAGGACATTTTTCTTGGAAGTGCCCTCATAAGAATGAGAAGAAATATTATGAAGGACAAGATGAAGACAAGAAGATGTATAAGAAGAAAGGATTTAGAAAGTTTTAAAATAAGAAGAGATCCTTGAAAAATAAGAAGAGTCTTTACACCAAAGAAGTTTGTAGCTCATCAAATGATAGTGAAGATAGTAACATACAATACGATCATGAAGATAATGGTTCTACTACAGATGTATCTCTATTCATGGATAAGGAAGGAAGTTTCTCACAATAAAAGGGGTTTACATGGAGTGATTTACATGATGATGAAGATAAGGTAGACTATGAGATTGCATTGACTAATGCTTATGAAGAAATAAAGATTGAGGAAAAGATTGATAAGAAGATGAAATAAAAGCTCAAGGACTATGAAGATAAATTTAATGTATTTGAGGAAAGAATAGATGAAGATGAAAAGGAGCATAAAGATATTATCAATTGGAAGTCCTATCTACAAGTCTAACGGCTAAAGAAGATGAATGTACAAGGTATGTAGTAAAAAAAAGTCATTAAATTTTGAATTAGAAAAGGTATATAGTAAGTTAATGTCATTTGTGAGATTTGAAAATAGCTCAAGTGATATAGATAACATTATGAATGATCAAAATCATGCAAGTGATAAGACTGGTCTTGGATACAAAGAACTAGAGACTATAACTCAAGATAAAATGAAGACTAATGTGAACTAGGGACAATCATACTTTGAATACAAATCATCAAACAAGGAATGAAGGTGTTTGTAGAATAAAGACAAATAAGACCAAACAACCAAATGCCATTGGGTATGCAAAATTCAATGTTTATTTTTATATATGTGATCAATTTGGTCATAGGGATAGAGAGTATAAGAGACCTATTATAAATTAATTTTCATGGAATTATGATAGGGGTCATCAGTCAAAAGATATGAATAAAATCAAATGCTTTAATTGTCTTCATGTGGGACACTTTGCAAATCATTATCCATATAAGATTAGACAAGGTGAGTCCTCTTAAAAAGGAGAAGGTTGTTTTGGTTGTCATGACATAGGACATAATACAATTTTTTATCCAAATAATTCAAGGAAAGATACATTTCTTGTAAAACATATGGTGTGCTATAATTGTGAATAGATATGTCTCATTGATAGGTTCTACAAGAAAAGGCCTACAAAATAGAGTATATTTAATCAGTCTCCTATAATTAAAAAAAAGGCAAGTTAACACATAGAATCCAATGGTAAAAACTATGAGTCTTGATGAGACTTTAGGTCTAAGTAATTTATTTGGTATGGTGGAGAATGCTTCAGAAGTTGAAGAGTCCCAAGAGGTATCATTAAATACTTATGTTGAGAATGAATAAATCAAGCTCAAGGAGAAGACCAAGGTATTGTTTGAGGCAAGTCCTAAGGTATGTATCAATCTAAGTTAACATCCTAATATTGATGATCATATATCATGCAAATAATATCAATTATCTATTCCTAATGATGAAGATCCAAGCTGCAAGGAAGATTCTTTAGATGAAAAGGTATGTAATGAATCTATGTTGTCTACATTTATTATCAATCAAATTCTAGAAAAGGAGAATGTTGTAGTGGTTGAGGAAGTTTTTTCTCTTAATCCAAGGAAGAAGAAGAAGAAAAACAAATAAAAGTATCAATTGAGGAAGGAGGATATGGAAGATGAGGATTTATTTTTGTTTTATAAGATTTAAGGTATAGAAGGTGTCTCTATATATACTTATTAAGAAACTCCTTTCAAGTTGATAAGCAAGTGTTAATATAATTTTTTTCATTTGGAACAATGTGTAGGGTCAGATTGAAGGTGCTCAAGATGATTATGTCAATAAAATAATGTCTTTGACTAAAGTGGAGTAACAAGCTCATGAGCATGTTTCAAAGTTTTGTTAAGGAGTTGTAGTAAGAGTCAGATTGGGAAGTTCTAGATGGATTAATGAATTTGATGCATTTTCAAGAAGTGTTTTTTAGGTCTGAAGGTATGCATGTACCAATCAAATGTTTTTGAGTGCTCTTATTTTTCTTAGTTTCTGGCTTAAGAGATTGTAGATTCTAAAAATTAGTTATAGGATGTATGGGTTACCAAAGGTATGGAAGATAAATTTTTGGTTTACAAGTGTGTGATGGGTGTATCTAGGTGTGAAAGTAGTTTTAGAGGTGTGTGTTGACTAGAAGGAGGTTTGTTAACCCTATTTGCTTTAAGTTTCTAGGGTTTTGAGCTCTACTAGAAAAGTGGTCTCCCTTATGAGTTGAGGTCTAAGGATTATTAATTTGTTTAATGGGCCAAATAGGTGTTCAAATAAGGCTTTGATTAGATTTGAAGGTTTTTAGTTCTCCATTTATTAAAGTTTTAATCATAAGGGAGGGATAATTAGATAATTGGTTTGTGAAGGAATTATGTTATAAAAGATGTGTTTGGTGATGAAAATGGGTATCATTGAGGGTAAATATAAAAGTGCACTAGATATGACATTTTAGGTCATGAATATTTGTCTACCAAAAATACTGGGCTTTACAAGTTTTAGGTAGGGCTACAAGGAGACTAGATAGGTCTAGTTTGAAGAAAAGTGATTTTTTCTTAGTTTCTCCAAAATAAGAAAAGTATGAGTATCTAAAGATGTGTTCTTAGGTTGGTTTGGTGTATGTTTTATATTTTTCATAATGTAGATGCATAGTTGGTGGTCATGGAAATTTCTTGAGATAAAAGGCTAATAAGAATACATCATGGTTGTTTATGGTGTGTAGAAATATGAAGATGCTTAGAAGGTGCAATTGATTAGAGTTCTTAGGGGGATTCACTCTAATATGTTTCTTGGTAAGATATATCATATTTCAGTTCTTTTGTGTGCTTGATTGAAGAGAGTGTTGGCATGGAGTTGGAGGAATTTCTTAAGACAAGAAGAGGTTGGCCCAAGGTAAGGGCGAGTTTATATCATCTTTCTAATATGGTCCTTTCCTATTTTGATAGTCTTTTTAGATCTTTAGGATTAGTGTGTGCCCACTTTGTAATTATGTTAAAGGGGTAAAAATTTCATATTGGGGAGAAATTTCATGTTTTAGGAGTGCTTTGAAGAGAGAAAAGGTTAGGTATATAGTGCTATATTGATGGGTGTTGACATCAATGACAACATGGGAGATTGTTGGAGACTTGTCATCATGATGTCCTTGTTGTGTCATAGAGGTTCCCTAGTGAGTGGATGAATTTATTTTATATTATATGTGAAAATGGAAAAATGTGCAATATGGTTATTTTAGTATGCTTTATGTATGGTTGGTTGATCTTCAATATTGACATAGTTGGAGAGGATCAGGGATGAATATGGAGGTTTGAAACTGTTCAAGGGGTCATATAAGATATTATCCATGATTTTATAGCTTATGTGTATAATTAAAATTCATCTAGTTAATCATAGATTTTATTTAGACAGTTTGGGTCTAGTGGCAAAAAAGATGAGTTGGTGTTTGATGATGTCACCATTGCCACGTGGGAAGGAGCCAAGGTGAGTTGGTCATATGATTGTGATCAATATATTCCCTATTTGTTATGAAATATATCTTAATTCATTAATAAAATTTTAATCAAAGTTTTGAGGATGAAAAGTTAGCCTCTAACATAGATTTCACTATTTTTCCATACTTATCCAAATTTGCAAAGTGGTCAGAAAGAGTTGAGTATGCATGTTGATGATGTCAGCATTCACATATCTAGATGTTTCAATAAAATATTATTATATGGGTTTGTTAAGTTTTTAACCTAGTTTATTTTTCCTAATTTAAAAGTCATGCAATTCATCACATCAAAAGATATGCATATGCAAAGTTGGGCTCCCAGGCAGATTGACTATGTTTTCCCATACTTAGCCAATTTTATAGTGTGGTAGAAAGAGCCAAGTGAGAATTTTAAAGGTTTATTTTCTTTTACATGTGAAGGTGTCAAGAAAATATGATCATATGGGTTGTTTTAGTTTTAATCATAAATCAGTTATGCTAAGTTTAAGTTCATGTGCTAAATCATGACAAAAGATATGGTTACTCAAAGTTGGCCTCTCAGGTAGTTTTGGACATTATTGGCTCTGTGACAAAAGTTGATGAGAAGGAATGTTAATTAAATCATATATTTCACATGTCATATTTATATGATTATTTTGTCACATGGTTAGATTATATTATGGAAGGAGATCATCTGGTCTAAATTTGAGATCCTAATGGTAAGCACAAACAAAGTTATTTAGGTGAAAAAATGGCTAATCATGCATATTGATAAGGTCCCCATAGTCATTTTTAAAGGTGTTAAATATCAAGAAAGATAAATAGTGTGTGAGTGATCCAATGAGTTAGATGGTAGTGAGATGAGGATAGGTCTATGCCATTTAACATTTTAGGATAGATCTTGATCTAATGACTAGTAGATGATCATATAGTTTGATCCAGGTGACCATTGATTGATAAATTCCTTGTTGATAAATAATGATCATGGGATACTCTTTGAATTCTTAAAACATATAAGAATATTTTTCTTATGACTTCTTTAGGCATAAGTAAGGATAGGATAGTATAGCTCAGTTGTACAAAAATAATTAGTAGTGTAGTGGGAGCTTGAGAGGTACTTGCTATATATTACGTAAATCCATAATGAATGGATTTTGATTTATGTTTATACCACACATTTTATATTGATCTCATAAGAGGGATAAACTAATACCATATTTGAAATAATATTTTTGGGAAAAACTATGTTAAAAAATTTTAATCATTATTTTAGATCACAATCCATTAACCATCATCAATATGTGAGGATTAAATCCTCATGATGGTTCATAAAAATTTATTAAACTAAATAATACCATATGATGACCTATACATGTCTACATATTTTAAAATTTTATTATTTTGAAGGTAGAGACACTAACATCAGAGTTGGGGCACTATCATAAATGCTAATGTCCTAAT
The DNA here is from genome assembly GCA_037957365.1 of Torreya grandis. Classification (NCBI taxonomy): domain Eukaryota; kingdom Viridiplantae; phylum Streptophyta; class Pinopsida; order Cupressales; family Taxaceae; genus Torreya; species Torreya grandis. The sequence goes on from JARHVA010001576.1 coordinate 895,208, forward strand.
ATGGACAATAGTGTCTTGAAAAATATAACTTTTTGTGTATTTTCAAATTTTTGAGTATGATATAAATAAAGTTTTATGTATACTATGAGGTCATCAAAATATTAGGGCCAAACTATAGGATAGGAAATTAGGCATAGTGAGATTGTGAATTTAATCCTTTTAGGAGTGGGAAAGTCTTGAAATGAAAGGTTGACCCATGATTTGTATTTATAAAGTGTACAATAATATCATATCATGAAAAATAATTTTTGAGTATCTAAAACTATAAGCATTACAAGGGATTAAATACTTGAAATGGTAATTAAAAAACCTTTTTAAATATCAAGTAGAATAATTCCACAACCAAAGGGAATTACTAAATAACCTAAAAGAATAGATATGACCATTTCTACTTATACAATACTAAATAACCAAATATCCTCCTTAGATGGAAAAATGTCCTCTTTTGGAATTAATTTGATCCCATTAATTAAATCTTGAGTAATTCCCAAATGATTGACACATTTAGTGATCATGGGTATAAAAGGACACCTAATGAATAACTTAATTACACAAATTTAAGGTGGTTATAAGCAAAAATGGTTTATGAACAAAGTTTCATAATGTATAAAATATAATTGAATATAAGAAATAGATGTAAAAATAAACACTAAACATGCAACACATGAGATTGATATAATGGTTCCACTTATATTTAACATAAATAATGGGTACAATCATAAGTTTTTACAAGGTGTAGTAAGATAATGAATGCAATATTGTGTGAAAAAAGGGATAAACATTCTAAGTGATTTATCTAGATTGTAGTATCATTAAACAAGGTATATAAATCAAGTTACCATGATTAGATAAGGATAAACATCCTAACTAATTTACTTAGTCTAGAAAAATAAGATATTATATGAGATTCTCAAGGTATGAAAGTATTTAGGATGTTATAAATATGGATGATTAGGAAATAATACATTGACCACTCATTTGGTCATAATGTGAGTCTCCTATGTGTCTATTACAATTATTGCTGACTTAAAATATTATAGATAATTCATTTCTCCCACGTCCATCTCATCATTGATATTTGAATCAATTTCATACTTCAATTAATGATTAAATTTTAGATACTTTGGTCATATTAAATCATTAATATAAGTACCAATTTTATCATAAATCATGATAATACACCCTTATTTTAGAAATCACACACATCATGACATCAAAAATAATGACAATAGTTTGTATCAACTAGTTTATTTGTTGATAGCATCCTAGCTCAATTAAATTGAATGATGAATCAAAAGGTAACATTACAAAGGTGACTACATCATTTCTAATCACATTTAATTATAAAATTAACTTATATTCTATTATTTATTTATTCCTAATGGAAAAACCAATGGAATTTGTAAAATCCTTATTTTTTAAAATCAAAAATCATAATTTCCCACATCATCTAACCACTTGGAAATTAAAAAAATTTAAACTTGTACCCTTTCCAAATGTAAACTTATTTCAATATGGAAGGTGTGAAAGAATGGTCCAAAAAAATCCCTATGTAAATCACTCTAAATTCCAATAAAATAACTTGTGTTACACACTCCATGTCATAACATTAAATTCTTATCTTCCATTGTATGACTGATTATCCACCCTTGATCTCCATAAAAAATCAATGGTCACAATTGATCCTAAAAATATATGAATGTACGGGAGACATTTTATTATTAATAATCTTTAAAACTATAATTTATTTCTGCTAAATCATCTCAAAAATCTTCAATCCTCATCATATTTTATAATCCTAATCATTAATTTTATAAGGGGAAGTGCAAACAATTTCCCATGCATGTTATGCATGACTTTACAATAACATACTTTGAACAAAATCCAATCCAAGTAAAGGCATTATTCATCTTGGTAATAATACAAGGTATAACACTTAATTTCTTCCTTTATTCATATATCTCTTTTTAGGTATATTACTTGTGAATTTTTTTTAGTATGTTGCATGAGATTTTATTTAGTGGTTTAATAATTATTACATATACGATAAAATTTCCTTTTGATATATACATATGGCATGCCAGATAGAACCACAACCCATAATAAACATTTATATCCCTTAATACTATGTATATCCAATAATTCAATATGGATTATAGCTAAAATTTTCCACATTTCCTTTAAAATATCTTAAATTTCTATTCCCACGCTCTTAGAAAAACCACTTTGACTATTAACATAATAGATAATGAAAGTGACATAAGTTTATTGAATATTAGTGGAATATAAAATTTATTATGATCAGACCTTTTTTATGTATTATTTAAAATGATCTAACAATTAACAAAACTGTATAATAATTATAGAAATCATATTTTATATTAGTAGAAATGTTTTTTATTTGTATGTCTATGTTTTCATGGAACAGTGGGTTCAATATGCTTTGAAAGAAAACATGATGTATGGTGGAAGAATCACTTTTTTTTTTTTTTAATGTGGTTTTTATAAGCTTATCATAAATTTGGTTAATGTAAGCAAACATGTGGTACATGTTGGTGTAAATTGGGTATAATTCACCAAAAATGTCATTTATGTTTTGTGACTTATTTTTTAGTATTAGCAAAAATGTAGTTTATTTTATTAGAAACATGGTTATTGAAAGTTAAGTCACTCACTTATTATTGAAAAAGTGGATATTATTTTATTTTTTCATTTGTTTTACAAATCTATGAGAACACTCTATATATTATTAAAATCTCTTTATGTATTGATAGATTCATTTTGCACATTGTCAAAATCACTAAAATTAAAAAACTAACACATGTTTAGGTTTATTGCTATTTTAAAAGATCAAATTTAAGACTAATAATATATTTACTTGCATATTTTCACCACTCAAATACAAAACCAAATGAACAAACATTTATAACACTTGATTTTGGTGCTTTAAAATGAACACATACCTTAAATTTAGTGTTTTAAAATGAATAATTTGCTTGTTTTATTATTTTTTTGTACTTTTATGTGATAGCCTAAGATTTTACGCTCTTTCCTTGAAACTTTTTTGGATCCTAGGTGATCAAATTATATTTTTTTGTCTTCTCCATCCTTAAGTGAAAGCTACATATGTTCTCTTCTTTCCTTTTATGGGACCTTGAGGATCAGAAATAAGCAAATTTCTCTTTTTTCTTTTTGGTTGCAGGTCTTGGACCTTGATCACCAAGTGTGATTACTTAGGGTATAGTGAATAGGATTTGATCACCTAATATATATTACAAGCCCATGTTCTAGTGAGGTATATAAAATGGGAAGGATTTATCTCTAATTACTAAGTGGTTGTATGTTTTAAGCACATTATGAAGTGAAGAAATTTTATTGAATACACAAGGCCTTCAAAAAACTCTTAAAGAACAATTTTAAGTGACACTCCATTGAATTTTTATAGCTAGAGTGGATACAAATGGATAATACCCTTTTGTAAAACCCATCATTTCCCTCTTCCATAGACTTAGGTCCCAACGTAACATAGTTTATATAGGAGATGTACCTAGTTGAACCCATTTTGCCTAGTTTAAGACCATTAGACCACAAAACAAATATATGTTTAAAGAAAATAAATTCCCTAATATTACTCACCATATATAAATGTCTAGTGAGTTTTGGTATACTAAACTCATCACTACATTATATCAGTATAATGGTGGGCTAATTAATTATGTTGCGCATGCATTACTAATAACATAGATCTTGTTACTTATGTGCACTTGTTTGATTGTTGTATAGAGAAATGTTTCTTTTTTCAAATTTATACACTTAAAATAAGAACAATTACCCAATATAAACTATTTAAATTTACCACATCAACTCTCTCATATCATGTCACCTTTGACCAAGTTAAATTTTCAAATTCAAAAGTTAAAAATCAATCATCCAAGTTAAACCTTATAACTTCCAAGAAAAATTCAAACTGTATAAGGTCAAATTTAAAAGTTAAAATTAAATTATTACAATCCAAAGTTATCCTTTTGAAACTTAAAAATCAAATTAAGTTAAACTTTTCAAATCCCAACATCAAAGTCAAATGTCAAACCAAAGTAAAATATTAAATCAAAGTCAAATAAAATTAGTTTCAAGTCAAATGAAGTCAAATTTTCAAAGATAAATTTTTACCTTTGATCAATTTAGAATTAATTAAAACCAAGTAAAATTCAATGGATAAATTTAATCCAAAACTTAGTCAAAAATCAACTTGAATCAAGTCAAAATCAAAATCAATTAAAAATTCAAACTTGAACCAAGTCCAATCCAAGTTAACCTCAAAATCTAATTTTAATTAAGTCAAATAAAGTTAAAAAATCCAAGTCAAATGAAGCACATTATAACATATTCTTCAATCATGTCAAATGTCAAAACATACTTTTTTTTGTCAAGCATCTTTGAATCATGTCAATAATGTTCAACTATCACATCAAGCTTAATTAAACATCTAAAGTAAAAACACAAATCAAAATCAAGACAAGTTAATTAATTTTTTATTATAATCCAAATTTTAACTTAAAACCAATTTTAAAATCAAGTTTTGGTTAAATATCACATAACTTCAAGAAAATATATACAAAATCAAACATAAAGTTAAATCCACCTTCAAAGTAATGAAAAATAAATTTTAGCACCATGCCTCATTATACACGAAGTGGATCTAGTTATAACCATATCAATGATGATTATTTTGAGGAAAAATTGTTTCATTTTAACCAAAACAAAGAAGTAGATAACCCGCTAGACACTAAGGGAGGGGTAGATGAAATTGTTCATGAAAATGAAACCAACACTAATCCACTCAAAATGGAATTAAGGACCCAATTCAAACGACTTATTTTTGAACAAACAGATGAACTCTTGAAATTATTAGAGATAGGTACTAAGTTTCCTATGTGATATGCCCCAAAATATTTGTAGTACCTTATATGTGCACCAAAAGAGGATGTGTTAACATGATAATGAGATAAGTATTCTTTTGTTCATAACTAAATTCAATATCACAACTCTATTCAAAATCCACGTTTAAATCTTGAGTCTTATAGAAAAGGTAAAGAGGCCCTTGAAAAAACACCACCTTAGGATACTAATCAAGTTATGATTGATCAATTAAAAATATTAGTAAAATTATTGATACTTTTACTTCTACTTTAAATGCCACTCAATCTACCAATCATAAAAAAAAATACTAGCTAATCAACAATAATAAATCCCAATCATAAAAAAATACTAGCTAATCAATAATAATAAATCCCCAAACATATTTTTGTTTTTGATTTTTGAAAATGCTCCCAGCGCGCGCGCATGCCCCCTGCTCCCAGCGCGCGCATGGAGACTTTGAACGCCGTGGGCACTCAGGTGAGAGCGCATACTTCCAGTTTGGTCCAGGTGGCTACAGATCTAGCGGCTAGTGTGGAGGAACCTTTACCAGTGAATGGGGATAGGTTTTTGGTCATGGAAGGGGTTTCTTCTCCATTGACGGATTTTGTAAATGGTTCCCTTATTTTTGGGTCTGTCCCTGGTTCTAAGGGAAGAACTTATGCAGATGTGGCTGCTTTTGAAGCTGAAATTCATGATTTGAAACACCAAGCTTCTGTGGGGAGACTTAGCGAATCACCTGTAAGTGCTTTAAAACCTGTCAGGGTTAATTTTGATCCTGATACTGTTAAGGAAATATTTGATCAGGTAGAGTATTTTTCAAAGTCTGGCTATTTGTAGATTTCACGGCTTCTGGCCATCTCATGCCGATTTACATGGCTAGATATCCCAGACATGGTTGCCACTAATTGATGGAAATGTTGAAATTTATCCTTGTGGTAAAGGTTTTTTTATAGCTTTATTTCACATTGCTAAGGACAGGAAGACCATTCTTTCCAACAAAAATTTCTTTTGGTAGGGTAAATACCCTCTCTTCGCTAAATGGTGGCATATGGATTTCAATCCTGTAACGAAAACTTTCAACAAGATCCCTGTCTGGGTTCGGCTCCCTAATTTACCATTGCATCTATGGCATGATTCGGTGTTTAAAACCATTGAAAATGCTATAGGGGAATTTTTATTTGTGGATGCAGAAACCAAGAGGTATTTTAGATCGACCTGTGCTCGCCTTATGGTTGAGGTGGATGTTTCTAAGGGCCTTCCTGAGGCGATTTGTCTGGATTCCCCAAGGGGATCTTGGACGCAAATGTTAGATTTTGAAGGGTTACCTTTTCGATGTAGAAAGTGTCATCTAACAGGGCATGTTGTAGCCCGGTGTATTGCAAGGAAATCCAGACCCAGAAGATCTCCTTCTTGGTGGGCAGAAGCTGATCATGATCACTATATTGTAGAACAACCAGAGGAAGCTTTGACTGATTCTGAGAATGAGAAGGAAAAGAGTATCTTATCTGTTTCGACGGATCAGGAGTCTCAGTTGGAGATGGTTCCTGTTGAAGGTTCGGAGGAGATTGGATTATGTAATATATCTAAATCGATTTTTGAGGAGGTGGTGGTTCTTCCACCTATTTTGAAGGTTTCTCCTAGGAGTCAGTTGGTGGCTGGTACTCCTAAGGTTTTGGCTGAGGTTTTGTCACCTCTTGGGCTTCATGATTCTTGGCCTTCTATGGAATGGGCTGCTGAGGTAGCTAAGGTAGAGGATGGATGGACTACTATTAAGAGGAAAAAATCTAAGCTTCTGGTCCCTCCTCTAGATATGAAACTTTGGTCTTGTAAAAAAAAATAATAACTAATAGTTATTGTTTATCTAGCTCTTGTAGGCTGTTTTTAGTTTACTATTTTATCTGGTTTAGCTTTTGTAGGATCTAGGTTATTTGTTTCCTAGATGTGCTTAAGGTTTATATCTATCTGATGTAAAGGGTTTCGGGGTCCCTTCAAAACCTGTTTTTACCTTAATCTAAAACAATAATAAACCCCAACCAATCACTAACAATAAATCCCAGCTAATCAATAGAAAGCCACATCTAACCAAGAAACCCCCACCAATAAATAAAAAGTCTTATCCAACTAATAAATCCCATAATAAATAACCATCAATAATGTGTCTATTCCCACTAAACCCACTAACATGGTATTTATTCCCATTAAATCCAACTCTATTTTTCTCAACAATATTTATCCACCAATCAATCCTAATTGACCCTTTTATACATAATAAAATGCATCATAATAATCTCAAGACACTAAAAATTATCAAGCATGTTAAGAGATTAATGATTCTCTTCTAGGAGTAAAAATAGGGAACTAAAGTAAAAAGTTCAAATTTGAGTAATTATGTCTGTATCCTTTTGATAGTATCATTCTAAAAATCCCCTTCCCCCCTCATTTTGAGGCACACAAATTCTAAAAATGTAAATTTAATTGGAATCTAGGAGATCACATCAAATAATTATTCATGGCATGTAAGATAGTATCATTCAATGACATATATCTACTTAGATTAACTTTATGGAGCTTGGGCAGCCAAGCCCTAGAATACTTCCTTAAGTTCCTTAAATTATTGGTCACCTATTTTTATGACCTATAAAAATAATTTTTGAAACATTTATCATATAAAATGGAACATGAGCTGATAATTATACTCCTTTTCATCTCAAATCAATGAAGCGGGGAATGTTTTTCAACATTTTGACATTGATGGATAAGCTTAGGTAGTAGGTTTCTTCATTCCCTTTGAAAATAAAAATTACAAACCAGATTCAATGTAAATTCAAATCCAAAAATGGATTTTAATTTTTGAGTATATTGTGAAAATACATATGATGAAATCATATAAAAGGGTGTGTATATTAAACAATCCCATATTGAGAAAGGGTTGATCAAAATATACTCTAGATATTCTTATAATCAACCTTAATATAATACCCAATCAAATACATAAAAACCTCAAGTTTTCAATAATAATTAAAATTTCAATTGAAATAGAGTTATAAATTCCAATCCTATACAAAATTTTCAACCAAAACATGTCCATAATTTCTAATTTGTACCAATAGTCACTTATGAAAGTGTGCCACCTAAAACACAAAAACAAAAAAGTAAATTATCCACTCTTGAAGAGCCATTAGAGGTTGTATTTAAAAAATTTGTTACTAAAAATATGGTTGTATGGCCTATCACCAAATATTTTGAAGAAGGTTATCCCAAATCCACATGGTACATGTGCATATAATTTTTTAAAATTATATTCAATCATTAGTATAATACAAAACAAAAGCACATGCAAGCTACTAAAAAGATTTTACAAGTAATATACGTTAGAAAAGTTATCTCAAGAAAGGAATAAATAAATTGTTATACCTTGTATTCTTACCAATAAGAACAAGCTTCTTCCTTGTATGGATGTTTCTCAAAGGATTATGTTGCAAAGCCATGCACAAAGAACATGGGAAATTTGGTGGCACATACCCTTGCACAATTGATGATTTGGATGATGGATTATGATTAGAATTGAATATTTGTGAGATTATTTAATAACACTTAATTGTAATTTTAAATCTTATGGATAATGGAAGGTGGCCCTTCCATTTATAATTTTTTAGGATAAATTGTGACTATTGATATTGGATGGATATAAAGCGTGGAGAATCAATCCCAGGTTGGAAGATTAAAATTTAATATTATGACATGGAGTTTTTAAGAAAAGTCCTTTAATTAGGATTTAGTGTGATTTCCATAGGACACTTCTTCTATATTTAATTAAATTTATATTGGAAAAAGTTTCAAGTTTAGTATTTTTTAATTGCCATGTGGATGGATGATGTGGGAAATTATGATTTTGTATTTATGAAAACATGGATTTTCCAAATTCCATGGATTTTCCCATTAGGATGATATGAATCATATAATTTAATTTGATTTTATAATTAAATATGATGAGGAATGATGTCATCACCTTTGTAATTTTCAAACTTGATTGATCATTCAATTTAATTAAACTAGGATGGCATTAACAAAGTAGCCAATTGATTCAGACTATTAACATTAATTTTAATGTCATGATGTGGTGTAAATTTAGAATTAATGATGTGTTGCAATGATTTAGGGTAAAATCATTATTTATTTGAATGATTTTAGATGACCAAAATATAAGGACCATTTATTGAATGGGAAAATTGGTTTCAAGATCAATGATTACAAGAAAGTGAAAGAAAAGAAGTGTCTACATTTTCCATTTTTGAAAGGGCATTATGAGATATTGGTGAAGCAAAAAAATTAAAAATAATGACAAAAAATTAATATTGGGTAGGTTAGGACATCTCAATTGATGTGATAATGATAATGATTTCAAATGACCAAAATATAAGGACCATTTATTGAAGGGGAAAATTGGTTTGAAGATCAATCATTACATGAAAGTGAAATACATGAAGTGTCTACATTTTCCTTTTTTGAAAGGGCATTGTGAGATACTGGTGATGTAAACAAATTTAAAATAATTAGAAAAAATAAAAAATGTGCATGTGAGGGCATCTCAAGTGATGTGATAATTATTGAATAATTATTTTATCTTATTTGGTTATTATTAAAAATAACCACTAAAAATGGGCTCACAAGGTTACCTTGATGAAAATGATGTGCCTAAGATGGCCACTCTATGGATAAGATGGAAAATATTTTTTTATGGATAAGCCCTTATAAAGATGTAAATGAGATGAAACATAGTATAAGACGTCAAGAAATTGAGAAAATAAGTCAAAATGGGAAGAAAAATGGTGTAAGGAGCCAAAAAAGGCCTCCAAGAAGAAAAATGGATGCAATGGGGGTAAAAATTTAAAGTGGTGGATATAAATAATCCATTTTGGGGGTGAAGATAATTCATTTTCACCTTCCTTCATTTGAATTTATGAGATTTTTATTTATGTGTGATAGCTATAGCTATCATGTCCCATATTATAGTTCATAAACACCTTGGAGAGCATGTGTGAGAGTATCAGAGACCATCGAGGAGTGGACCATCACTGAGTGAAATGAACAAGCTAAAATTTTAAAATTTGAGATCATTAATGATAGGTCAAAGTAGCATGTGTGGTAATTTTTACACAATAAATATTTCCTTCATGATAGAATCACACATGATTATGGCAACATTATGATAAAAACAACTAAATTACAAAAAATTCAATAAAATTACGTAAGATAGAAAAATAATAGGACAAAGTGGAGAAATCATCAAGTATTTAATGATATATCTTAAATGGTGAAATCATAGTATACGTGTGGAAATAGTCAAAATGGAGAAAACATTCCACCAAATGGTGGAAATAACCTTGGAATGCTGAAATCATTATTAGAGTGGCACAACATGCCAAACAAATTGATGTTATGGTGAAATAAATTTCAAAATGGAAAAATAACTCTCCATCATAGTCAATTCACTCTAAATAATGGTGAAATCATGAAATGTGATGACTTTTATGGGGTTTTTTGATATCTTGTCTAATTTTATGTTTGATTTTGGCTGCTTTAGATTATTAGATTAATTTTTTTGATGAAAATATGATCTTAAGATGGTTAGGTGATTGAAAATTATAGAAAATGATTGTGTCAACATATCTTGATTGAAGGAGCATGTGTATGTCATCAAAACTTATGATCCTTATTCACAGATCCTAAGTGGGACACACATATAGATATATGAGGTAGTGGGCATACTAATGGCCATGAGACTATTAAACATGTATCAAATGCATGTGATATGAGCTGGTTACGCACTACTCATTATGTTTGTTGAGTAATGGAATTTAGAGACAATTACATTCCATATAATGAGTATGGAGGTTATTGTTACATTGGATAATGTTTAAAATATCCTATGCATTCCCATCCATGGTAGACCCTTACACTAACAAACACAAGGATGAGTGGCTATGTTAGAGAGTTTGATCAATATTATTGATGTTATTTTTTGGAATGGGTTTTTCAACAAAAATGAATTGGTGGTAGAGATATATATTAATAGGGATCTATTTATTCTTTTGGCTATTTTTAGTGGCATTTTTATACCTTACAATAGTGGCTAATTATTCCAAATGTGGCTTGAAGGAGTTATAAAATATATGTATGATGATACAAATATATTTTCTTGGGGGATCATAGTGATTTAATAGTTATCAATATGCATATGGTTTCATATTAGGCGAGCTCAATTATCATGGTATCCACCCTTCTCTCTATATGGGTGGACTATTTATAGTATATATCACAATTAAATAAATTAGTAAATGTAATTGTCTATGTAACATAAAATAAAAGAACATGCAAGATACTATAAAAACTTCACATGTAATATACCTAAGAGAATGTATGTTAAGAAATTAAGAAATCAAATATTATACCTTATATTCTTACCAAGATTAAAAAAATCCTTCCTTGGATTGGATGTTGCTCAAATGATGTGGTTTCAAAGGCATGCAAAAGTCACATGGGAAATATGATGGAACCTCCCCTTGCATAATTGATGATTTGGATGATGGAATATGATGAAAATTGAAAATTTAGGAGATTATTTAACATCACTTTATTGTACTTGGAAATATTATGGAGAATGGTAAATGGCCTTTTCATTTATATATGTCTAGGATCAATTATGACCATTGATCTTATATGGTGATAAAGGGTGGAGAATTAGTCCTACAATGGAAGATGATAATCTAATGTAATGATCCACCTAAAATAGAAGATGATAATTTAATGTTATGACATGGTGTGCATAATACAAGTCCTTTTCTTGGGATCTAGTGTGATTTACATAGCGATTTTTTTAGTCTTACTTGCACACATTCCATCAAGAATTAATTTTTCATCAGAAAAGGGTTAAAGTTTAGTCTATTTTAATATTAAAGTAGCTAGATGATGTGTAAAATTATGATTTTATGGATTTATTAAAATAGGGATATTTAAAATTTCATGGATTTTCATATTCATATGATATTAATTAGATAATCAAAGTTAATTATCTAACTAAATGTGATTGAGATGGTGTGGTAAGCTTTGTAATGTTACCTTTTATTTAATCAACTATTCAATTTAATTAGACCAAGGTGATATTTATGTTGGGTTTAGAATGTTGTTTGGTAATTATCACAATGTCAAAGGCCATTATATACATATATGTATGAAACTCAAGAATTATAATCAATATCTACTTGACCATGAAGATAATGATCTTGATAAAAATGCTTCATCATATAATCAAGATGTGAGTATACTTAAATATCCATTCCTAAATTAAAATCATAATGATTATAATAATTAGAAAAACCAAAATAATCATGGTAATTAGTAGCGAAATCATGGTCAAAAATATGAAACCAACTACATCAATTATCACAACATCCAACATAACTATGATAACATTATGGGAAATATCAATGATAATCATGTCACCAATATAAATATTTATTCCCACTAAACTCATAACACTAATCAGTGTGCTAGACTAATTATCCAAGGACCTCCTTCATCCCACATAACCCCATACAATCCAAAGAATGTGTTTTACAAGGCACAAAAAGTTTATAATTCAAGCCCCTTATATTCCTAAACTTAATAATCAAGTCTAAGTATCTTTGAATTTTGAATCCAAACCATCCACTTCATGTACATGGAAGCCATATGACCTCCTAAAATAATTTGATAAAATTCCAACATAAATATCCATTTTATATCTCTTGAGAACATCTAGGGTTTATAAAGACATCTTTTATAAGATTCTTCAATAGTCCAAAATCCCTAATGAAATTTACCCACCATAATTTAAATAATTGGTAGGGAACTTATCCTTAAGTCAATAGATCACTTTTTATCAAGGTGACATATCACCATCAGGTCCATCACACAATAATGCCCTCTATATTGAGGTAATCATTTCTTGACATAAGGTTAAAAGGATGATCATAGAAAATGGCTTAGGTTTGAACATTGATACCCTCAAGTTGGTTAGTCACCTAAGATACTCAACAATAGATTTTTAATATAATACCATCACAATCAAATCTTATGATAACAAATAATGAAAACCCCTAGGTATTATTTTATTGCCTATTATTTTTTAGCCTATCACCCATAACATTGTTTATCATGTCACCAACCTAAAATTTATGTATAATCTACTCTCATGGAATCCATGGATCTATGATATCTGACCCATGCCATAAACCCTACATTAGTGTCTCAAATTCCCCCATTCTAGTATGGAGGTTATAATTATAGAATATCTACAACCTTTTTTTAGTATTTCAAAAACTTGGAAACTAAGTATGGAAACACTAGTTATTATCCTATAGCATATCATGTACCCCAAAAGATAAAAAATGTGGTACCCACCTCTCCTAATCCTTCTACATCAATCCCAATAACCTTAGCTCCTATTTAAAAAGTTCACATCCTAGTTTATCATCTCATCTCAAATCAAAGACTAAGGTTATGGAGATCATGTAATCAAAGATGATTTTGACATTATTAAACATCCCAAATCACCCAAACCACATGTTAGGAAAAAAATTACATGGAATAATAAATTTAATTATTATCATGAGGGCCTTTATATTTTACAAAAAATTCTCTTTTGGATCATGAACAAGTTAGCAATTTTGAAGACTCCTGGTTATACATTGATGGATTTGTTTCATGTTATCATAGTAATAGATATTTCATCCCCAATAAGATCATGAAATATTTTGATTACATAATAAAATTATTTAGGTCAAATCAATAAGTAATTTTTGATCCTATACACTATATCAAACAATAATTACTTGAGATGTTGGCTATAAACTACCTTTGGGTCAACCCTTAAATATTGAAAGTCATTACACTATGATATATAATGATGATTTTACTAATAATTACATAGAGTCCTATTATATTATATATGATGATATTTATCACACAAATATATTTGATACTAATTATATCCTTACCATCCACATTGACCTTAAATATTTTGAACTCATTGACTGGTACTGATAGGATTGCATATTGTTGGATGAATCCAAAATGATGAGGAAATTACAAAATAATTGGGAATAAGATATGGACATCCAATTTGGGACCATAATAATGGATTAATAATCAATTTGGAATCTACTACATATTTTTTGGAGTAGGTGGAATTCCTCAATCATAAAATAATAATAATAAATAATTAGTGTCCCCTAGTGAAAACCTATCTAAGGTGATATTGGATAATCAAAATATTAAAAACAAAGATGTGTTCATTATTGAAAACCTATTTGATGTTCCAATGGATATATAATTACACTCTTTCCATGAGGAAGAATATAGTCCTAATACTCCATAAATAGTTAACTTTGGAGAATGTACTAGTCCTTCTAAAGAGAAAACACTTGAGGAATTGGTATAAGAATTTCCATAAATCTTCAAAATTGGCCTTTTCCTAAGATGAATGATTCATATTGTTCCACTACAAGTGATATCAATAATCAAATTGAGAAATGATATAAAGAATAATATCAGCTTCCTTTTGTGCCCATAATCTTATATGGTGGTTTTATGTTGCTTGTGGAAGACACCATCAATGTCAACATTGATAGTGAAGACAATCCTAGTATCATTAAGCTTGGTGCATCTCTTACCAAGGAGGAGCATAATATTATAATTTATCCTATAAAATAATTGTTTACCATTTTTATCATGGTCTTACGTAGATATGCCTAGATTGGACCCATATTTAATGGTCCATCATCTTGTCATACATCTTGATGCCAAATTGATAAAATATAAGTTGTAAACAATTTATCCACACATAACATTATTGGTCAATAAATAACTTAGAAAAATTGGAATCAAGATTCATCATGATTTTTTATTATTTTTACTAAATTTTACATAAATTCCCTGACAGCAAGAATCCAACTGATATTAACCTACATACATACTTCTATGATATTAACAAATATTATCCTAAAGATGAATTCCCATTACCAAATATTGATATGATTGTAAATTATATAGTAGGGTACAAAATTCAATCACTTATTCATGGATTTTTTAGATATAACCACATTAATTTATCACTTTAATATCATCACAATTTATCATTCACCACCCCGAGGGGGATGTTTTATACCAGGTCATGGCTTTTTCCCTAAATAAGTTAGGTGATACTTACATCATGGAAGATTATGTAGATGTAATTTTGGGTAAATAAAAAAACTATGAATGAAACCTAATAGCTTTATAAATAATATTTGATTAGCTTAAAGATCATAAGATATGCCTTAATCCTAAAAAGTGTGTGTTTGGCATAACGTATATAAAATTATCATGTTTCATTATTTCCCAACATGATATCAAATAATAAATAACCAAGATTAAGGCTATAAAAAAATTAATCCCCCATAAAATATGAAACCAAAAATGTGATTTACATGGACATATTCAGTACATTCATAGGTTTATTTCACAACTAGTTTTTCATTTTCATCCCTTCTAACACCTCTTAAAAATTGACACCACCTTTTAGTGGACCATTGATTTTTATGATGAATTTGAACAATTAAATAAATTTTTGGCTAAGCCACCAGTGTTGGCCCATCTAATTCTAGGTAATTCTTTATTTCTTTACATTTTAATAACCCAACATGTCTTGGCGGCACTTTTACCCCAATATGATGATCAATGAAAGTAATATATTATATACTATCTAAGAAGAACACTAGAATCATATTATCATATTATTAAAAATTTAAGAAGAATTGTCTAGCAGTGACCTATGCATCTTAGAAGTTGTGACGTTATACACTCAATAACAACACCCTCCTTATTTTCAAGGTAGCTCTATTAAAATACCTCTTATTAAAACTAGCTCTAACAAGTCACATGGAAAAATAGGTTATGTTAATGAATTTTATATTTAATACGCTCATTGTAAGTCTATTAAGGGTCAAGTGATTGTATTAGAACATGAAGATACTCCATTATTAGACACATAACCATTAAACAATAGTTTTATTGATGACTCCATTTTTACCTGTAATGAATTACGATAGTGTAATATTTTATTTTATGGTTTATTTACATCTTGTGGATCAAGGGAAGACATATTTTTCATCACACCACTTACGTATATCATCCCTGAGGCATTTCACATTGGATTTACATTTACCAACAACATAGTAGAATATGGGGCTTTCATTGTGATCACCTTGTCATCCAATAAAACATATAAAAGTTACCAATATATGGATATTATCAACTAATCATCAACAAATTCACTAATCAATACCAATTTTTTTTTATAAGATCATTCCTTTCAAAATCATGGTCAATAGTATTAATCAGTACTTCATGCATATATAGTTTGAACATGTACCATGATCTAATAAAAAATCAAAAAATGCCATGGAAAATATTGTATAACTTTTATAAATATATTATATTGTCTAATAATATTAGTTCTTAATTGAAAACCTCATCATGTTAACATCTAAATTTTTATAATTTGAAATATTTGGTTTTAGCTCACCCTAGTATTGTGACATCTACACTTACCTTTAATAACATTTTTTCCTATATAATTATTCCATGATTAATATAAAAACATTATCTATAATACTTCCCATTACACCTTACTTGGAGGTACAATATGTATACAATGGAAAGTGAAGTTGGTCTAAACATCAATCCTAGTTCAGAAAAGATAAATCAAACTAACCCTTCTAATTATTATTATATTTAGATAATTATAGTCATGACCACTATGGATACACTAGAAATAAATAAGGTGATTATTACCACACAATGTCACTGCAGAGGGTTAGAAAGCCTATAGTTAAGAAATATCATGTATTAACCCTAGCTAGGCCCTATGGTTTACAACAATGTAGTAACAAAGTAAAATAAATATAGCCTAGTGTTCACCAAAGCTTGTGACGTAAATAGTGGCTAATAAGAATAAAAGTAAACATGCAAAGAAGAACACTACTCAAGGCAATATAGAGGTAATCCTAATGCATGGAGAGATAAATATATTCATAAACCAACACATGAAAATATATATACTAATAAAAGAGGACCAAGATTTAGGAATACTTACATTGAACATGAACCCATCGAGACTCAATATCTCCCTTAGCCAATGGTGATTTTCAATAAGTTGTTATGGTTCATAAGGATAAAATAATTATCCTATGGAACCAAAAGGCTTTTCCTAAAGATAGCATTTTTCTCTCAAAAAGAATTATGAAACCCTAAGTAATGACTTCTCAAGTAGAATTATGGATAAGTAGATGCAGAAGTGAATGATTATATATATATATATATATATATATATATATATATATATATATATATATACATGCATACATCTAATGAAAATGGGGTGAAGAATGTGTTTATATAGATTAATATGACCCTAAACATTTTTTAATTTCTAGCTAACATAGTCAACCCAATTGACCCAATCATTTAGAAAAAAAAGAAGTTAGGTCATGGACTAAGTTAGCTAGTTTGACTTAGTCCTATAATGTGCTTATTTCCTAGAATAGTGTTAGCCCATTCAACTATGTTTCGAAGATGGTAAAAAAATACTTTCACTTAGGTAGGGGATACTTGAGGTGGTGAATTGATAATAGGATGGTGTGATAGACGTGTAAAATCTTAGGAAAACATATAAGAGGGACTTATGTTGGTTTTAAGTGGTGGTATAGGGAACAACAATCTTGTGAAATGTCAATTGTCTATCCACCTCTTTCTTGGTGCACCCTTTAATTCATGCACTTAGAGGGATTTAGACTCAATAATTTCTTGTAAGATAGAAAGCATCATTAATTTATAAAGCTTAAAATTATTATGTGTGTATATATTCCCCACTCAAAGCTCATCAGATGTCACGTATTTAAAACACAAGATCATGCTTTAGGAAAAGAACACAACACACAACACTGAGCTAAGTAAATTGTAGTATTAATAAAATAACATAAATTAAAGGATCGAATTGAAAATAAATGCATTTACTTACCTTAGTGTTGTAGAGTAAAAATGAAGTGAGATAAATGTAGAGGTGTTCAATGTAGGGAATATAAGGTGAACCTATAAATAAAGTGAAAATTATAAATTTTATAAAATACACATGTAATATGTGGAAAAAATATGTAAAATGTCAAGATTCCAAAACATATTTTAGTTTAAAAAAAGAGTTATTGACCAATTTCTACCCTCAAGCGTAGAAAGGGTTCAAAATATGCCTTATGTACCCTAGTGACCATAAAGTCACATAATTTTCACATCCCTTGGTGAATTAGGATAGTCTACAAATAAGGTTTTTAATTGTCATTTGAAATGCAATAGATCCATTATCTTGTCATATCATTAAACACATGGTGATTATCCTAACTCTCCTTGTTTCAACTTATGTTAAAATTCCTTAAAGTTTTTTAGCATATGTGAAGGTCCACAATAGGTTATGAAGTGGCCTTAATAATCTAAAATTTATATGGTGTAGATGATTTAATGATGTAGCTAATGAGTCATCAAGAACTCTTCTGGTATATGCAAGCTATGTAAGGTATGGTTTAATTAAAATATTTTAAGAATGTTATGAAGGTGTATGAGGGCCTAATTAAAGTCATTAGTATGTCCTAAGGTATTTTTGTATGTATTAAAATGATAATCATTTGAAATCCCCTATTGAACTCATGTATATAGTCTAAAATTAAAATATTTGACCTTAAATATGCACCACTTGACCTTGAAATAATAATAAACCACCATACACACCTTCAACATCATTCATGAACTCTATTAGGCCATATATTAAAGTTTTTGATGACTATTGACACCTTTTTCATAAAATTTAAAACCAAATTCCCACCAAATGGTCCCTACACATGCCAAAATGTACCTTTTCCACTCCCCCAATTCATACCATCAGCATTAATACATCACCTAACTCCTATTTTACCTCCTACTTAGCAATAATGGCTTACGGTCTAAAACATGAGAAAACATAGGGAATTAATAGGTTTCAAGAGATTTCTGAGTGATACAAATATGTATAATATGGACTAGCTTAATTGGAGTATGAGGTATGTAAGAGGAGTTCACTATTATCATAAGTGGAATAAATTAGATTGTTTTAGTGATTGAAAATCCTAAAATTGATTTATCTTACCCATCGAGCTCATTGGCAGGCTAGGAGAGCATTTCAAGTTTTTGCTTAGTCTATATAGAGGAAATAAAAATAAGGTCTAATGTCTTAAACAATGAAATTAAACTTATTCACCTTCTAATCAAGGGAATTAGTTGTAGGTTTAGTACCTTGACCTCTATGAAAATTCACTAAGAAGTTAAGTGATCTAGTCATCATCTTCATTCATAGAGGGAAAAATGAGGATGGATTCATTAAATTTCTAGTTTTTTTGATAAAAATGTCTATTATTCTTGGTTCTTCAAGTCTTGTAAAGAATTTTCATGGCCTAATTCATATTTCTTTTGCACATGTGGGCCTGTGGGGCTGGAAAACATCAAAATTGCCAATCTCTACAATCTAAAAGTAGGTTGAAATGATTAAGAAAAGTATTTAGTGTATACATCTAAGGGTGAATGGTGTTTGTATGTATAATATTTATGTATTGAAGATAATCATACAACTTTACTCCAATGTGAATGCTCAAATAGTCTCCACCCTTCTAAAATGGTGTTTCCAAGTGATATGACCTATAGATGTGGGTTTCATTTGTATAGAAAGGTAGTAAGTTATCTGATGATGAATTTAAGGTTGTCAATATGTATTAAACCACATTATGTAGTGTTTAATTCACACCTACATATCTTTCTCACAATATTCTAAAGATTTACCATAATCCCCTTAAACCTAAAATCTACCAATGTGCCTTTAAACACCTTCACAAATATTTTAACATAAGTTAATGTTATTTAAAAATGTTTAGGTTTTTTTGAAAGTCTCAGGTTTTATTTTCTTACTATGTATGCCTTATCATGTCCTCCAATGCTTTATATCCTATTAAGTATATGTATATAGGTGTCTAATATCCTTGTAGGTCATATTAGATGTGATTCTATAATTAATTTCAATCCCTTAAAGATCTTATACCTTATTAACACCTTTGAAATATCATTTGACTTTAGTTTAGGCCATGTTTCCAAGTTTCAAAATCCATAATCCCATTGTCATCAGCCATAGGCCATTCTTCTCCCTCTACCTAAAACTAAGTAATGGGATAAATGCCTAAATACTCCCTAGGGTTATCAAGAACCATTGAGTCATGATGAATCATATATAAAATTATTTACCCTATTTAAGGAGTTAATATCCACATCCATGATAATACCTAATTCATCTTGGTATAAGTCCTTCAAACTTACTATGTTTAGGTAAGCTATGGGCATAATTAAGGGTTGTGACTAGGTAGATGTATACCTTGAAAATATGAAGTCAAATGTGATAAAGTATATGGGTAATTTAAGTATGATATGGATATCTCTCTCTCCTCACTCAAAAACTTGTTTTATAGAACCCTTACCAGTTAGTATGCATGGCTAGGTGTTCATAACATTGTTGATGATCTTCATCCTATCCTGAGTATGAGACAATGTATGCATATAAATGGAAACAATACAAATTGAGAGAAATGGTAAATAATGGGGTCACCTCATCAAAGGCATAAAAACCTATAGGAATGCATGATATACTAAGTGAAGCTTACACAACTAATCAAGGATTATCTATAATAAGAAGGTGTCAAGATAGTGAGAGTAAAAATGCCCATAATAAATGAAAGGAGAATATCCATGGGATGAAACCATATAAAACACATTTAATCCTTATATGATAGTGATATTGACTAAGGAAGATATCTAGTCTAGGTTGTAGACTAAGCACACATATAGCTATGTATGATTGTGTGTGCATATGTGTTAGTATGGTTAGTGTAAATTACCCTTAAGGCTATGATAAAAATTTAAAAATTATTTTTTGACTCTAATTACATCATTATAATATCTAAAATTAAATTTCATTGGGTACTAATATCAGCTACTATAGTCCTACACACTAGGCAATGTTGATCAAGGAAGTCTACAGGAAGGAGAGGGGTTGATAAGAGGTTTAAGTAGGTTAGAAAATGATAATGAGATGGAGATTTAATTTAAGTAGTTTTTATGTCACAAGATATATATAGATGCATTCATAGTAATGATGATAATTTCAACACCTAGTTTAGCCCTATAAGACCTAAAGGGTCACCTAGGTCTCAAATACCCTACCTCCAATAAAGTTCAATGCAATTTTGTATGTGTGGGAAGATTTTTCAAATAGTGGATAAAACTTTGAGGTAATAAAGTGCAATGAGTTAGCTCATAATTTTTTTATCCCTTCCTTGGGCTTTATTTTCCTATATAGGCCTATCAATCTACATTTTAAATCACTCATACCTTTCACCATAGAGGGACCTAGGCCCAAGGTGATGGGTGTGATTTTTATCCATTCATTTAACCAACCTATGTTGGTGTCAATTCTTACCAAGGCCAGTGGCCAAGGCTATCTGTAGTAAGGTACTTATTGGTTTTAGCTAATAGTACTATTTCTGGGGGGTTTGATTTTGTACTAGCCTAATGCCTATTCCTAAGAATCTAAAATAATATTGAAAATGAACACTCTTGTAAGAAATATAAAACAAAAAACAAAATATGTTGAATTGAATAATCTGAAAGCAATTACATAATGTTGAAAATTAAACTCACTAAACAAAATCTCAAATCCACACTCATAAAATGAAAGTTACAAGAATTAAAGGGATGATAAATGCTTATGTAAATCTTAAATTAAACACAATAATTATCTATTTTATCATGAAATTTTTAAGTCTAATCACACAAAACATACATACATACATACATACACATATATATATATATATATATATATATCAATTTCATTTAAAAAATAAGAAATGAAATTTATAAATACCAAAATAAAGTCTCATGTCTCCTTAGGTGTATATATATATATATATATATATATATATATATATATATATCAATTTCAATTAAAAAATAAGAAATGAAATTTATAAATACCAAAATAAAGTCTCATGTCTCCTTAGGGAGTGGGCCCTTGCTCACCCTTTGATTTAGGTTTGAATCAACTCGGTCTTAGAATGATATATCATCACATGGATTGAAAGAGTAAACTATTGTGAGTCTTATTGTATTAAAAAACAACCAAAATTACAATATCTCTCTATATATCTTTATGTCTCCATATATGACATGGATTTATCCTTCTATTCTGTGTAAAAGAAAGTAATTATACTCAAAATCAGGTAACAACTTAACTGACTTATAAAAATAAGAACTTTAAAGAGATTGGGAGGTATATCCAAAATAGATAAATGTCACAATAACACCTACATGGAATCAAAAATCTCCACATGAGATTATAACTTCTACTCTTAGCTATATCTAACTATGAAATCTATTCATATAAAATATCCATATCTTCTAACTTAGAGTTGTATCCTGAAACAACTTCCATAAATAGAAGACCATACAAAAATAGGAGTCTACACACACACACACACACACACACACACACACACACACACACACACACACACACACACAGACACATGTATAGAAATAGAAAGTATCAAGAGTCTTTATATCATCATGGATAAGTTGGAAAAGCTTCTTAAATACTTTGGAACATGTTATGACCAAATTTGGAGTGAACTGTGAAAATCCATAACAAAATTGTGGTAGTTCGTAGTCAACTATTGTAATCTTTAGCTAAATGGAAAAATCCATAACTGACTGATGTAATCCATATCTAGCTGACAGAATCTATAGCCAGGTAAAAAAATCCATAGATATCTAGAATAATCCATAGCTATGCCTCAAATGATTAGTTTTATGTCTTGGAACATCCTTATCTTTATGAGATATTGTCAAAACACTTATTATATGGTATTATGCTTGTACATATCAAAATTTGAATACTAAACATGCAAATGGTTATAACATCATGCAAAGAAAGCTAACTTAGAAACACAACTTTATAGAGATAAAATCAACTACTTTATACCTTAAGCTAGTTATAAATCTTAAGACTACATGCAATGCTCAATCAAAAGACATGTTTAAGGCTATGAACTATGGAAACAATAAGTCATAATGTGGAATCATCATAAGGATCTTAGGTAAACTTAAGTAGCCATGTGGACTCAAAATCCATAAAATAATAAAAGAGATTGAGGGGCTTAGTTTTATGAATCAACACTAAGAAGTTAACTTTCTCAAATTGCTCAGAATAATGATCAAGTCAAACCTTCTAGCACTCTTATCTCTACACACATTTTTCATGGGATGCTAAGATATTTAGGATAGATGAAGGGTTCAATGGGATAAATCTTCATGACAATAAATTTTGGTTTGGAGGTCCATACTATATGAACCATAATTAAAATGGTGGACCTCCAAAACCTTTATTAAACCCTAGATGGTACTAGATGATAGAATTATTTCTCCACATACATATATATGGAGTATTTTAGCTATAAAATGGTATTAAATGTCTCCTTAGGGCTTTTGATCACTCAAATGACCTATTGATTGGCATATGTAGCTGTCATGTTGTATGAATCATGCTTGAAATCTAGTTTGAGCCTGTAAGTAAGGGATTGAAAACTATTTACATATACCATGGGCTCCTAAAGTAAGAGAGGGTATCAAATTTCTTAAATGATCTCACAATGGTCACCTACATGAACCTTTATAACTAGTTATCCTTGTAGATAGACCTAGTTGTCCAGATGAGAAGCACTATTATATACAACATAAGGTAAATGGCTTGACAATACCAACAAAGTTACTCTAATTGCTATTAGAGGTGGTATTAATGTCAAGATAAGTTCATAGGTGCCTCAAAACTATAAGTTAAGGCTAAAACATAGATTTCCTATAGTAAGACATGTCTTAATACCTCCATTCAGAAAATGCTACTTAGAGGTCATATCGTAGGCGAAAAATAAGATCAAATGACACCTCAAATATTCATGGGAGTGATCATTAGGTTGTTTCATAGATATATGCCACATTCATCTATATAAGATAAACCATGATTAGCCATTCTGACATATAATTATCCGAAAAGTGATAAAAATGCATGCTTCTCACCTAAAAACCATCTTTACATGCTCACAAATGTACAAAAATTATACATGGAAAGATCAGCACCTTAGGAGAGGTGAGGGACTTATTTACAAATGTTTGGTGGAATTATTTTATATGTTTAGACCCTAACCTCTATGAACCATTGTTAATATTCCTAGGTACTCTTCAGCCTCCCTAAAACCCCAATAAGGACCTAACTAGAGATATTTAATAAAAAATCATCCAAATTCATGGTAACCACTTGAAAAACACCTTGATCATGTTATCCACATAGAGGAGGCCATGCTCATGGTACTTAGTTGTATAAACAGTATATGGAAACATCTATAAAATATATTTTTTTTAGGTCTTTGAGTAAGAAATGAAGTATAGAACTTGGTCATGGGTTCCTAATCATTGGAGGTTTGTTTTAGGCTTTTTTGACCTCTACATATCATGAAGTATTCACCTACCTTCCTAGATGTGCATTTGCCAACCTTAACTAACTAGGTAGTCTGCAAAAGCTAGTCAATATGGCGTAATCATGAAATAAGGGTGAGTGTGTAGGTATGGGGTGTTTGGAAGGTCTAAATACTAATTTATAAGGTTATTATATGTGAATTAAAGCCTACTCAGATAGTTTGAAGGTCTAGTTTAACTATTACAGTCATCTAAATAGTGGATTGATAGAAGACTAGGCTACTAGCTCATAAGGCCTACATAACCAACAAGATGAAAGTTCTAATGGGAATATAAGGCCATTTTGGAGTTAATGAGCCATTAAATTAACACATAAATTATAATTAAAGTGATAAATATCCATGACTATGAATATTATGAAGAATTTGGGTGGTTTCTTAAACATGGTTAGTCTATAAGTATGGGTAACCACTTAATGGTTCATGGAAAAGGCCTTATTAAACCTCTTTCAATGTTAATAAATAATGAATGAAAAGTGAATTGGATAAGTGTGTCATGCATGGGATATTCATGGGTAAAAAATTAATAAAATTAGACATAAATGCTCCAAAGATATCATTCAAGGCACCTATCCACTCAAGCAATACCTAGGGGAGTGAGGGAGACTATTTTGACTACTACATGATCACTATGGCCTCTTCATGACCTCTTATATGCAAATATTCCTCTATTTTATGTAAAAATCTATATATTTTGTCATTAAGTCCTTTTTTCTCATCCCTTGGCTAGGTGTGAAATCTCTACCAAAATTGCATCTTGCATCTTAAGAATCAATAGAGAAAAAAATTGTTGCAGACTTATTCATGGGCATTAATGTGTGTTTTAATTATTTATTTTTAGAAAATTATGAGATTAATCTGGTCTTTTAGGTCATATTTTTCACCTAATGTTATAATTTTTTATTTTAAGTAGGTCAATTCATTTATTCATGGAGTTTAGGCACTTATCTAGTTACCCAAGTAATTTCTAGACTCGCTACAACTAAGGACAAACATAATATAATATTGTAGCACTCAAGATTTATCACTCAATTGTGTTGGCATCAATTCACATGAGAAACAAGCCTTATGTGTTCACCTAAAGAACAACAAAGAAATAACTGAAGCTCACATTGGGATATTTTTTCCATGACATAACTCATATTGATAGGACTTGGTCATCTCCTCAAAGGCTTTGGTAAGTTCAATGGTGCAAGCCTTTTTTGGGCTAGACTAATGATCTATAGGTGCAAGGCCTATTTGGGGAGCTACTTCTAGTCATAATGGCATAAGTCTATACTGGATTGGTATTATAGTCTCATGTTCATGGGTCTTTGCTTTACCATAATTATAGCATCATTCAGGCACTATCAAAGGGTTAAATATATGTTGAAGTTCACTTATTCATATTAAGCTCGTTCTATATACATGTATATCATAAATTGGCATGAGACCTTCTACACTTGGGCTACTTTGTAGATTATGCTAACATCATCTTTTATAAAGGGATGCCATTAATGCCTTGAATTAGGAGCTTAAAAAAATTATGATTAACATAATTATATGGAAAGTATAACATTGCATTCATATTTTAAAAACATTACCATAACCATATAAATGAGATCAAAATAAATTAGATGCAACACTATTATTCATTAAACAAAGTCCAAGTAAATAGAGTACATGACAAGTGAAATAAAAAAAATCTTATCTTAAGCTACTAATGGCCTATAGGTTCATAGGTGAGCTTACACACTAAAATATGGATCCTTAAAGGAATTCATGCTATAACTAACACTAATGGTGATTCTAAAAATCTAGTTTGAATTTACCAGATCTTTGCTACATTGATTCACATCTCTCTACTCATTAGTTCAAGATTGATTTTATATGCTACAAGAGTACCTTCTATTAATGTAGAGCTATGCACACTCATTTTTAACCCTTTACACTATGATATACACATGATGTCACTCCCTAAAGATGCCCAAGATATTATTACATTAATTAGCCACCTACCACTTAGCACAAGGTGTGCATTGATTCCTCTAATTGCCACAAAAGATATCAAAATAATAATTATCCCAAATGAACACCTCACATTGAGGTGTCTTTAAATTTGGCACATATATATACTTATATTAATAAGGGGCCCAACATTACCCAATACAAAACTACTAGTCCACCCTCAGAATAGGCTGTCAAAGCCTTAGGTGCAATGAACTCAAGTAAACTCTCCTTTATCTTGATGTTAAAGTCCTTTAAGCCCTTGCTAACAAGATTGATTTCCTCTATGGAACTATCTATTTTTGTGGAGGTAGAACTAAGTGATAGTACATGAGTTTTATCTAATTCCTTTTGAAAGGCTTCTAACCTTTCCTTATTCTTTTTTACTCCTCCATCTAGGATTACTCCTTGGTTTTAGGCCTTAGTTTACAAGATGTGTAATAATTATTATAGTTTTCTCTCTTGGTTCTTTATCTATGAACTCAATGTGTTGACCCTACCCATTACTTATGCATAGTCCATCTTGATTTCAAAGTACACATGTGCCATCATCTCTTCCTTCTATCCCTTTACTTGCTTTAGGCATTCATTAATGACTAATGCTTGGTTAGATAATTTCATGAAGATGGCATCAGTTGTGTCTATGATTTCTTGTATTTTTTTGAATAGGTCTTCCACCTCTTTAAGATTGATAGAGAGATATTTATGTAGCATGGTGCATGTGTTTTCTTCTTCTTCTTCCTACGTTGGATCTAATTTCAACCTTAGGAGCATTTACTCCACTATCATGCACACTCTATCAACCTTCAAGAGGTTTGATGTATCAATATCAACCAAAAGGGATGGTTTGGTGGCCTCTATGTGCTTGGATAGTTACTATAACTTGAACTTCATGGACTGTGCACATTCTTCATCATCCTTGGCAATTTTCTTCCATTTTATTACCCTAAAATCATTGATGATGTTCGTTTATACAACTTCAATGGCCATTCAGATGAGTGCATTGGTAGACTTAATTGGTTTCATGGTGTAGATATTTATGAGAAGGGAATCATTCCCTTCTTTAAATTCATCCATGTTTATATATGGCCTTTTATGGAACCTCAAAGTGAGGCATCCATTTAACTATCAAATGTAAACAAAATTTATTAGCGTATCTTAGTTATGGCAATTTTGGGGGGTATGTATTAAAACATGTAGAAATATTCATCTATCTACCCTTTATTTTTCTTCTCTCTGAGGCTCAGTAATATACCTTCTTTTATGATGGATAGCTTCCAATTTCTCTTCTTCCTCTTCATCAGAGCTACCTCTCTCTTCAACACTTTCCTCTAAGGTTTCTTCTTATTTTTGTTATACAGTTTCTCTTTTGGACTTGATCCCTTTGTCTACTTCTTGTTCCTTGGCACCATATTTTCCCTCTTCTTATTTCTAATGGGTCTCTTTGACACACTATATTTTTTGTGTTTCAAAAGAACCAGCACACCTTAGTTTTATTTAGGTGCCCCTTCACTACTTGGGTACCCCTATTGTGATTTTTTTTTTGATTTGTTGGTTGGGGTACTAGGTACCTTCTCTACTACCTCCTTGGTTGTTTCAACACTTGAGGAAACCTATTTATTATTTTCTTTCCTTTCTTTCTTTCTTTCTTTATCTTGGTCATCTCTTCTTTGACTTTATTTTCCTTTGTCACTTTTTCCTTAAATTTGACTCTCTCAATATTCTCCTGAGTCATGTTAGTTTCCTTCATAGCCTCTCTTTTATCATAAAGTATTAGCACCTTTAGGATTTTTACATCACTCATCCTAAATTTCCTCCACTCCTTTCTCTTTTCCTCCTTAGTTTGTGGAGGATTTATGGAGGGATCTTTAGATGATGCACTAGGTGGCTTCCTTGACTATCTAGGTGTAATAGTTGTTACACCTTGGAGTGATTTTTAAACTTACTCTATATTTGGCTCTTCTCCTACTTCTTCTATAATTTATACCTTGGTCCCTCCTTCATCCTCTTTTGTATCTTGCCATGCCTTTTGTGCCTACATCTCTACCAAGGTTATTGTTGGCATCATAATGGTCCTCTTGGAATTCTTCTTCTTCTCCTTCTTTATATAAGATATAGTCCCTAACATGAAGGTCACATGTTTCTTCTTTGGCACTAAAGGAGTTGCTTCCTCACAAGAGGCAATCCTTAGCTTTATGCACTCCTGAGTTTCTTTAATTTTTTATACCCATTTTTTCTAGGGAGAATTATTTATCATTACTGGCACTAGCATTTCTTCTTCACAGATTTAGAGGGGTTGATATTCATCCTTATATGGGTAATTACCTTTCATCATTGGATTTATCTCATATTAAATATTGAATATGTGCCCCATGATGACTTTTCTCTAAGGGAATGGAGTTTTGTATGATACGAGTCATCTTCCTCATCTTTTGTAGCTTTTCCTCCTAGGTGCACATATTGGTGCCATAACCTTCTCCTTTCCAAATCCATAGCCTTCACCAAGATGTAAAAATATTATTCATTGGGAGTTATCCTAGGTACATCCCTAAATTACTTTACAAAAAACAAGTAATGGAGTGTTATCTATCCTAAATGGTTGTCATCTATGAGTTCCAAACACACTACACAAAAGTATTACATGATGGTGAAGGTTATCATTTCAAACATGTTTTATGGAAGCTCTTCAAGGATGTGCCATTATATCTTGAATACCTATATATATTACATGTACCAACCCATGATGTGTGTCTTATATTTCTAAGAGAAGGAAGGTAGGTTGGTGAAGTCCTAGTACTTTAGATTTAGGGAGTCTTTATGTGTCAAGAAGACCTAGAGGTTGTCTTTATCACCATAAAGCATGTTTATATCATCCATGAATATTACTATTAATATCAACCCCCACTTGAAGGTCTCCCACACCTTATGGCATTCAATTGCATTATTTGTTATCTCTTTAGAAATAAATTTGGCAATGATGAATTTGACCCCTTGCACCATGTGGTGAGCGATGCATAAGTAGGCCTTGATAATTTTTATCCATCTCCTATCAAGGTAAATGTTAGAACTCATGAAGTACACTACTACCCTCATGTTAAGGTCCTTGATATATTTTACTAAGAACATAAATCCTCCCTTACAATACCTAAAGATTTTCATGATCATCTGTACTTCAACATCTTCCACCATCATTAGGTAGATGTATTTGCATGATTTAGGGATCTTAATGATTCTATTGATTAGGTACACTAGTATCCACATGCACCTCCCTACAATTTATAAGTATTCTCAATGGATGCATGAGATGGGGAAATACATGAGTTCCTTTCGCTTCCCAAAACATAACTCATAGAGTTGAGTTGCACTAGTGGCTGCAAGTCTATATCTAATGGAGATATTGAACAACATTGTTCATACTTCTATCTTGGCCCTAAATTCAACAACCTAGTCTTATGATAGCTCTTCCACATTTATCAAGGTGTGATGGTTGTATTAATTTAGCTTACAAGTGTGCATGAAGGACACCCAAGTATCCCCTCTTAGGACCTCTAGGGGAAAATACATTTGCTTGTAGGATATTTTGGTGAGTGCATCAAGATCAACCTTAAAGATGCTAACTCCCTTGACTAGTTGTGATTTCTTCTTTATAGCGACTATCTCCTTTATTATACACACTAATTTGGCATCCTTTTTTTTCCTATAATCGACCATAACTTATCTATTTATTTCCCATTCTAAATTTTTTAGTGTTAAAGCATAATCTATTTAACTTTAAAAAGCTTGTAATATTTCTTGGTGCTCTTCATAGTCATAGGGTTTGTGACTGAAACTTTGGATTATGAACTTTAATCACCATTAATGATGACCTTGACATTACAAAAACTTTCTCTTTATATTTTTTTCATAATTCATTCTCCATACTCCTTTATTCCAATCTTAAAAGGAAAATATTTTCAATCTCTACTCAAATATTCTCTTCTTTTGTTAATGGGTACTCAAGACTTTCTTTTGTAGAGTTTTCTCACTCTCAGCTCTAGTTTAACTTTGTATGTTTAGTTAAAATTTAGCTAAGGATTGTAGCCTAAAATAGTTAGTCTTTCACTTCTTTATACCTTAATTTTAGCTACCATCTTAATCATAGGTGAGTAATGGTGAGGCAACACCTAGATTTCTTAGAATCTATTAAAACCCATGAAATATGTGAAAATATGTTACCACCTATGTATTTAATATAGGTATTTTTGCCTCTACCGTCACCTCATTAAATTATCTAAATTTTATTTTTGGTGGATTAACATGTAGTTTAAATGATCACTTCTCACCTAAATTTGGGTGGATCTCATCTTGTCTTGATTATTTTCCTTCTATGATTTGTTCACTTGGCATGACCTTCAACTTCCATATGCTAACCTAGGTGCAATACTTCACATGCACTTGATTTAACCTCCATGATTCTATCTTCTATTCCTTTTGTGATTCCATTTCAAGCATGATTTACTATCTTGGTTGATTTATCTATGCTTACATCTATTGCCTTGGCCTATTTGACCCTATATAAATCCATTGACTTGGTCCCCTAGGACTTCAATTTCTAAGTATCTTACACACTTAGCATCATAGGCACCTCTCTCTCATATTATGCACACTAACATCCTATACACCTCTCTTTGTAAATTTTTACTCATATTTTCAAATTCTAGTGAGTTTCATGTGCCCAAAAACTTAGGTGCCTAATATTAGGTACTTATAAAGTAACCTCACTTGACTCACTAGATTGGTATTTTACATGGAATCACTAAAATAGTTCTCATATGGTCTTAAAATTGATTTAATTATTCGCTCATCACCAACACAACACAAAACATAAGAAAATGTTGGGCTTGTGCTAAAATTTATTCTAGTTAGCATAACACTACTGAATTGTGACCAAGAAGTCAATTTTTTTATGGTTCAAGTGCCATCTTATTGCCTATAAGGATCTAGTTGGTTTCTATTGAAATTCCCAAGGATAATTTCACTTAACAACATGTGCATCTTGCATTCACCAATTTTCAACATGTTATGGATGATATATGGACCCATCCACCTAATTTATATCTTTCTTGGGTGATTAATGTACATAAAGTCATAGAGAAAGAATAATTATCATTTAACAAGTACCTTACAATTTATATGCCTATCATGCCACAAATTTTGGAATGTTTTATCTATCTAATGGTTCCACCTTGCTTGGGCATACATCTCATCCAATATCTCAAAGTCTTATTTCCTTGTGCTCGAAGATTCATGGTGATACTAGTGAACAAGATGTATAATGTAAAATGAGGGCACCATGAACTCTATTAATATAACTACCTCAAAACCAAACATCAGTTAAAATGGTGTAGCCTTGTTCAGGTGATTTTAGGTTTTGTGATATGCCCACAATATTACTAATACTCTATCATCCCAGTCTTTATGACCAACATCTCATATCTTTAAGAGTCACATCCCTAAGATTTTGTTGAATGCCTCAGCTATACCATTCACTTATGGATGATAAGGTATTATCTTATGGTACACCACCATATATTCAGTCAATAAGATATATATAATTTCATTGATAAAGTGTGTGCCTTTTTTTCTAGTCAAATTGAGTGGGCATCCATATCAACTTATGATGTCCACCTAAATGAACCTCATAGGCATGACAATTATGCAGTCCATAGTTAACACTAGCTCAATCCACTTGGTGAAATAATCACTGGCAAATACAATATATCTTGTACCTTTGTACCTTTCTATAGGAGTGATCAACATAGTAAAATCAATGGCCCATTTTTGAAATTGTTCCTAAGAAAGAAAAGGGATGTGATTCATCTCATCCTAAGAGTTAGACTTCATAAGTCACATTCCTTGGTGCAATATTTTGCATCTTGGAATAGACTTGGGCACCACAAGCTTGATTGTAACACCTTGTATGCCATTGCATATCCATTATAATGGCCTTCTATAATTCCCTCATGTAGCTCTTATAATATAGATTCCCTTTCATGTTCTAAGACACATCAGTGTAGGACTTCATCATGACTTAATTTCTATATCTCCCTATTGATGATCTAAAAGGGGAAAGCATGAACTACGTGTTACTTCTTATATTTGGTTGTCATAGTATATAGTGTAGATACATATGCTATAAAAGTGTATATCTCCACCTAGTCCTCAAGTATGAAATGGACTTTGTAGAGTTGTGTATCTATCATGTCATCCTTAATAGGCATAGTTGCATCACTATAATTGATTTAGGATAAATGGTCTAGGCCCAAGTTTTATTTTCTAGGCTTAACAATAACTAAAAACTAGAATAATTGAAAAAGAACCATCCATCCAAAAATTCACCCATGGAGATTGGGCTTATTACCAAGGTACTTAAGTACCTCATGATTGATGAATAATATGAATTGGGTCATTAACAAATATTGCCTAAATTATTCTAGGGTATAGACCATGGCTAGTACCTTATGCTTAATTATTTTATATTTTTGCTCCTCTTAGATTAGTTTCCTAATTAAAAAAGAAATGATATTATCCATATTACCTTCACTGGGTTACACTATAATGGTGTCAATTTCATAGACAAATGCATCGATATGGATGTGAAATGGAGTCATCTAGTCAAGAAATTTTAGAATAGGTATGGTAGCCAATTTGGGATTCAAAGCTTCAAAGGCATCCTCTTTCTCTATGCCCCAATATAATGGGCCATCTTTACATAATATCTCCTCTATTTATGCCATAATATTTGTATATATCCGTATAAATTTGTTATAGTATCTATAATGGCAAAAAATGGCACTAACATATTTTTGCATTGAAGGGGTTTAGCACTGAATGATTATTACAATCTTCATGGGATTAATGAGAAAACCATCTTTACAAATGATTTTCCTTAACAAGGTTTGAAAATGTGTTGTAAATATACACTTCTTAAGGTTTAGGGATATTTGTAGCTACCTACACCTTTCAAACATGAGGTGTAATTTTTCATAATTGTCCTTCACTAGCTCATATATTGTCTATTCATATAGGTACATTTGGAGGAAATTATGGATGAATTCCTTAAATGTCATGATCAACACTCTAGAGAACATATCTAACAAATTATTGAGTCTAAATGGCATCACATTATATGTGAAACAACCCCATTTAATTGCAAAAGTTATTTTAGGATTATTCTCCTCCTTAATCTAAACTTGATGGTATGTCGAGAACCCATCAATGAAAGTGTATATTGTACAACTTGCAATGACATCCAAGAGTTTATTAGTGAATGAATTTAGGAAGGGGTTAGTGATGTAGGAAAATTTCAATGGTTTATAATCGATATATATATATATATATATATATATATGTATATGTATGTATATATATATGTATGTATATATATATATGTATATATATATATATATATATATATGTATATATATATATACATACATATATATATACACACACACACACATATATATATACATATATACATACATATATACATATATGTACATATATATATATACATATATATATGTATATATATACATATATATGTAAAGATATATATGTATATATATATATATATGTATATGTATATGTATATGTATATGTGTGTATATATATATATGTATATATATATATGTATGTATGTATGTATGTATATATATATATATATATGTGTGTGTGTGTGTGTGTGTGTGTGTGTGTGTGTGTATATATATATATATAAACCCATCCTTATTTATATTAATAACCATGGGGCTTACCCATTCTAAATATCACACTAGATAGATCATTTATAGACTAACATACCATCAATTTCTATTTTGACCTTGGCACAAATATTGGGGTTCATTTTATAGGGGAATTTATTGATAGGTCTTATACCATCCTCTAGCTTTATGGTCATCTTGCCAAGGGATGGGTGGGTGCCCTTCATGTCTTGGTAATTATGAGAGAACAAGTCTTGAAAATATTTTAGCAGATCCACAATTCATTATAGCTCCACATCAAACTAATATGTGCCTAGATTACCCATCTTTTATTCCCCTTCTGATTTAATGTCTACCTTGGTAGTTTTGGGAAGTGCCTAGAATGGCTCAGTCCTTGCCTAGTGCAAGTCCTTGACTTGACAAGTTACCTCAATTACTTGTATGTGAAGATGAGTAGGATCTTTCTCATTAGGTTTTCTATCATCCACTTGGTGCAAAGGCTTCTGTTTTCTTGTCATAATCATCTTGTGGTGTGACTTCTAGGTATTATCATCTTTTTCACTCAAGCCACTATTGAGTACTTAGTCCTTAAACAAATTCATCAGTATCAACCTTTTTTCCATGTATATGTCTTTTACATGATCATCTAGGATTTCAATGTCCTCAAACACTTCCCTTTAAATTAATTGTAGTGGCTTGATCAATTCTAGGTTCTATGAAGAAAAATATAAGGTATGCACTAACCTCTCTTTAAGTACATCCTAATTTATTATCTCATCACATGTCTCATTGACAACATACCATGCTCATGCCCACATATTTAAGGTTCTATAGAATTTATGCACCCATAAGCTCTTTGGGGAATTTTCACAATAGTCAGTTCAAGTTTATTTTCACAAGTGCATGTGATCTATTGGGTCTAAATTTCAAGAGTATGCCGAAATGTGTAAATATTAATTAATTTTCCTAAATCTATTGTATATGGATGCTTTTTCATCTTTCTAGGTTGGTAAGATTGGCCTTTGTGCTTCCTACCAATGAGAAATCATTCTTCTCAAAGGATACACCAATATGGCCATCTTATGTACCTCCTTTGGGATGCATGACTCATGGTTACAAACATATTATTCCATAGGATTGATCCCCTTATATCTTGCTATCATGGAATGTTTATGTTTTCTCAAGTGAAAACCTCTATTCCCCTTATATTTATTATAAGGTACCCATCTCTTTGAAGTATAATAAATCTAGACCCAACCAATCCTCATAGGTTTTGGTGCCATTATGCTCACTAAGTGGAACCCCCAACCAATCATCTCATAAGATTATTTAACCCATTATTAATAAACAACATCAGTGGTATTTGAGGTTGATTATCCATCTTCCCAAGAAAGTACTCCTTAGTCATTGGGGTTGAGAGTCTTAGAGCCTTGCATTGTGATGTTGTAGATATGGTTGACCTCATCCTCAAGATCAACACTTTCTACATAGGGGGTCTTTGGTCAATTTATAATGGGATCACTACCCTCTCTTTTCCATTTTCAAAGGTCATATAAAGCTTCTTGAATCACATATCATCATTATTTATGTAGCACCATGGCCTTCCCCTAAACACTAGATAATTATCTTGTTTAACCAACTCAATAAATTTAAAGTTAGAATGGAACTTAGTGCCCATGATATATACAATGATTATTTTTAAAATTCTAAGTGGTTTTATCTTATATTTGTTGGACGTGAAAATTACATGAGTGGAAGGCCTCAATACTGGCCTACCTATCTTCTCCCATGCATTATTTGTCAAGATATTGAAATCGATGCCTATGTCCATGAGGACCTCACATATAGGCCATCTATAAATGGTGGCACTCACTAGGAGTTCTTGATATTACTCTGCATTCTATGTATTTCTAACTTCTCATGCCCTCTCCATTTGTGGCATAATGAATTTAACTAGATTTTGCCCTACATACTATTAAAGTAAGTTATTTAATAGGGGAAACATTCATTCTATCTAGAATAGGTTTCAAAACTTTGTTATCTCTTGTACCTTATCCTCTTTACCATATTACTTCTTATGAGAGGTGTTATCTTGTGATTCTAGGTCTTACTTTAGTTGGAGCTTCTCTTACATGTTTTAAATCACACTCATATCCTAGTACAATATATATTTCTAGTGTGTAGGGTCTGTGTAAGGAATAACATTGGGTTTAGGCCATGTTATGTGATTATTATGTATTTATTCCCCATATTCTAGGTGCAACTAGAGTATTAACACAACTAGTGGCTTAGTGGTGAATCTATTATGAGTAGTTTTCTACACTTTGATTGGCTTAATATGAGTTGATTACTCCTTTAAAGTCCAATTTTATAATTTTAGGTTATACCTAATCATTATTATGCCCTTATATTTTATGCCTACCTTGGGTCAATTTCTTATACAATTTAGGTCATTACTTAACCTTATGTGTTCCTACACAATACCCACATATTGGATGTGTAGGGTAGTCATGCTAATAATGCTCTATCGAACCACACTTGTAACATGAAGATGGTCAGAATCTTCCTCCACCACATCATCCACCTCACCCTATAGTGCTTCTTTACATCCCATAGCTTGTATTCTACTAGTTGTAACCTTTATTTCCTTGGTTATTTTTCCCTCTAACTGTTATAGTTGCCTACTATGCACCTCTCTCCATATTTTCATGCATCTCATTAATCACTTGATAGTCAGCTATAATATGAATGTAGGCATTAAATAAATAAATATAGATAGTTATGTTAGCTTGATTGCATATTGAAACAAAGGGAAGTTGTGAACATCATGGGCCTCATGACAAAATTCATAGCTGAGAAGTAATGTACACATATTCCTTTAAGGGTAGTTATTCTTATTAGGGACATCCATATCATAGTTGGTGCACCATAACCCACTTTAAGCATCTTTCACTAAACTAATGATTAGCTTTTGGAGTTGGCTAGACATGGACATAATTTATGCCTCCATGAATAGACTAATTATACTATCAACACTTCTAACTACCTTGGATCTGATCATGGCTTCAAGCACTTCTTGAGGGTTGGTGAATGTCTTCATGGACAATGTTATTTATACTGGTACTATGAATCATCCAATGAACCATTTAACTTGTTTAGAGGGGTGAATGTCATAAGGAAGATAGAAAAAAAGTATCTTGAATTTGGCATCATAAAATCACATGCTTTTGAAGATCCCCTAGTTAATCTCTTTGATCAAGATGATGCTATGGTGTTCAAACTCATGCATGTCAAATTCCTTTAGGAATGCTTCCTTCAAGGTGTATTAGTCAATCATATCTTGGTTAGGATCAAATTTAATATATCAAGTATGAGCATAATCAAGGAGAGTTGTCATGAAATATGTTACCTTATTATTCGAATAGATGATACCTCAAGTGTGTCATTGTATTTCACACTTTAGCAAATGCTCTGTGTCATTCTCCATGCCATAATACTCTGATAATTACATGCTCTTCTAATAATATATCTATAGTGGGGGTGGCTAGCATCTAAGGTGCTTGTTCCCTAGTAGTTATCTTGATAGTGGTCCTCCAATGCCTCTAACCACTAGGTTAGGCATTAGCCATATTATTATTTTTTATACCAAAGATTATGATGGCACTATACTATTAACTTATGGCACTAGGTGACT
The DNA here is from genome assembly GCA_037957365.1 of Torreya grandis. NCBI lineage: Eukaryota > Viridiplantae > Streptophyta > Pinopsida > Cupressales > Taxaceae > Torreya > Torreya grandis. The sequence continues at coordinate 933,283 of JARHVA010001576.1, forward strand.
TCCTATGGGCTATTTTTTGGTCTGCAAATTTGACATTGGATGAGATAGTACATTTACACTTTCTTTCTATTTTGGAAAAATAGTGCCCAATGGTCTAGAGGTATCCTCACTCAACTCCTTGTAAGGGAAAACTTGTTCAAGTGAAAATTATACTCTAATTTTTCAAAATGGTCAAAGATGATGTGGATAATAGGGTCATTTGTCACTCTTCTTTATTCATGTGGGGGATCCAATACATGAGCTTATGCCATAGGGTCAAAGGGGATATGCACTTTTGATGCATATTAAATGGTCAAATTCTATAGGGAGCCAATACATTATTCATTCATAAAAAATTGATATTGATCTATAGATTCATTATTCTTGTCCTCATACTATTTCAATTCAAGATATCGTTCACCATACCCTTCCCACTTATTACAGGTTTTCTTAGCACTTCTAGGTTCTAGATAATCTATCAACTTGTGATTCCTCTTGTTATAAGTTTGTCTTTTGATCTCTTTATTGTTGATCTAATCATCCCATTCCATTTTGATTCACCTACATATCTCTTTCTTCCACATTGTGATTCTCATAAGCAAAATCACTGTAGCCTTCCATTATCATGCTTTCAAATCTATAATCCACCATCAGTTTCTTAAGCTTTGTATTGAACTCTTTCATAAATGTACCTTTAGGTTCATGTAAAAATTGATATTCTACTTCCTCATGTTAGAAGTATGTTGATAATATGAACTCAAGCACATAAATATTTAATGATCCTTACCATCATTTGTCTACATCTCTAATCCAAGTGGAATCTAGGTTCTCAAGCCTCTCTAGTTACTATTTCATCTACTCAAGGTGTTATCTATAGCTTTTAATTATATTGGTTGCATAAGTAGCCAATAATTGGTACACATGATTAAGTTTTTTACAAAATAAGACCTCATATAGATCATCATATAGGTTATTATAGACCCACTTCCTCAAATTCTATCCTTTACATGATGAATTTTTCAACATAAAATTGTCTTCCACCTATTACATCCATCACTTGATGTTATCGAGGGAGAGTCAAAGCATGGTTTTATTACACCATTACATCAACAACATTTAACATGGGTCCTAGAAATGAAACGAAAATGTTTTAGTTTAAGGGGTTCAATTCATTTATCTGTGGATATTATGTACTTATCTAGTTATCTAAATCAGTTTTAGACTCATTATAATTAGGCATAACTATAGTATATTATTGTGCCACTCAACATTCATCACTTAATTTTACTAGCAGTAATTCACATAAAGTGAAAGCCTGATGCACTCACCTAAATTAAAATGAAGAAATAACTGGGGACCATATTGGGCTAGTTGTGCCATGGCATAACTCATTACTGATAGGACTTGGTCATCTCCTCAAAAGCTTTGGTAAGTTCATTAGCACAAGCCTTTTCTAGGATTGGCTGATGGTTTATAAGTACAAAACCTATTTGTGGATCTACGTCTAGTCATAAGGGTGTATGTCTATAACATATTGGTATTATAGTCTCATGGGTATGGGTCTTTGCTTTACCACACTTATATAATCATTCAGGCACTATCAAAAGGTTAAAGGGATTATTAAGTGCACTTATTTATATTAGGCTTATGTTTTATGCATGAATATCATCACTTGGAATTGTATCTTCTACACTTTGGCTATTTTGAAAATTATGTTGACATCATCTTTTACATAAGGATGTTATCAATGCCTTAAACTAAGAGCTTTTAAACATTATGCTTAACATAACTATATCAAAAGTAAACATTATATTTGTATTTTAATAACATTTCCATAACCATATAAACCACATCAAACTCATTTAGATGAAATTCCATTCTTCATCAAATAAATTCCATGTGAATAGAGTACATGAAAAGATAACTAAAGTAAATGCTTATCTAAAGCTACTTATGGACTAGAGGCTCATAAGAGAGCTTTGGCACTAAAATATGGTGCCTCAAAGGCATATATACTATACCTAACATAAATGATGGTTCTAATAATTGATTTAGATTTTACTATATCTTTGATACATCCATTTGCATCTACTGCTCAGTGGTTCAAGCTTTCTTTTATAGGCTACAAGAGCACCTTTTGATACGGTGGAACTATGTATGCCAGTTGTTGAGATAGATATTTTAGAAATAATTATATTAGATATATTACCTTACACCATTTACACTATCATTTACACATTTTTCCATTCCCTAAGATGTCTAATAAATTATCACATTAGTTATCCACCTCCCAACTAGCATAAGGTGTGCATCGATTCCTCCAACTAGTGTAAAAGATATCAAAATAACAATCATCCCAAATTATTGCCTCATGTCAAGGTGTATATCATGTTGGTATAGATATATAACTAGATGAATAAGGGGCCTAACATATATTATCATCTTATGCAGGTCTTAGGAAGTATTTATAGGTAGTAGTTGTGTTGAAGAGTGAGTTGATTAGTAGTGTCTCATGCAAACATCCATTCTTTTACCTACAAATTGAAAACCTTCTACTTGATCTCCATATAAAATACTCATATTTTTAAATATGTCAAGAAGTTTATTTATTTACTTTATCTTTAATTAGATTCACAAGTATGTTTGAAGATCACTCAAGAGAGGATGAGTGAACATTGGTACATCACCAACCTTAATGTAGATTTTCCTTTTATGTTTTCATTCCAACCCTTTTCATCCCAACATTAGTATGTCTTAGAAAGATATTATAATTTTATATATCAAGGGATATATCCACATAATCTTTAGGTTTATTCTAACTATAGGTCACCCACAACTTTTAGTCCAATCCCATATTAGTGCAAGTTTGAAGCAGAATTGAAATATATCCTTCAAATGGTGCAACTTGGGTTACTAATAGTTCTTGCACATCTAGTGTGACATATTTTAAGTGACTTGAAGTGTGCTTTGGTATCCTTAGATAACATTTGAAAGCTTAAAATACATCAATGTTACATTTGTATTCAAGTTACATGTAAAAGTTGGCCATAAGATCTTCATCAAAAGGTAAGGACATTAATTTTATTGAGTTGTCATTAGACATTTTTAGGAGAAATATATATCCTATATCTAATCCCAATCCTACACCCCCTAAATCTCTTAAGTTTACCTAAATAAACACTATTTAAAATCCTATACCATTAATGTGTAAGCTTAGAATGAAAGCCTTTGTGTCTTTCAATGGTGGTAACACATTAAACCTCAATAAATTTTAATGCATACATGTTGATACCCTAAAAAGCCTTCCCTACTTCATAGGAGATAACTTAACTACCCCTTTAGAACATATTGTATACATAGCTAATTTATGTTAAATCCATAATTCAACCCAAGAGAATGTGTGTATGAGACTATTAACAACCTCCTTAAAGGGTAAGGCGCTCTAATGGTATCGAGGCCTAACACCTCCATCCATCAACATTTTTGATGAGTTTGGGGAACTCTTGTGTAAGAAATTTTAATATAGGAATGACCATATCTCTTTGGTAGAACAACTTACCACAATTGAGAGATTCCCATAAGAGTACATGGTAGACTTCAATTATAGATTTTGGAAAACCTAGGATATGATCCCTAAAATCATCAATTCCATCCCTAATTATTATTTCTTATACTACCTAAGGGATATAAATTCTGATGTCGATGTCATGATATAATAAATGGGAGGAACACCTTGATAAAATCACATGAGATAGTTATAAGGTCATTAAATTTCCTAATTCAAGTACAAAAACTCACCCCTAGGTCCCTCATGCCTTTGTTCCCAAAAATCCAACCCCCTATACCTACCATTGCTCTATTACCATCCCTAACCAATCATTATTAGGTATATGATAGACAAGTAAATATATTAGGAAAGATGGAAGGGATTCTCAAGGCCCAAAATAAGAAATTAGTAGCCTTAGAGAGACAATAAAACTGACCTTATAGGCATTATCAAGCATACCATATATATTATTATTATCCAACCCATCAATATGATAGGCCTCCCTATCATCCTAATAAAGTCAAGGGAAGATTACACAAGCAAGGCCTTGTAATATTATAATCATAATGTTGCTGGTAGTTTTAGAACTTTGGTTCCAACTCAAAACAACTATGTAATTCCAAAGGTCAACTTAATGGGGTAAATCACATGACATGGAAATGGATCCAAGTAGAGTGGTGTGTTAAATATCTTTCATGTATCAGGGTCCCATTCTTCCATCACATGACAACATGTCTCCTTCACAATGTAAGGAAAGTCCTCATATTCCTCATATGGACACTCCTTTCCTAACTCAAGATGAGATTTCAAGCCAACATGGGGAAATTAGGAGCAAGGTACATTTTAAACATACCTTTGCTAACTTCCAATAAGGTGAACACTACTTCAAGCAAGTGGTAACCAATTTGGGTCAAAATGTATCCAAGGTGGACAATTTAGTTGTATCCCATATAAGGGTTGAAACAAGGGTAGTTGCTGATAGTTTGGGATAGTCCAAGACAACTTATCTACCTTCCCAAATACCTAAATGGGCTGCCACTCAATATGTATCTCACAATACATCACCAACTCAACAGATGTAATATGAAAAAGGGAAGATTTAGAAGGGCCATTTTATACCTCAATTTACACAAACTCCAAGTAGTTTTTCTACCCATAAGTTGTTGTCCAAGGCATCTAACCCTAATTTTAGAATTATAGAAAACATTAATATGGCCCATGTCACTCTCCCTATGTTAGATGATTTATTTATTTTAGGTAAAAAATACCTCCTTTAATAACTCTGCAAACTTCATGTCTTGGATAAATAAGTAAAAAATGTAAGTGCAATCCTTACTAATTCCAATCAAATTCATGAGTCTAAAGCATATAAATGAGTAAAAACGCCTCCCTTATACATTTTAGTCATCATAGGAGAATCCATTTTGCATAATCCCATGATAGATCGTGGGGCTAACACTTCTATCGTGCCTAAGTCTAGAGATGATAAACTTGGGATTAAATATGAACCTAATCAAAAGGAATTTTTAGAATTATATGGGTCTCCTACCAAGACTATGGGTATTATTAAGGACACTAATATAATACTATATTTTTTTCCCAATTTTACCATATCCCAAGATGTGATAGTAGTTGACCTTCCACCTTACTTTGCATTATGCTTGTCTAGGGACTTCACTACTAAAATTTGGGGGTATCTCTCTTTTGATTGGTAATACATGGTCTTGAAGACTAGGTATGGGAAAAAGGTTATCATAAGTTCTGAACCTATTTCTAGGTTCTACTTAGAATCCTACATGCCCAACCTATCAAATCTTAATTTCACCATCTTCGATGAGAACGAGAACCCCATTGATGAAGAACCTATGGAACCACTAGAAGGCATATCAAATTTACTCCTTGATGAGTGGGAAATAGAAAATAATGGATATGATCCTTAAAATACTATTGAAGAGGTAGGCTTAGGTGTGTATTTCATGCATGAATAAGGATTTACCATGCCAAGTCTCACCAATCAACAAAGTCAAGAACTTGAAGGGGTATGGAACTTGCTTTTTGATCGATAAGATCAAAGAATGGGAGTGGGGTAGGTGTTATACTTGTCTCCCCTTCCAAAAAAAGGTATTATTATTTCCTAACATTTTAATTTATTTTCAAATCAAATATTATATAATATGAGGCCCTTAGTCATGGGCTATAATGGACAAGGAAGAGAAGCATTGAGATTTTCCAAGCTAAAGGAGATAGTGAATTAGTTGTGTAGAAGGCAAGAGGCCTAAGTGATATCAAGAATAAAATCTTGAAGGCCTAAAAACATAAGTTTTGTAACCTCTTAGAGTAATTCCAAGCCTTTTACATTAACTCCATACCTAGGGAATCCAATCAACATAGAAACTAGTTAGCTACCATTAAAGAATAATATGACATAGTTGATGGGGTCAAGGAAATCAAAGATCAGTCCCAAATCAAAGTGGTGTTTATGTCATTAGTCCCTAATATTGAGGTGATCTATATTTTTTTTGAAAGTGATAGAAGGCATAATTTTGCTCCTTACAACATAAGGCATAATTTTGCTCAAATAATCAAGGAAGTCTACAACATCAATATGTAAATTAGATTGTCTAGCTAAGGAACAATATCTTGCCTAAAAACTTGGTGACATTAAAGAGTATCTTAAATGAGGATGATCAACTAATTAAAGACAATGTAATAATCTCTTCCAAATAAGAACACTATGATAAGGTTGTCATATTCAAGGACAAGTTACTCAAGTTATGGAAGGTGAACACCAAAGATGAAACAACCACCTTCATAGTGTTATGAAAATAATTTAAAAATGTTTTTGCATGGGAATATCATAAATTGAAGGGTTTTAAAACTATGTTGTCCCAACACACTATAGAATTGTCATAGAATGTTAATCTTGTGAGGAAAAATCAAATGTTGATCAACCCCAAGATTGAGATCTTTATGAGGTAGGATTTGAAAAAACTTATTAATCCAAGATTATCTTCCCCATAAATTTTTTTTCATAGGTGGAAAATATTTTACATGTGAGAGATAATAATGGGGAGATATGTCTATGTGTGGACTTTAGATATATCAATATGGTGTCCTTAATAGATCATTATCTTCTATTGTCTATGTATCATATTATTCAAAGGGTTGTAGGTTCGTAAAGGTTATCTTTTCTTTGTGGATACTCTAGATACAATAAAATATTGGTGAGAGAGGAGGATAGACACAAAACTACCTTCATAACCAAGTAAAGCACTTATTCATACATGAAGATTCCCTTTGGACTATCTAACATAGGTGATAACTTCCAAAGGGAAATGGATGTGTCCTTCCAAAGGATCATTAATGATATGGTGTTAATCTATCTTGATGACATCACTATGTTTTCAAAGGAACCCAAGGATCACTTGATACATTTCCGGTTGGTGTTTGGCAAGTGCAAATAGTTTAGGGTCTTTTTCAACCCCCAAAAATGCATATTTGGTGTCCATGAAAGTAGATAACTAAGTCATATTATGTCAAAAAATGGCCTCTCCATTGACCTTGAGAGGATAGAGGAAATCCTTGCTTTGTCCCTGATAAAACACAATAAGCAAATACAAAGTTTCTTGGGAAAAATCAATTCATTAGAAAATTCATTCATAGATTTTTATAATTGGTGAAGCCACTATATCATATGCTTAAGAAACATAAGGATTTATCATGGATAAAATAAGGTAAAATAAGTTTTGAGGCCATCAAATAGGCTATTTACCAATCCTTCACCCTCCTCAAACCTTGTTTTATGAACTATTTCTTAATGTATGCCTTCTCCACAAGTGATACTATTTTTGTTATGCTCATGCAACAAAATAATGAAGGATTAGAAAACACCATTGCCTTCTTAAGTCAAGCATTAAAAACATATGATTATAAATATATGTTTGTTGATAAGCATGCCCTTGATTTCATGATAGGCCTAAATAATTTGAGACACATGGTGTCTAACAATAAAGACTTTGTGATGGTAGTTCACCCTAGTATAAAAGATTTCATACTCAATAAAGACTTGAGTTAGAAGAGGGATGGTTGGGTGACTAAGTTCATGGAGTATGACATAGAGATTAACATTACTAATATTATCATAGGTAAAGTAATATATGAACATCTTGTAAAAGATGTTAAGGAAGTTAAATAAATGGTCTTGGAAGTCTAAGAATATCAAAAATCAATAGTAACCATGACCCCTTCCATATAGCCCCAAGACATAGTAAAGTTATTCCAAATGGGAGAATGTAATATGTTATTATATATTACAAGGAGGAGATAATTATTAAATCCATCCATTACATCTTTTTCTATGTATTACTCTTCAATAAGGACACTGGTGGCATGTTTCTAAGATATATGGAGACTAGTCAAATAGACAAACTTTTGAAGTAGTTTCATGATGGGCTTGAAGGTGGGAACTTTTCATCCAAGACCAAAACATGTATTATCATAAGAGAATCATATTTTTATCACACTTTATTCAAGTACTCACATACTTGGGTTACGAGGTGTCCCAAATGTGCCATGTTTACCGACAAGTAAAGAGTGGTTGCTTTACCTCTAAAACCCATCCAAGTTGATCAACCCTTCATGATGTGGGGATTAGGATTCATAGGTAAATTCTTACCTCATATATTTTTGGTTATAATCAGGTTTTACTAGATACTAACTACATTACTAGGTAGGTAGAGGTAGTTTCACTTAAAGAGGCAAATGAGAACTTAGTTTTTGAGTCCTTTCCACCATTATTTCAGATAATGCCTTAGATTTTAGTAGTGATATAGTGTGTTAATGGTCCCTTAATCATGGTATTTACCTTAAGTCTTCATATAAATATTACCCATAGGGAAATGGACTAGCAGATTCCACTAATAAGAATTTGATTAGGATCATAAAAATGATTTTAGAAGATAGTCAAAGGGAGTGGTACACCAAGTTAGGGAGTACCTTGTGGGAAAATATAATTACTATTAATAATTATAATGGTGACTATCCTTATATATTTATTTATGGTATAGAATCAAAACTACCCATCTCACTTGAGCTTCTAGCCTTGGAGCTTGCACACCAACTTGAACTCATCGAGAGTAATACAATGGAAGTGAGGATGAATGATTTGATATAATTGGAAGAGACAAAATATAGTTACATTCACGCCATTTGGGCCAACCATGACCAATTTAAAATATAATTTGATAATATATCATCATTAAATACATGTTAACAAGGTGACATGGTACTTATGTGGGATAAGGACCATGCCAAACTAGGTAAACATTCAAAGTTTGATAGTCTTTGGACTGGGTCATACATCATTACCAATCTTAAGGAGATAAATTTTTTCCATATATCTAAGTTGATTGGTGATTAACTCCATATCCTTGTAAATTGTATGTTACTCAAGTAATTTTATTATGAATACCAAGTCCTTTTGTACATACTAGTTAGTTTCTTTCCTTTAAGTGTTATTGTGCATGCTTGGTAGTTATTGGTTTGTTTGAATTGTTTGTTGATATGTGTCTTTCTTATTTTCCTTTATATTTTTTTGTGTATTAATGTGTTTATTTATTTCATAAGTTATATAATTTATTAGTTAGAGTATATATATATATATATAACCAAGGGTCCTCATCTAGTCATGAGTGGTAATAAAAAGATTCTGAGTTTTCTTGACCAGAAGGTAGGTCAAGCCAACTGAGTCACCAAAAATGTTGACCATTTTATACCCTTAGGCATATAAATTTGTCAAAATAATTATTATTAACCCTAGTCACTCCAATTCCTCATATTTTTCCTATATCTTAGTGAATTATGATAGTTTACAAACAAGGTCACTGGTTGTCATTTCAAATCTAGTAGATCCACTATCTTATCATATCATGAAACACATGATGATTGTCCTAAATATCCTTGTATCAACTTGTGTAAAATTTCATCACAGTGTTTAATCATATGTTAATGTCCATAATATATTTTTAAGTGGCCTAAATAATCTAAAAGTGTCATGGTGGAGACGATTTAATGATGCAGCTAATGAATCATCATGAACTCTCCTAGTATATGCTAGATATGTAAGGTTTGGTATAATTAAAAGATTTTAAGAATGTTATGAAGGTGTATGAGGGAAAATTTTTAGTCCTTATCATTTCCTAATTTCTTTTCATATTTAAATTATATTCACTTCAAATCCCCTCTTAAATTCATGTATATGGTCTAAGAAGAAAATATTTGACCTTAAATGTGCACCACTTGACCTTGAAAGGACACTAAACCACTATCCATGAATTTTAGAGAATTCATAAACATAATTAATACATATCATAAAGTGTTTCATGTTCTAATCACCACTTTTCATAAAATTCAACACTACGTTCCCACTAAATGGCCCCAACATGTGCCAAAACATACCTTTTCAACTCCCATAATTTATCCCATGAGATTTAATACATAACTTGACTCATATTTTACCTCCCCCTACCCACCAATAATGGATTATGGTCTTAAACATGAGAAAACATGGGGAATTTTTATGTTTTAGGAGCTTTTTGAGTGGTACAAATCTATAAAATATGGACTAGCTAAAGTGGAGTTAGTGGTTCATAAGAGGAGTTCACTACTAGAATGTGTAGAATAAATTAGATTGTTTTAGTGCTTGTGGAGCCCAAAACAGATTCATATCACCCATCAAGATCATTAATAAGCTTGGAGAGCACTTCAAGTTTGTGCTCATTTCATACAAAGGAGAAAGAAAGAGGGTCCAAGATTTTGGCCAAAGAAGGTAAATTTAATCACCTTCCAATCAAGGGAATTGGTTATAGGTTTAGTCCACTAAGCTCTATGAACATTCACTAAGAAGTTAATTAATTTGGTCATCATCTTCATCCACATAGATCAAAAGAGGAAGGATGATTTAATTTAATTTCTAGTCTTTTTGATCAAAATGAATATTGTTCTTAGTTACTAAAGTCTTGGAGAGATTTTTTGTGGCCCTCTCATTATTTGGTTTGCATGTGTCAATCTACAAGGCTGAAAAAAATCAAAACTAATAATCTCTTCAATCTAAAAGTAGGTTTTAATGATGAATAATATCATCTAGTGTAACATCTAAAGCTGAAAGGTGTTTCAAAATATAATCATTATGTATTGAGGATACTCCTACCTCTTTACTCCAACTTGAATGCTCAGATAGTCTCCACCCTTCTAAAATGATGTTTCCAAGTGATATGACCTATAAATGTGGGTTTCAATTTCATAGAAATGTAGTATATTATCTTATGATGACTTTAAGCTTATCATAATGTATTAAAACACATTATCATAATGTATTAAAACACATTATAAAGTGTTTTATTCACACCTACATATCCTTATCATAAGTTTCTCAAGCTTCACCATAGCCCCCAGAGGCCAAGAAACTACCAATATACCCTCAAACACCTTCACAACTCCTTTAGTAGAATTTAATGTTATTTATCAAAGGTTAAGGTTTTTTGGAAAGTCCTAAATTTCATTTTCTTATTGTGTATGCCTTTTAATTTTATCAAAATTGTTATATCCTATTAGGTATGGTATCAAGGTGTCTAAGATCCTTTTAGGTCACATTAGGTGTGAGTCATATTATCACCAAATATTTCACCCTATAGGAGGTTGTTCAAGCCTACTCTAATATTTGGGTAGCATGAGAATACCTGTAGGCCTATGGGTTTCCTATAGTAGATGTAGACCTCTAGGTTTAAGGGTTACCTCCCTGGATTGATATTGAAATCCTTATCACCTATGCTAATTGATTGCTTGTGGTAAAAGTGGTTGAAGTATGCATGAAATAAATATATGCTAGTTCGGTGAAATATCATAAGTATTTCCATAATGATATCATACTTATTTCACTAATAAACAAGACCTTCAACTAGCTTCAAAGTCCTAAGATGTTCTAACATTAGTATTTCAATATAGAGGTGATATACATGATACAACTCAAGGTAAGTGGACTACATGTAAAATTATAGACTCTAAGAAAACTTTCACACTCTAAGGAATCCAAAAACATGAGCCACACTCCATATGACCAGCTAGAATGAGAACTTCTTGAATTAGACATGAAAGGATAAGGAGGAGAAAGAATAGAAAATTATCACTAAACTTCACCATACATAACTTTACACATTCAAAAAATATGTTTATGAAATAAAATAAAGATTGAATATATTATTACAAGGAAAATTACAACATCAAACTAGAAAGGATTTTCCATACATGGAGTGGAATTATCAAACAAGTGCTAAAATGGTTAGCATTTATAAAATGTGAGAGAAGAGAGAGAAGAATGAAGATCAAGAGTCACAAGAACATGTTTAAAGTTAAGAGAAAGAGTTATATATAGGAATTATGTATGAGATATAACATGCAAGGTCTCTTTGAACAAATGTCCCTTCAAGGCATGAAACTCTTCAACTAAATGTTTTGAAACTGACTTTATCATTTGGCCTTCCTTGAGCACTACACATCAGACTAAGAATAGATTACATCATTTAACTATGAATGGGGATCAAAAATAGGATCCAAAATGAATTGGATATGTCCCTAATCATTAATCTTCTTTTGGACAAGTGTTCTCACTATCTATAGTCATAATCATCCTTTTTTAGAACTGTCTTGACATTTGGCACTAAGATGCTCATAAGTTTTTTCATCCAATGTATAAAAGGGAAGGTATGGAAATTTTAAAGATCCATCATGTCCCTAGATCCATTATTTAGACCTTAAAAGGCCTCCCAATTGAAGTTATCATCTTCTGACATGATGATCACTCTCTATTCACTATGCCAATTCGGATATCTTAAAGTAAAGGTACTTATATAGGTAAATGTGTGATTTAATGAGGCAAGATATGGATATGACGAGTTATATTAAGTCCCATTATACCTCCCAAAGTGATACTCATCCTTTGAAACCCTTTTTTACCTTCAAAACATTAAAATATGTTGATAAAATCCATTTATCACCATGTCCATACAAATAGGGTAGAATCCATATTGATGGGAAAATGCCTGATGGAGTATTATTTAATTTAAAATCATTTCCATAAACAAACTATCTCATTTGGATGTCTCTTTATCAACTTCTTCTCCATCAGGTCATGAATAAGGATTTTGGAGGGTTTTGAGTAGTTTATCCTCTTAAGGATAGTTCATAAAATTGTGACAAATCCAAACCATCGAAAAATTCCACTAAAACATTGATTAGGAGCCTCTCAAATATATCCTAACTCAGACTCCCATGTTAAGTATCTATACTGTTATGATCTTCTAAAGTTGCCTTCTTGAGCTCTTCTTTGCTTTCTATGCACCCTATCATACTCTTGAACCAAGAAATAATCTTTCTATGATCTTCTATACAAAATTAAGGTTCTCACACACCTTATCTCCACATGAAGATCTTAAAATGCTAATAAAGGTTCATATAGACACCATAAGTGTTATTATACCTCTTTTAGGTAGTAGGCCTAGTCTAAGTCTAGTAGGACTTGACTACACATAGCTATTCATCAAAACCTTGAGTAGTTTCTCAAGTTTGTAATGCCTTATTTAGGTTTTTTAATGTTTAGATAAAATAACCTCACCATTATTTAGTTCCTTGAAGACATCCCACCTTATTTTCTCATCATCCACTTACTAAACCTATAGGGTTGCATTTTTTGGGAGTGTCCTCTATCAAAGATAGAACAAAGGGAACTTAATATATTATCTCAAGCTATTTAAATTAATTAGAGGATTAAATAGGTCATATTTGACATATATGCTTAAATACAAGTTTGGGTCACATCAATATCCCATCTAATTCCTCAAAACCCTCATGGTATACTATGTAGCACTCACTAACTATGTAGGGTTAGTGTGCCAATTATAGGCTATCATGTTATAACCCTTCTTTTCCCTATTTCCATTTGGTGATAATCATTTGATATTTTTATCATCATTTACATTGTGTTATCAAACATGTCCACACTTCACAACTTTTCCAAAATCTTCATTGTATACATTCTACTTTGATAGTCTTAGTTGATAAGTCAATTATGTATTGTGTTTCCCTTCAAAAAAAGGGAAGCCCATAGGTGAATTTTGCATATTAGAAATTTTTCATTGCCTTAAGATAATTATTGAATTTATAAAGGTCCATCTCATATTTTAACCTATCTAAACTATACCTTGGGTCAAATCAACACACATAATATTAGGTCCAAGTTGCATTGTCACTCTATAGTCAACTATAGGTGACCATTCTCAAAACAAAAAAAGACTCTTTATGTAGTAGTCTAGGCTAAACCATATATTTAAAATTATATGATTGTAATTTGAGGTATTAGTGTTAAAATCCTACTATTGGATCAATATGTCTATGGGTTATGATTCCATTTTCAATGTCAACAAAATGTATATGGTGTATTGACTGTAGACACCTCATAAGGAAGCTTAAGATCCTCCTGTAGATGGAAATATAATTTAAACCTTGAATATCAACCCCTTTAAATATTCCTTAGGCCACCATTATATTTATCACCTAAATAAGGACATGATTATATATTTCTACCTTGGACTATAAGTTCTTTGCAAGTTCAAAATACTATAGTAAATAGTGAAAAAGTGTACTGAAAGAATGCATGAATTGGGAGCCCTCTGGCATTGTGATCCTCTGTCTAAACCACTCGCTCTCTTTTAAAAGGTATTAAACTATATAATTTATACATTATAGTATCATTTATTATTGTATATACCTCTTACCACACTACTATATGATGGCACTAAATATGGTCAAGGCTCTATTTTAGAGTTTTTAAGGTAATGGATACATAAACTCTCTCTCTCTCTCTCTCTCTCTTAAACATGAATCATGATTCAAGTCTACCTATAATTATATGGATCCACCATGATTATTATGTAACTTTAAACATTTAAAAACTTTAAGGATGGATCAAACAACTTTCCTCATTTTCATTTCAACTGCTCATACCTTCATGGAGACATGTACATTCCTATGTAGGTGTGACACAAAATAGTGAAGCTATATCATAAATGATGTACAAAGTGTATGATATTATAACCCATATTAGACCTTATAAAACTTTCAAAATTTATCCTCTCAACCTTTAATTACTTCAAAAAATTCAAATGCTTTACTTCAACATGATTGATCAAACTATGGGGCACCTATAAGTGTCCATCAATGGTGCAGGACTATGTATATAATCTGAATTGATTGTCATAGTCTATCATATGCCATTTGAGATCTCATATTTATTATTAATTATTTAAGAGTGTGATTAACACTTATTTAAACTTCAAGCTACATCTCCATGACTACTATGTAATCTTCAAAGACTCTCATTGACCTCAATAAAGATGGGTACTTGTTAGAAGCTAACTGTGTTAAACATGCCTATATTCTTAACCAATGCATGACCTTAAGAAAATAATATTAAAAGGAATTTGATTTATGTAACATATAAGAGGTTTATAAATCATACCATCTTATTCTTGAAACCACTATAGGTAAGGAAAACTTTTGTAGTTGATGATAATGTCTATAATTCCATTAGCATACTCAACCTACAAATTGAGATGTTTGGATTACCCATTCACCTCCAAAAAAGAAACCAAATATGGTAAATAATAAATAAGGATTTCCACATGTCCTATAATTAATTTAATAAATTGTTTTGTATGGACTAACTCAAAAAATAAGAAAACCTACAGCGTATGGGTATTAGCATGCAAAAAAGAATAATCAACTTCTTAAGAATAGTTCATAAAGTATAGGCAAATGATATTTGAAATCCTACCATGAATTTGAAGTATAAAAATTTTAATAACACCCAAAAATATCATTTTACATGAAACCTCTCCTACTAGTCGTAACATGAAATAACCTATTGACCATTTTTGCATGCTAAAAAGAGTGAGGGTGAAGTGAAATGGTTTTAGAACATTGTTTAGTATTTCAAACCTAACCAAGTGTCAATATTAGTAAAATGAAGATGAATATAAATTTTATAATCTTTCAACATGTGCCACACTCCTTTAGAGTCTGTATAACTACTAAAACTCTTCCTTTTATAACTATTTTCTTGATTTACATTGTGAACTTGCACATTGTCAATTAGAACTAACATGACTGACACTAATCTAACATATTATATTTTGATGAATAGTTTAAAACACTTGTATACTTAGTAAAACTATACAAATCTCATTAATGGCACAAAAATTACCCTTTAGTGACATGAAAATGGCTTAGGACTAGATATGACTAAGACTAAGGTTAATAACACATTAAATGATATAAAAGAAGACCATGACACACCCTATTACATCCTAATAGACCCATATACAAGTTTATTACTATATGGGGTTGAACTATTTTAACTTTTGGTCAAAATAGTTAACAATTCCATAGTTCATTTCAAGCCCTCAAAGAGCTTTTGCCTTTTGAACACCTTTGCATTGTCATTTTATTTTAGTTTAGGCCCTATCTCCAAGTTTCTAACCCAATAACCCCACTATCATCACCCACATGCCATCCACCTCCCTATACCCAAATCCAAGTCATGGTATCAATGTATAAATATTCCTTAGGGTTTTCAGTAATGATTAGGTCCTAAGGAATGAGCCATACAACTATATACCCTATTGAAGGAGCAAATATCCACCTATAGGAAAAGATGTAAATCCATCTTGGTATAAGTCCTTCAAACTCACTATGTACAACTAAGATTTGGGCATAAGTAAGGGATATTAATAGGTATATTTATACCTTGAAAAGATGAACTAAAATGTGACAAAAAATATGGGGAATTAAAGTATTCTATTTTATCTCTCTCTCTCTCCTTAGATACATCTTTTATAGACCCCTTACCAATTAGTATGTTGAATCTATGTTTACAGAACTATTGATCATATGCATCCTACCCTCAGTATGAGAAAACATATGAACATAATGGTAAAATATAAACATTGAGATAAAGTTTAAAGCATGGGTTCACCTCACCAAAGGTAGAGAAAAACATAAGAATGCATGATATACTAAGTGAATCTCACACATCTAGTTAAGGATTATCTATATTATGAAGGTGATAGGTTAGTGAGAGTAAAAATGCCAAAAATACATGAAATGAGAGTATCTATGAGATTAAAATAAATCAAACACCTTAAATACCTACATGATGGTACTCCTAAGTATGGAAGTTCTCTGGTCTATGATACAGACCATTCAGACACATGGCTATATATGAGTATGTATGCAGATGTGTTGGCAGTGTCAGAGGACATGAGCCTTAAGGCTATGATAATAATTAAAAAATTATGTTTTGACTCTACTTACACCCTTATAAAATCTAAAATAATGTTTATTTTTATACCAACATCAACTATTATAGTCCTATACACTAGGTAGTGTTGATTAAGGCAGTCTATAGGAAGGATAAGGGTTGATAATAGGTATGAGTAGATGAGATAATGAGAATTATATGGAGGTATTATTTAAGGAGGAATTATGATACATGATATATTTAGATGCATCCATAGGAGTACTAAGAGTTTCATCACCTAGTCTAGCCCTATAATACCTAAAGTCTCACCTAGGTCTCAAAGAGCCTACCCCCACCTCATAGAAAATATAGACCTCCAAGAAAGTTAAATGAATGTGGTATGTGTCATATGATTTATAAAAAAATTTAAAACACATTTGAAGTAAGATAGTTCAATTAGTTAGCTAATAGTGGTTTTATCCCTTCTTCAAGTGTTATTTTCCTACACAGGCTTATTAAGCTGCATTTTTAAGCACTCATACCTCTCACCACATAGGGACCTAGGTCTAGGGATCTTAAGGGAACTTAAGTACCCATGTGGACTCAAAATAATTAAAATAATTAAAGTGATTGAGGTGATAATTTTTATGAATGATCACTATAAATTTTTCCTACTCAAATTACTTAGTAGAATGCTTGAGGCACACCTTTTAGCACTCTTATATCTATGCACACTTTGAATGGGATCCTAAGATGCTTAGGAGAGATGGTTGGGTAAATGGGATAACTTTTAGTAACAATAAGGTTTTTTTTGGAGATCCATATTATACTAGCCGTCATTAACATGGTGGACCTCCAAAACCCTTCTTAAACCCTAGATAGTACCTAATGATAGAATTATCTATCTAAATGCAATCAAATATATTAGTTTAGCTATTAAATGGTATTAAAGGTCTTATAAAGTATTATAATCACTCAAATGACCTATTAGTTTAGGGGTTATGTTGTATGGATCAGGCCTGAGCAAACTAGTTTGAGCCTGTAAGTAAAGGATTGAAAAGGACAAGCATATACCATAGGTTCCTAAAATAAGAGAGTGTATCAAAGTTCCTAAAAAATCTTAAAATTTCCACCTATAGGAACACTTATAACTATTTACCCTTGTAAATAGACTTGGGTATCTAAATTAGAGACACTATTATATATAATATAAGGTAAATGACTTGATGATGCCAACACAAGTACTCCAGTGTCCCCTAAAGGTGATATTAATATCAAAGGTAGTGGATAGGTGTCTCAAAACTCTAGGATAAGACCAAGATATATAAAACCTATAGATATACATGTTTTTATAACACCTTCTATTGAGATAATGCCACTTAGAGGTCATAGAAGAGGATAAAAAGAAGATCAAAAGACACATCAAACCTTCATGGGAGTCATCATTAGGTTGTTTCAGAGGTGTAGGTCACTTTTATTTGTAAAAGATAAACCATAAATAGCCATTTTGACTTGGAATTATCTTAATACTTCTCATAAAACATGTTTCTCTCCTAAGAGGAAACTTCACATGCACACAACTATACAAAACTTCTACATGGGAGGATGAGCACTTCAAGAGAGGTGATGGACTTTGTCTACAAGAGTTTAGTGGAATTGGTTTAGAGTTTTAGGTACTAGCCTTTATTAACCATTTTTAAGAGTCATTGCCACACTTAAACATCCATAAAATACTAACAATGACCCGACTGAAGAGATTTAATAAAAAATCATCCAAATACAATAGAACTACTTGACAAATAAATGGTTCATGTTGTCCACATAAAAGAGGCCATGCTCATGGTACCTATTTATATGCACAGTGTATGGACACCTTTAGAAACTACAAGTATTTAGGAATTTGACCAATAAATTATTTGAAAAACTTGGTCACAAGTTCCCAATCATTGAAGGTGTTGGTTTTTGTCTTGTTTCACCTCTTCAAATCATGAAGTATTGACCTACCTACCTAGAAGTTCTTCTACCAACCTTCACTAATCAACTAGTCTACAAAATCTATTTAATATCTCCTAGTAATGAAAGAAGGTGATATAGGGGAATCTTATAATGTTAAAACAATATTTAGAATGTGTTTTAAATATGTTTAAATTTGAATTTTAATTCAAATATATTTTCCCACCAAAAGGGAATTTGAAAATCTTAAAGTGTAATAGTTGGTCTAAGTGAGTTAAGTTTATACATGATTGAGAAAAAATGTTTTAAATGACTTTGTTGGTATCTTTAAAGGTCATAAAAGTGGATTTGAATGTATGTGTCATGTTGTAAGGATAAGGTGGAAGTCATGGTTCACCACACAAAATTGGATTAGGAATTGTCGGACAAATCTTGACCAAGATTCAGTTCTAAGTCTTATTTTTAGGAGTTTGAGTATCCATATGAGTTTTGTTGTGTGATATAGGGTAAGGTTTTTGGCTCATCCCATTCATAGATTATAAGGAAAAATATGGGTAGGCCATGTGAAAAGAAGGAATGGAGGTCTACTATAATAGTGAATAGGAATGTATGAGTTATTTGTAATGATCCACAGTTTCAAAGCAATATAAATAGTGTTTTTTCTTGAAAATATGTTCCTTGATTATTTACAAATCATGAATTTAGATAAGATTAGAAAAGTTGGTACTATTCATTTCCTATTTGTATTGAATGTGCTTGGTGGATAAGGTATAAGTGTGTTTGGGAAAACTCGGTGTGGTAATTAGTTTTTGTAAATGAATCCTAATATGTTTATGACTAATTTATACTTCTTAATCTGGGATATAAAATACTAATTTGTGTTGGAAGAATTTACCTTGGAAAGATTGTGAAGATTGCTAACAAAAAATACCTTATAGTGATTGTTCAAATGTTATTCTGAGTGTTTGATCTCTCCCTCATTAAAGCTATATGAAAAACATGGGTAGGATATATTTAAGTAAAGTTTTTTATTAATTTAATTGATTAAAAAATGATAAATTTCTATTTTTCATCGTCATTATTCTTTGAAAATAGATAGTCTGCCAACTCAAAAAATTTATGCTTGTGTTTTACTATTGTATCTGGTTTGAATACAAAAGTTTTTTAATAACGGTTTATAATGTATATAATATATGGATAAATTAATGTTAAATTTAATATAATATTTTTGTAGTGTACATTTTTCCAATAGTTGTTATAACATAGAATGGTCATTGTTTTATTCATTGAAGGTATAAAGACACTAATGCCAGACTCTATAGATTAAGATCCTTTGGTATTAAGTATTGATTATGTTTAAAATGTATTTGATAAGGGTTTTTAATGGTATTTTAATTTTAAAAAAATATCATTGTAGTGAGTGAAGTCTTTATATGTTACAAGAACAATGAAACCCTACCTGCCCTGTGCTCAGTTAATAGAACATTATCCCAAGTGACTGAGTTTTATTGTTTATTAGTGCCATGAGGGATATGAGAATTTAATAATTGAATGATAAAGTTGAAAAAGGAATATAAATAACTATTTTTACCATTTTTTCTTTTAAAAAACATTTAATTTATGTTATGCAAGTTTGTTCACTCTCAGGCTTAATTGAGACATAAAAACCCTGGGTTAGGGTTTTTGGTATTGGAGGAGAATACACTAGTGTAAAAAAGGAAATTTTTGATATTTTTGCTTGAAAGTTTGAGATAAAATATTCTATATGTTTAATTTGCTTTTGTATAGAAGGGTACACTCTTGGAGGACTGTAGCTAAATAGGGTTTTAAAAAGCCTAATAGGTCTAATCAAAGAGTGAAAAGGGTCTATTAAAGTGACCTAATGAAGGAGATTTGTCTTAAAAATTTGTATAAAACTAAAATATAATAATTGGTATTCATATTTCTTGTTTTTTTTCAATTAACCTACCTTACATATCCATATATATAAAGAAACCTTAAAAATAGGGATACTCAGATACCCTATCCAAACTAGTGAAAGTTGTGGATAAGGAGGATAATTTCATGAATGGTTATTTGAGATAAAAAATGAGTTTGAAAATAAATTAATTAAGATAATAGTTATGTTTCAAAACTTTATTGGAGTCTTAGTTGACAAGTTATGTGGTTTTGACCTAAAGAAAACCTTAAGCCTAGATTTGAGAATTTGATTATAAAGAAACATAAAGAATTGAAAAGTATGACTTGTATGAATGATAATTTATTGTGTAAATACCCTCAAGATAGAGAATAAGATTTTTTAAATTTTATTAATAGGATAATTTTGAAATTTTCATAGAAAGATAAGCTTATTGACAAGAGTTAGTAAATGCATGTGAAAGATAATATGAGTAGAGTTTGTTAGATATTGTATTAGCTCTACATAATTTCATATCAAATTCATATAGATGCTCGGGGGAGGTATATAAAAGTATGAAAATTTTGATTATATTTCATGTTGAATGATTAACCAAGAAGCTATAGGTAAGAAAGCAAGGTGTCTTTTTGGAAGACATAGTAAGAAGGTAGTTTGAGGAAGGTATGATACATTTTGTGATTGATTATTGTTTTTAATCCATTGATAATAGTATGTGATATAAAATAATTATTATTATGGTGAAAACCCTAAATAAATAGGAGATAAGCTCATAAATAGAGATAAAAAGAGAATTCAATCCTAGATTGAATGAAAAGAAGTTGAAAGGTCCAAGTGTGGTCTGAAATAGAAGGTTCCAAGTGTGAACAAAATGGAATGGTCTAATTGAGAGAAAAACAAGGAGAAGAATGTGCCCAAGTGAGGTACTCAAGGTGAAGATGAGAGAAGAGGTAGAAATGAAAATGAAAGATAGGGTTAAACATGAAAATCATAAAGAAAATATGGTGCATGAAGACACCAAGAAGAAGATTTAGATGGAGAGAGAGATGGTAGAGATGAGGCAAAAAATGGATGAGATGATGATTAAGATTGAAAAAATGAAAGAGTTTATGAACCCAAATATTGGATGGGTTATGAGAATAAATCCAATCAAATTGCCTATTAATCAATTAGTAGAAAAGAGAAGAAGACAAAAGAGGAAGGACATGGAGGCAATCAAGCCTCATGATTTGAAATCTAATGTTTATTTGATATTTTTGAATGTAGGTTTGAGAGATGAAGAGAAGGAAAAGATAGTTGAGTCCATTCAAAAGGTCAAGAGATAAGAGGAAGAGTCATATGACCAAGTTATGATCAATGGAAGTCAAGATGAAGAATAGACTCAAGATAGAGTCATGTTGATGGAACAAGAACAAATAGGTCAGCCATGTTGGAGGCAAGATAACATGATGAAGGATGAGATCCTCACTCAAGAGGATGAAAGTGAAGCCAAAGGATCAAATGGGATAACAAAATAAGGAGAGGTATGAGATATATTAAAGTCTATATGAGTCTTTAAAGTAATAATATGTATTTTATACTCATCAAATTTATAGATAAATGGTTAAGGAGGTTACCAAGGAAAGCACAAACTTATGGAATGCAGAAGTAGTGTCTAAGATAAGAGTATTAATGAAGGCAAGGAGTAGTAGAGCATATGAAGGTACTCCCCAAAATGAAGTTTTAGCTATTGAGGTTAAGGTATAGGTAGAATATAAAGGATAATTCATGAAAGGAGAGAAGTAAAAATGCATTGATAGTTGATGAAAAGAGGAAAAGTGAAGCAAACAAAGCACATGAGGGTACTTGGGAGAAAGAGGAACACGAAAGAAAAGAGATAAGATAGAGAATGCCTCAAGGTCATGAATAAGAGTATGTTTTATTTAATTATTTTTTGTATTTTTTAGGTATAACATGTAGGAATATGGAAAGAGGCAAGACAAAATACAAGTGTGGCAATCAGGATCACACACATCTCTATGAGTGTTTAAAGGAAGAAGAAGAACATGGGTGGAAATATTTTTATCCCCTTTAGAGTATGATGCAAGGGCATCTTGGAATGCTCATGTAAGGTCTATAATGTGTCTTAAGTATGTTTAAATTTACATTTGATTTAAAATAGGTTTTGCTACCAAAAGAGAATTTCAAAATTTCAAAGTGTAGTAGTTGGTGTGAGTTAGTTGATATATAATTGAGAAAAAATGTTATAAATGAACTTGATGGTCTCTTGAAAGGTCATAAAATTTAATTTAAATGTATGTGTCTTGTTGTAATGATGATGTGGTAGTCATGGTTCACCACCCTATGTTGGATTATGAGTTGATTGGAAAATCTTGACCAAGATTCAGTTATAAGTCTTATTGTTAGGAGTTTGACTATATATAGGATTTTTATTTTATGAGATAGGGTAGGTTTTTTGGCTGATAAAATTCAAGGATGACAAGCAGAAAATAGGGGTAGACCATGTGAAAAGAAAGAATGGAGGTCTACTATAATAGTGAATCAAACTGTATGAGTCATTTGTAATAATCCTTAGTTTTAAAGGAATAGAAATGGTGTTTTAGATTGCAGACATGTTCCCTAATTATTTATGAATCATGCATTAAGATAAGATTGGTAAATATGGTACTATCCATTTCTTATTTATATTGAATTTGCTTGGTGGATAGGATATAGGTGTGTTTAAAAAAATCTAGTGTGGTAAGTAGTTTTTGTAAAGGACTCCTGATCGTGTTATGATTAATTTATAATTACTATTATAGTATATATAAAACTAATTTTTTTTGGAGGAATTTACCTTGGAAAGACTATTAATAGTGCTAATAAAAAATGCATGCTTATAGTCTTTGTTCAAATGTTATTCTAAGTGTTTGATCTATCCCTCATTGAAGTCCTGTGCAAAAAATGGATAGGAGATATGTATGAAAAGTTTGAGAGATATTTTTATGAATTAAATTGATTAAGAAATGATAAATTTATATTTTTTAGTCATTTTTCTTTGAAAACAGAGAGTCTACCAACTCAAGAATTTTGTGCTTGTGCTTTAGTATTGTATATGGTTTTAATACAAAAGTGTTTAAAGAAGGGTTTATAATTGATATAGGATATGGAGACATACATGTTATATTTAATATAATATTTTTGTATCATAAATTTTTTCATTATTTTCTATAACATAGAATAGTCCTTATTTTGTTCATTGAAGGTATAAAGACACTAACATAAGACTCTATAGACTGAGATCCTTTGGTCTTGAAGATTTATTATGTTTAAAATTTATTTGATAAGGGTTTAGAATAGTATATTAAGGTCTAAAAATTTTCATTTTAGTGAGTGAAATATTTCGATGTTGCAAGAATAATGAAACCCTACCTGCCCTATGCCTAGTTGACTAAATAGAGTTTTAAGTGACTGAGTTTTCTTGTTTATGAGTGCCAAGATGGATATGATAATTTAATAATTGAATGAGAAATTTAAAAAAGGAATATATATAAATATTCAACCGTTTTTTTAATTTGAAACAATGTTTGTTTTATGTTATGCAGTTTGTTTAGTCTCAGGCCTGATTGAAACATAAAAATTGTAGGTTAGGGTTTTTACTATTGAAGGAGAATCCACAAGTGAAAAAAGGTAAATTTTTGATATGTGTTTCTTTAAAAGGATATATAACATATTTTAGAGTTTTTATTTTGTTTTTTTACAAAGGTTACACTTTTGGAGGACTGTATCTAAATAGGGTTCTAAAAAGGCTAATAAGTCTAATCAAAGAGTGCAAAAGGTCTAGTAAAGTGACCTAATAAAAGATTTTTGTATTGAAACTTTGTAGAAAAATAAAATATGATAAATTGTATTCATATTTATGGTTATTTTTCCATTAACCTACTGTACATGTTTGTATAGCTGAGGAAACCTTGAAAATAGGGCTAGTAGATACCCTGTCCAAACTAGTGAAAGTTGTGAATAAGGAGGATAATGTCATAAATGGTTATCTAAGATGAAAAATGAGTTTTAAAATAAAATAATTAAGATTATATTTATGTTTTAAAACTTTATTATATTCTTGGTTTAAAAATTATGTGGTTTTAACCTAAAGAGAGAACCTTAAGCTTAGATTTGAGATTTTTATTGTAAAGAAACTAATAAAATTGAAAAGTATGATTTGTATGAATGAGGATTCCTTGTGAATAGAACCTAAAGATAGAGAATAAGAATTTTAAAAGTTTATTAAGAGGATGATTGTGAAAATTTCACATAAGGAGAATTTTATTGGCAAGAGTTAGTAAATACAAGTGAAGGATAACAAAAGGAGCAAAGTTTGCTAGATATTATATTAGCTCTACATCAAAAGGGTAAGTTAAAGGTATGAGGTGTTTTAAAGGTATATATACTAATGTATAAGGTTATTTAAAGTTTTATTAAATCCTAATAAAATATATTGAAGGTTTGGTTCAACTATCATAGTCATCCAAATAGTGGATGGATAGAAGATTGGGTTATTAGCTCATAAGGCCTACTTAACCAACAAGATGAAAATTATAATGGGCATAGAAGGGCATTATGTAATAAATGATCCATCATATAATATTTATAACTTCCCATTTAAGTGATAAATATCCATTACCATGAACATTATGAATAATTTGTGTGATTTCTTAAACATGGTTAGTATGCAGGTATGGGTAATCACTTAATGCCTCATGGAAAAGGCCTTATTAAACCTCTTTTAATGTTGGTAACTAATGAAGGGAGAGGGAATTGGTTAAGATTGGAATTAATGGACTCTTAATGGGTAAAATTTTTATTAAAATTAGACATAAATGATGAAAAAATCTCATTCAAGGCACCTATCCACTCAAATAATGCATAGGGGAGTGAGGGAGGCTGTTGTAACTACTGCATGATCATTATGACCACTTCATGACCATTTATATTCCAATATTCCTATATTTATCTCTATATTTATATTTTTTATAAACCTATATATCTGAGAATTGAGTCCTTTATTCTCATCCCTCAGTAGGGTGTAGCAAAACTCTACCAAAATTGTATCTTGTATCTTACAAAGAAATCAAGAAAAAAAGAGTTGAAAACTTCTTCATCAACATTAGTGTGTGTTATGATTTTTTATTTGTATAAAAGTATGAAATTAATATTTTATTTTATATCCTCTCTTTCACCTAATGTTATAATTTCATCTTATGTAGTTAATATGATGTGTTGATAGGCATTAGTTGTGTTGAAGTGTAAGTTGATTAGTAGTGTCTCATATAGATCTCCATTCTTTTGCCTTTAAATTCTAGACCTTACACTTAACTTGCATATGAAATACTCATGTTTAGGATTATGTAAAGAACTTTTTTAGTTACTTTGTATTTTATTAGATTCATAATTATGTTTGAAGATTAGTCAAGAGAGGATAAGTGAACATTGGTGCATCACCATACCTAGTGTAGGTTTTACTTTCATGTTTTCATTATAACCCTTTTCATCCCAACATTATTAGGTCTTAGAAAGAGAGTTTAAGTTGGTATATCAAAGGAAATATATCTAAAATCTATAGGTTTGGTATAACTATAGGTCACCCATAACCTTTAGGCCTATCTCATGTTAGTCCAAGTTTGAAGTAGAATCAAACTATTTCCTTCAAAGAGTGTAACTTGGGTTGCTAACAAGAGATATTAGAAACATTGTTATGGGTTAAAAATGGAAAATGGGGATTAAAATTGATAAGAAATTAATTTTAAATAGTAAATATAAATAGGGTTAAAATTAATTCATTTGTAATTTTTACTATTATGAGAAAATACTTCTCTAAGAAACCTAGTTGAGCCTAGAGAGTGACCATGGTATGGAGATGGTAGTTATGACATGGTGGACACATAGATGTAGCTAGTGGAACTTACGTAAGTGGTGCTTTAATTTTAATTTTTTGGTAATTTTTTATAAAAATTAATTGAGGTGTATAAGAATAGGTGTTAGATAAATTTTAGGTACCAAAAATTATCCTAGGAAAATTTTAGGTAAACTAGGAATAAAATGAGATATTGGGTAGGAAAGAGTCAGACCAATAAATGCCTGAGGCATTTATGGTAAATGGTTGAAAATTCACTATGAATTTCAAATAGAGTCAGCCCTACCAATTCAATTGGAAAAAGAGAGAGGTAAGAAAGGGGTTGATTATGTAGTAAAAGGTTGGCATAGTCCTACCAAGGATGGCAAACTATGTATCAGAGGGCCAACTCATTTAGAAAGATGATAGACCAATTTAGTGTATTCTCAATGATGTATTATATATTAAGGGGCCAATATAGTCTATTAAATGGGGTTGATTATGTAGTAGAGGGATGATATAGTATGAAAATGATGGGAAATGGCCAATTTAGTATCTAAAAAGGCCAATTATGTTTGAAGGAATGGGTCGATTGCATGGTAGAGGGCCAATATAGTTGGTAATGAGGGTTGTTAGGCTTGATTTAGTATTAAAATGGTTGAATATTTTTATAGGAATGCACTAAGTACATGTCATAGGTTTGATATAGTTGGTAAATAGGGTTGATGGGGCTTATTTAGTATTAAAAGGGCTGACTATGTAGGAAAAGAGTGAAAAATAGGAAGAACAAGATAATGGAGTATTTAATTTTTAATAATTCAAGAATTTTAAGAATGTATTTTATTTATTTTTATACTGAGATATAATACACTCTATGTTTGAAATTTTGTAGAGATAATGAATATTTTGGTGCCTGGTGGATGCATCATGGCTACCAAATTTACTTGAGTGAATGTCATATGTGGATTGAGCGCAACTAGTTTCTTTAGGATATAGAGACATAGTGGAGATACATAGGATCCATCTTAGTGTTAATCTATTCATCATGTTACTAAGATCATGGGAATGACTAATTAAAAATTTTCAATGTGAGGTGGAGGGGTATACCATAGAGGTGGACATCACCTTAAAGGATGTCCATGCTTTGCTTAGAATTTCCATTATTGGAGCTCCTATCATTTATGATGTGCTAGAGTTATAAGCTAAGAGGTGAGCCCTAATCATTTGGGATACTAGATCAGATATGATTTACCTTATTTTATATGTTACTTTGTCTTATGTATGATAGAACTTGTGACAAAATGTGTGCTATGTCACAAGTCATATGGGAAGGTACATATTTTCAAAAAATATTTTGCCTTAAGGGAGGTTGTTCAAGCCTACTATAATATTGGGACAATGTTGGAATACCTCTAGGCCTGTGGGTTACCTATGGTAAAGGTAGACCTTTAGGTTTAAGGTTTAGCTCCAGAGATTTCTCTTTGCTTGCCTATCACCTACAATAAATTTTTACTTCAATGAAAAGAGGTTTAGAGTGCCAAAAAATAACCTATTCTAACAAGGTGAGACACCAAATTAAGATCCACCAGACTACCATGATTTACACTATGAAATATTGATCACAAGAATGGATTCTATTTTATATGGTCCACCAACATATTTATTTCAAACATTAAGGTGATATGTAATACACTTCCCAAAGTGAAAGGACAAAAGGTCTAATATTAGACACTAATGTAGATTCCTACACTTAGAGTTAGACAAGGACACTAACTACATTCCATGTGACCTATTAGAGAATTAATTTCTTTCACAAAATATGATATAGTAAGATGAGTGTAAGGATAGGTGATTACCACTTATCATTAAGATTTTACACTACTCTACACAATTATAAAAGGAATTGTATAACCAAAACTAGATTTAAATATTTATTTAAAGTCAAACATTAGTATTCAAACCAATAGGGATTAAAAATAGTAGACATGGATTAGATTACAAAAACCAAAATGGGTTGAATTTATAGAGTACGTAAGAAGAGAAAGAAAAAGTGGATCTCAAGGGTCATAATAACAAGTTTCAAGTGTTGACAACCATTTACATTTTAGAATAATTGAGTGGAGAAATAGATCATGAAGGCATTCTTGTACAAGTGTCTATTTAAAGCATGAATAACTCCTTAAACTAGCGTAAGGTCTTCTAATGGCCTTCTTAAAAACTAAGTTCATGATAAATCATCTCTTGATTGATCATAACTGAATAAAGAAGGTTGATACATGTGAAATATATTAGGGGGGATTTGAAACATGCCATGAGAGTCATTATATGTATCCCTAACTAATATCCATCTTTTAGATTCTTGTACTCACCATCTACAGTCGGTCATTGGTCTTTTAGGCCTCATTATTCACGTTTGTCATCTAATAAGCCTTTAGTTTCTCAATCAAATACATGGAAGAGGTGTTAGGACACTTTTATATATTCTCTTTACCTTCCACTCCATCAATTAGACCTTAAAATATCCCAATAATGGGCTTCTCATTCTCTCACTTGGTAGTCACTCTTCACTTTCACTATCATTCAAAGATTGTCTAAAATAAATAACTTAAAAAATGTGTTTGTATTTTTATCTATTGTGAAAAATTTAAATATATATTTAGAACAATTCCCACTTAACCTACCCAAATTATTTTCACTATTCAAATCTCCTATGTGCCTATAGAATACCTAAAATATTGTTAAAAACCCTATTTTCACCCTATCCATACAAGTGAAAGTATAAACCAAATGGATTTATAGAAGCCTAAGTGAGTTATTGACATGCAAAACACAATTTAAAATACATTTAACAAATTTTTAATGCATTACCATTTATTTATTCTCCATCAAGTTCTAGATAGGGGTTAAGGAAGGTTTTAGACTATTTGGAATATTAAGGATTGTTCATAAAATAGTGACATCCAATATCTAAAAAAATTACATAAATATTGAGTATGGGAGCATCCATAAATAACCCTATCTTTTTTATGTCTCATACTTGGTTTACTTATATATGTGAGTTATTGAAAATGACCTATCGAGATTTATAATGCATTCTAGGTACCCCTGTCATGGTTTTAGGCCAATTTGACTATTTTTTAAAAATTCCCTATAAAATGATGGATTTTATCCATCATGGACTTCTTAATAAAGGTAATTAATGGGTTTTTAAGGTCTATATGGTCATATAAAATGAAATGGGCATCATTAGGGCTTAAAAATAGTCCAGGCCTAATAGGCCTAGCTATACTCCTTAAGCCCTTGACCACCTATCAGTGCCTTGAATAACTATGGATTTTTTTCAATTATCACTAACCTTAAAAAAACCTAAATAATAATCATACAATTCTCCAAAAAATTTATACCTCATTAGTCTCTCATTCACCTATTCTACCTACAAGTTTGGACTATCTAGGAGTGTCCTCTATTTGAGATAAAGTAGAAGGCACTTTACCTATTTATCTAGATAATTTGGAGCTGTGAGAAATTATATTATGTAATGATTACCATATTCACAAATTTTAAAACATATATCATATATTAATGTCTCTTAACAATCCAAAAACATATGATTAGATTATAATGTTGATGATTGTGCAGTATTATAAACATTAAACTGGGATTGAAGTTAGAAACTTGGTACTTGTTATATTTAATTAATATAAGATCCTCATTAATTTTATGTAAAAAAATTATAATTGGTTTCAAACATTTAAAAATCATACACTCATGCTAACCTTCCCATCATGCACTCTCCATTTGACTAGGCTTAGTCTACAGACTTTCTCACTGTGTTACCAACTTAGAAAAAGTGGATTTTTATAGGTAAGGGTGCATATTTTATCCCTATTTTACATGAATTAGGTATTTATTGAAGTCAATGAGATCATATAAAATTAATTTTAATTCACCTTGTGCCTAGAGACCTATATTCACATCTAAACTGCCTCTCTCCTCTAGTTTGAAATAGTCTGTCTACTCAGTTAGACTGTAGATGATCATTTAGGAGAATTCATAGAATCTTGTAGGTGATATCCTATTAAAAAAAATTAAATAAAATTATTTTTCTCATATTATATCATTATTATAACCAAATCTAAATAATCTCTTCTCATGCATAGAAAACATAGTCTCACTTACCACCATAAGTTGGTTGTTTTTAGTCATTCCAATGTAGTATTTATTAAGTCTTTCATGTCAAAAATGTCTAAGTTATAAGGCACAAAAACACAACTCTCCATTATTAAATAAACCACTTTAATTTTTCAAGGAATTTCCCTTAGGCCTAGGATACATGGTGGAAATAACTAGAACTATGCAGTGCTCAAGACACTCCACTATGAAAAGATCAAGTATGTGATCAAAATGTGATTCAAAGAGGTTAAAGTAACATATATAGCTTTTAAATTACATGTTTTAAATATGGTTTTAGGTTTATTATACACATAATATATTCATAATTATCACCATTATCCTCTCTATACTCTCATACCTGAATGAAGTTTTCAACTGCGTTCAGGCACCTTCATATCAATAATGTTCTATCTTTGTAAAATTGTACTCAAATCCCCATTGGAAAACCTATAGGTGCTACTGCATGATCTAAGTCTATTTTTTAAAATTAGTTCTCACAACTAATTTTTAGTCACTTGGAATATATCAAACCCATTTATTATACTTTTATAATCCTCTCAACACCTTGAAAATCTCTTCACTTCAACAAGACTTGTCAAGCCTTCTTTTCACTTGACTATAGGTGAATGTTGCATGAAATCTAAATATGTGTTATTATTTATCCATTTCACTCCATAAATAACACTCATTATACCACACCATGAGAAGGACACTTGATCAACATGTTGAGATGGATTAGACAAAACATATCTCATCTATTCTAAAACCACTTGCAAGATAATGTGCTTTACAATTGTGAGACATAGTTTACAGATTGTAATGGAATATCTTGCTAGAAAAATTAATAAATTTTTATCATTAATTAACCTTCAAACATGAAATCAAGATTGTAAACTTTTGATAAGGATAGTCATGCTTCTCAAAATCATGTATGCAACCTGAATTGTATAGAATAATGCAAACAAAAAAGAAACCTTGAAGTGTTGGGGTTAGGAAGATAAAAAAAAGGAGTTAAAACTCTTAAAAATGTTTCATAGATCATGGTGCACCAACCTTATAACTATTTCCATGTATTTTTAATATACAAAGAGGGTTATCATCCATCAAAGACACTTTATCTAACTCACCTCCTCCTACCCATACCATGCAAATACCAGTTGACCTTTTTAGCTTGAAAAGGAGAGTGATGAAAATCTAGAATATTTTTTAGCCATTTTCAAGTTTTTAAAAGCTTCCCAAGCATGAGAATGGAATTATGGCACCTAAAGGGTCACTTTTAAGTCTTCCACATGTGCTAAGTCTATCTTATAGTACGTATAACTACCCAAACTCTCCTTTTTTGAAGTTAAACTTCTTGTACATTAAACCCTATAGTTTTTAAGCTAAAAATAGTTTCTCTAACATCTAACTAACACATGGATGTTGAATGAAATTTTGGTACACTTATTCCCTTGAATAAATTATATAAGTCCAATAAATGACCCAAATATGACCCCTAGAATGACATAGGATAAACTATACAACTGTGAGAAAGCTAAAGCACAATATTGACCTTATCATGAACATTTTACACTTTTTACACCTTAAAATGCCCTTATAAAAAAATTTACTATATAAATGGTTGACCTAATTTTACTTGTGGTCAAATTAGTCAACATTTTATCAATTTCCTAGGGGTGGCAAGATAATTATTCCAAAGACCATTAGCCTAATCTTATCCATTGGGATATGGATTCAACTATAAAAAATATTAAGTTTGAATTTACTATAAAAAAAATAAAAAATAAAACACAAAATAATACAAAACAAACACACAAGACAACATACTAAACAAACACACTTGTTTTCTCAATAACACTTAGGGAAATCATACTAAACATAAGTAAAAAACACACCTATCCTAGTATATAAAAGACATAAAACACTTGAGGTGAATAAAAAATACCATTATTCAACTAGGATCAAATATAGTACCTCTTACATCATTGCTTCTATAAGGAAGTAATTCACCATGTGAAGCATGCTTATCTATAAACACTTGCTTGTGTATGTAGTCAGAGGACATAACACATTTAAATATTATTCTATCTACAAGTGTGCCACTTGGATTTCTCATTAATTTTCCACATTTTCCTCTAAAATACTTGTTTTATTTTTAAACTTTTTTGATCTCTATCATACCCAATTGGCACCCCTCAAACTGTACCTTGGCGGTCATTAAAGTTATTTCAACTTCAATATCTTCATTGTCATGATTCACATGATGCATAGTACAATAAATTTTGTCTTATTTATGTTCTAATGCATATTAAAATAGTTAAAACATAGATTGAGGTGTTGACTGCTCCTCAAACATATAATTTTGTACTTGGCCTTGACTAGGCTCCTTTATGATTGCAACTTCTTTAACAATACCTAGACATTCATATTTATACTTAATAAAACACTCTTATTTATTTATTTTAGGTCATCAATAACCTTTTCATTAGGTTTTAACTTCTTAGGAGGAGAGGTAAACTTAATAAATTACTCAAACTCTTGGTTTATGGCATAAAACCTTTGTCATAGGCCATCTTCCTCTTCATGATTATCATCTTCAAGGACTCCCCCATCAAGTATAGGTATAATGGAATTGTCTTTCTCACTATATTTATCTACCATGTTTTTAATACTATAATCATCATGAAAATGAGTAAGGTAATTAATATCATCATATTGTGAAAAGGAATTGCCAATGCATACCTCAGAATGTTAATATCATTCTTCATGGATGATGTATGTGCTAGCATCAATTTACTCAAATTAAGTATATGGGTCATGTCCATATGTGTCAGCACCATATTCATCTATGGACACATCAAATATTACATTGAGATTATAGGATTTCCCATCACCCACAATAGAATCCTCATAATCATTGATGCCACAATTAAGATTAGAACTGGATTTCATAGAGGGCTCAATATGAAACTTAGCCAATGGTTTATTTCTAATGGATACCTTTGATCCATAACTTATCTTGAAGGAAAATAAGGACTAATAAACTAAAATGTGACATCCTATCTTGGTTATGAAATATCTTGAGAGGAAGATAAAAAAGTTGATAGGTAAGTCAACCATTACTATATCTTGAAGAATTAGGAAGCTAGGAAAATAATGAAGGAAAAATCTCAATATTTTGACTAGTCCCACTAACTTATCTAGTTTTCCATAAAGTTTTATCACCCCTTTATTATATGGTTCATATTTAAATCTAAGTTATCTACTAAAATCTTTGGCATCAGTGAGGTACTAGCCTCACTATCCATTATGAAGTTGTGAACAAGTTTATCCCCAACAATGAGGGTGAGTTATAGGGGTGGAGGATTTTAAAATTTGGAAGAGGGTTCAACAATTTGGGTGGGATAATTGGTAAGGGAAACATTACCATGAATTTATGGTTGAGGGTTGAGGTATATTTGAGATAGTTGCTATTGAAGAAGCTCTTTTTGACTAGGAAAGTAAAGCATTTCACAAAGAGAAATAGATGTCTTATCACTCTTAAAAGTGTCAACATTTTTTAAAGTGTTATTATTTACCTTTTATTTTTTCCTTAAAGGTAATAAAGAGTTTGGATATAGAGACATTGGAGTACTTTAAGTAACCCTTCCAACATTCTGATTTAAATAAGGTATATGTAGAAGTTGTAAGGACTTTCACATTTAGAATCACATCTTGCTGCCTTGTAGGAGGACTACTTGAACTTATGAAAACACCATGGAAATTTCCAAAATCATTCCTATTTAATCTTATATTATATACAAACAAGTTATTTTTATTGATGACATATGTGTCTTTCACTAGGAAGTTTATAAGGTTCATCTTTTGGGGCTACCATTTTTCATTTGATTTCATGTAATTCTCATATTCTACTAAAAATTGATGAGTGATTCATCTTTTGGAAACCAAATATTTATCCCCACCTTCATTTTCATTCATTAATTTAACTTTCTATCATTCCTCTCCTTGCACCAATTTACTGTGCAATAGGACCATGGCTCTTGTGTTATAGGTGGAAGTTGGACTGTATACATTGGATGACCTATTGAAGTTAGGTTGTCCTTAACATCTAACCTAACTATATTTTTTAGGTGGGAACATATTTACTTATTTAGGATAAGGGTATGGATTTTGATTAACTTCATACTATATATTTAGTTGCTTAAATTGATCCTCTAAGGTTTTAGACCTTACCTCCTAATCAATGGTATCTTATGCCTTCTTAGGATTAGTTTTATACTTGGTATTTTCACTTGGGACTTGAGAAATACTTGGAATATCAACAAGCATGTATGGAAGTAGAGTCACAAAGACTTTTGGAGGCAACTTCCCAGCTTACACTAGGGCATTCTCAACTCTAATGGCAAGGTCATATGCTTCAAGTAAGGTGTAACACCCCATGTACTAAAATATTATGGAATGTCAGGACCAATATCCCTTAGGTGTGTACGGAACATAAAGCTTGTTGGGGGTCTCATGGAAGGAGGAAGCCTATGCCAAGTTCTTTGGAATCTCTCATTAAATTCATGGATTATCTCCTTGGGGGATCTTTGAATTACATTAATATAGTGAATGAGTAATGTGTGATCACTTTTATCTTCAAACATTAAGGTTAGAAAATATCCAAAATCATCCCATGTTCTAATACAACCTCCAATAAAAGTCCTATACTAATCAAGTGTTTTCCCCCTAAGGTACATGGTAAGTAATCTAATGAAAATATTGACTTTAGTGACATTGTGGAAACCATAGAAGTTATAGATGTCCTTAATATGCTCATTAGGAGTGACATAACCTTCACCATTAAATATGGGAAAAATTTTGGTAGAATTAGGGGGTTTACCATCATCTGATTGAGGTTGATGGGAATTTTAGTATTAAAGACTAGGAAGCCATGCTACCTTGCCATGTTATCGTCAAGTTCTTCTTCACTTTCTTGATCTTCATGGGTTACAAATCCCTCTTATTCTTCAAAGGTCAAGATAGGCTAAAGATGTTGAACTTCAAGAGGAAGTTTAGGTTGAATGAGTGGTTTTATAATATTGAGACCTCTCCTTTAAATTGACCTAGTAAGTACCATGAAGTATGAACATTATAACTAATAAAACACTAGTATACAACTATATATTACCTTAAATGGAGTTTAAAAATGTTGAGTAGACCACCATATGTAGTTGTGATGTTGTCAAGATAG
Organism: Torreya grandis; assembly: GCA_037957365.1. Taxonomy (NCBI): domain Eukaryota; kingdom Viridiplantae; phylum Streptophyta; class Pinopsida; order Cupressales; family Taxaceae; genus Torreya; species Torreya grandis. Next base: position 969,300 of record JARHVA010001576.1, read on the forward strand.
AATTCACCTTGACAAGATGTCTTAAGACAATGGTCCCATTGGGCATGCCAAAACTATTGGTAGTAAATAATTCACCCCAGGTGAGGTTTTTTATTATTTATATAAGATTTAGGAAACATTGGAATTCTTATAGGCCTATGGGTTGCCTATGATAGAGGTATACCTCTAGGTTTAAGGGCTAGCTCCCTAGATTTATATTTTCTTGATTATCACCTATACTATTTTATTGGATGAGAAGAGATAGAGAGTAACATAAAAATAATATATTATAACAAGGTGATATACCAAATTGATATCCATTAGACTACCATGGTATGCACTCTGAAATATTGTTCACAAAAATAACTTTAAACTTTTATGGTACTCCAATATAAGTATTTAAAACATGAAGTTGATATGTAATACACTTCCCAAAGTGAAAGGACAAAATATATCATCTTAGACACTAATTACACTTCCTATACTTAAATTCAAATAAGGACACTGACACTCCATGTGACCTATTAAAGAATGAATTTTTTGCACATAATATGAGAGAGTAAGATGAATGTAAGGATAGGTGATTAACACTTATCATTTAGATTTTACAATACTTTACACACTTAGATAAGGAATTTTAGAACCAAAACTAGATTCAAATATTTATTTAAAGGAAAGTATTATTATTTAAAATATCAGATATTCACCATACCATACATGGATTACATTACAAAAACCAAAATGGGTTGCATTTATAGACTATATGAGAAGAGAGAGAATGAGTTGAGTTCAAGGGTTAAAAAAATAAGAATAAAGTGATGAGGTCTAGTTACATTGTATAATAATGAAGTGGATAATTATAACATGGATTTATTCTTAGACAAGTGTCCATTAAATCATGAAAGACTCCTCAAACTAGCATAGGATCTTCAAATGGCCTTGTTGAAAATTATATTCATGATGAGGCATATCTTGACTACTATAAATTAAAATAGGTATGGTTGACACATGTTAATTATATTAGGTGGGCTATAAACATTAAATTATAGTAATTATATGCATCCATAACTACTAGCCAGCTTCTAAACACTTGTACTCACCATCTGTAGTCATTCATTTGTCTTTTAGGCCTCCTTCTTCACATTTATCATCAAATAAGCCTTTAGTTTCTAAAAACAATCAATGGAAAAGGTGTTATGATAAATTTATATAGTCCCTTTATCTTCCAATCCATTATTCAAACCTTAAAATGTCCCAAAGATAGACTTTTCATTCTCTCACTTAGCAGTCACTCTTCACTTTCACTATCTGTCAAAGACTGCCTAAAATGAATGAGTCAACAATGGTGTTTGTATGTTTATATATTGTGATAAATGAACATATGGAGTTATAATAAGTACCAATTGACCCCCATAAGTTATTTTCACTTTAAAAATATCCTCTGTACATGTATACCACCCAAAATTTGTAAAAAACTTATTTTTACCCTATACGTACAAGTGAAAGTACATACCAAATGGATGTCCATAATCATAAGTGATTTATTTACATATATATAAAAATTTATAGGAAATTTGAAAACTTTTTATTTATTTCTAATCTATTTATTCTCCATTGGGTTCTAGATAGGGGTTTCAAAAGGTTTTAGACTATTTGGATTGTTAAGGATTATTTATAAAATCTTGATGAACCTCAAAAAAAGTGAAAAAATATTGATAATGGTAGCCTCCATAAATAACCATATATTATTTAGGTCTCATTCTTGGTGTTCATATATATTTGAGCTCTTGAAGATGTCCTATTGAGCTTTAAAATGCATTTTAGGTACCTGTGTCATGATTTTAGGCCAATTTGACCATTTTGGTGCATCTCCTTATTAAATTATGGATAAAATACATCTTGGAATTACTAATAAAGGTCATAAATTGGGTTATAATGTTTATATGGTCTTAGAAAAGGAATTAGACATCATTGGGACTTAAGCCTAGTCTATGCTTAATAGCCTTAACTAAACTCCTTGAGCCCTTGACCACCTTTAAGTGCCTCTTCTAATTATGGATTTTTTTATGATAATTAACATTAATAAAAACCTCAATAGTCATGATAAAATGTTCAAAAACATTTTTACCTCATCAATCTCTCATTCACCTATTATTCTAGTAACATTGTATTATTTAGGAGTGCCCTATATCTAATATAAAATAGAAGCCACTTACCCTACTTATATGTAAAATTTGGATATATGGGAGGTTATATTGTGTTTTTAGGACCATTTTAATAAATTTTAAAATATATATCATCTTTGTAGGTCTCTTGAGAATCCAAAAAATTAAGACTAGATTATAACATTGATGACTGTGTAGGGTTAGAAACTCCAAACTAGGCTTAAAGTTAGAAACATGGTACTTGATCTATTTCCTTAATATAAGAGCCTCATTAATTTTATTTAAACAATTTATAAATTTTTTCAAACATGTTCAACATCATACACTCATGCTAACCTTCTCATCATGCACTCTCCATTTGACTAGGCTTAGTTTGTAGACTTTTTGATCATGTTACCCAATGAGGAAAAAGGGAATTTTGAAGGTAAAAGTGCATTTTTTTATCCCTGTGATACATGCCTTAGGTAATTATTGAATTATATGAGATCATATAACATTAATTTGAATTCATATTATGTCTAAAGACCTATATTCACATTCAAACTACATCTCTCTGCTAGTAACCATGTACATAAACTTCATTTGATTCTATATAAGCTATTCTCATGCATAATAATATTTTATAATGAAAAATATATATTTTAATCTAAGAAACATTCATCTTTAGATAACCAAAATTGTCTCCTTATGCTAAAGTTGCTTTTCTTCTAAATTCTGCAACATTGCTTTAAGAAGAAAAAAATTGTTTCATTATTAAACCATATTTATATTTAAAATACATGATGTAGGAATCCAAAGAGACATACTAATACCCCATGTGTTTTAATATTTATAATAGATGATGTGCATAATAAATAAAATGCATTTATAACATCATATCATACACCATACAAATCAAACATATCAATTGACAATGTCTAACATTACTTTGGCCAAAGTTTTCAAATAACATATGATTGACTAGTAGTTGATTCATAATTAGATATAATTCTCATGGAAAAAATTAACAAGGATAATTACCATAGACCTAGACCTTATACTTCATTTAAATGTCAACCCAAGGACATAGACTTGATAGGATGACATCACTATATGTGCACACTTAATCTTCTAATTTGACCTTTTGCTAATTGTAATATAAGATGCTAAAGGCATGTAATAAATTTAATAATTGAATTAAAAATGAAAATAATACTATGAAATAAATGTTTACACATTGGAATATTTCTTAAACAATTCTATTCAAGATTGTAAATCACACAATTCAGAAATTAAACACACAATACATAAAGAAACTAATTAACATGCTTAGATATTTAAATTTGTTGGATTGCTAGAGAAATAATTCTAAAGGGGTACCTTCCTCCTTATAGCTCTATATTCAATCCTTCCTCTTAAAAAAATAAATTAAACTCATAAATGCTTGTTCATATTAATCAAAATGCAACAATGAATTATTGTAGGAAATTACTATAATGACTTCTTGATAAAATGTACTTATTATAATTATCTAATCAATATCTACTCCTTTATCAACCCTATTATTACACACACACACACACAACCCATAGAGGAGATTGTTTTATAAAAAATAATATATATTCTAATGTGAGAAATATTCAACTTATGATAACCAAAATTGTTTCCTTATGCTAAAGTCACTTTTCATATGAATTTTATAACTTTAATTTAAGACAAACAAGGTTGATTCATTCATCAACCACATCCTTAGTATGATCCATGGAGGTTATAGTTGTTTTTATGAGCCAGTTAAATTGGTAATCAAAATCTATTTCTTTATGGCTTCATTTATGCAATGGCTACAGGATATGTCCATGTGATGAGATTCCTTTGCATGTTCTTAACCACTTAGAAAACTAAGAAAATGTTAAGAAACCTCTTGTCAAAGTATGGAGAATATTATTTATCTTTATATACCACCATAAATACTTGTAACCCAGACATATAGATTAAAAAATACAAAAAATAGGTTTAAAAATAACTCATTTATTGGCCATCTCCAAATCCTTCCATAAATATTCAAAAATAAAATAACTTTCAAAAATAACTAAGAAGGAGATAATAAAAAAGTTAGAGATATATAAACCATTTCATTAAGGTTTTCCTTTGCTAAATGCCCTTGAAATATCATGTTTTCCACTTATCATTTCATCTTATATCCCTCAATATCTACTTTAATTCAATTGTAATACCTTATTTTCTTAGATTTTTAAAGCCAAACCCACCCTTCATCTTAGGTTTATAGAATTTATCCTAAGAAACAACATGCCTTATTTTATTTCCTTTATCATTTGACTAAATAAAATATCTAACCAATTTTTGAAGCTTTTGAAAATTATACTTATTGAACATCCAATATGAGGAGTAATAGGTTCTAAATGAATAAAAAACCTTTTATAAAACCTATATTATTTTAGGCTATGAGAAAGAGTGCCCATACTAGATTCAAATAGTTTTATTAATTTTTTCATACAACCATTCAAAAAATTATTTAAAGGAATGGGAGAGATAAAAAGATACCAAGATACATAACTAGTTACATAATCAATTTCTATGTCCACCCAAAATTAGTATACAAATCTAGAGTAGACTTATTCCAACCAATCACAAGATATTTTTGAAAGGCACCCTTAAAAATAAACGAAAAATAATAAAAATTTAGAATATAGGTATTTATTTGTAAGTTTTATTGCTCAATAATAGTAAAAATACTTGTATCATAAGCAAATAACACATCCAAAAGTTCACTATTTTTAGGAAGAGTGATGCCTTTTGCATGGGGTCTTAAGGAAGCATGTCTTAGAAAATAATACAAACCTTCATCAACTAACACAATCATGAAATAAAAAGTGTGCATATTTGATAAATAGAATGTTGAAAATAGAAGGGATCAATGATGTTCCTTTTTTTTTCCAACAACCATAGAGGCATATTTGAAGAAAATATTAACCTTTCTACAAAACCTATACTGGATACCAAAAACTTTAAACATTATATCAATAAATATCCACTATATTATGTCATAAGCTTTTTTAAAGTAAAGAAAGATCATGCAACATTATAATTAGAGTCATGATCTCAATGCATACCTTCCCAACTTGTGATGATATTATCAAGGATATTTTGTCCTTCCACAAACCCTAATTTTGTGAAAAATTTAACAAGGTAATTACCCTCCAACTATTCACTCGAGTGGAGTCATAAAATTTTATAATTAAATTAATGACCCCATGGTTAAAATAAAGACCAAGGAAACCCATGTCTATGGTGTCATTTAATAAAATTATACAATCCATTTTAATCCAATCATTATTTATCTTATATAACTCTACAAGGAATCCATAAAATTTTGGTGCCTTATAAATTTTAATAGAATAGATATCAAGCATTACTTCAAAAAAATATAATTCATTATCAATAATAGAAACTTTTTGTAAAGAAACATTCCGATGGATAATAATAATACACAAGCTTCTATTGAGTTTAGTTTTGTGACTTGGCCTATCTAAAGTGAAGAGCTTAGAGTACAAATAAAATAAGGCATCTTTTATATCTTTAAAATCATCATAGACCAAAAATCTAATATTAGGATTATTTTTAGTCTAACTTGTTTTAATTAAAAAAAATTAAAGAAATAATTGGTACCTATATCTCCTAGTTTTAACCAAGTCATTCTTGCTCTAATTTGGTCACATTTAGAAACGTATTTTTGATTTAAACTATGCCTATGTTTATGATTCACCATGTCACCAACGATATTATAATTGGTGAGATCATTTTGGATGGAGTTGTACACAACAATCAATGCCTCTTAAATATCTCTATAAAATTTCCTTTTTCTTTAATCTCTGATTTGCATAATTTTTTTTCATGGATTTCCTACTAATCCCTACACACTGGTCCCATGAAAAAAATGTTGGAAGAGGACACATAATAAATTTTTACAATGTTACAAAAATCTCTAATGCTATCAAGTCATTGATTATTATAAATATGAGGCACATTAATATCATATAAACCTTTCCACTCCTCCTCATTATGATCCTCGTACGCTCTGAAGGAGAATCTAATTTCAATGGGATAATGATCAAAGATTGTAAATGATAGAAATACAACTTTATGCTCACTAACAAAAGGTTGTGTATGCCCATAAATCTAATTATATATACTTATAAATACTAATTATTAACACGTCCTAAACCACTATACTTTCACACAAATACATGATTCTTATTTACCATTTATCTATCTCAAGACAAGTGTCCTTAATATTTTTGGATATGTCTACCCTAGGAGAATAAGAGTGAAACCTAGGTCATTTGTGTCCCATGATAAAAATAGCTTGTTTCTTAAAATTCAAATCATTTTTTGGGTCTTAACACATGATTAATAGGGTCATCTAAATTAAATTATTAAAAGGTTCACCTATAAATACATATCAAAGGTCATTTAATATTCCCACTTTATATTCAATTAGTTTAATATTTCACACCATTGAACATTATGAAAATATACCTTATTCTCTCTAAATTCAATATCATTCATAAGGAGAAGCCATAAGCCAAGTGTAGATAATTCCAAAGTAATTCAAGAGATATCATTTTAAGAAATCAAGGCCATATTTATAATTTCATGCATAATCAATGAGAACACTTTCACATTCACTCTAGGTGGGATAATTATGTGGGCTTGGTTTCCCTCAGAGTATTGGACACATAATAAATAATCAATCATATAGGGGTGATTGAGGTCAGGTTAACCCATTTGAATCCCCTATTATTTATAAGTTTTCAAGATATAAAAGTGATATTAGGTTTTAAAATATAAAATATAATGAATATATAATTATGAACTACATAATTAATATTATTATATCTCAATTTGCTCAATAGACACATGCACAACAATCAGTTCTTCATCATAGTCATCTACGACAAATTTTTAGTTAGTAAAATCAAGTGGCATGCATTACTATCTACCCAAAATGATCTTATCTAGGAATATTATCTAAATATTTATTTATCTATATTCTTCTATCATCCATTAATTATAGTCAACTAGGATGAGTCTATTATTAATCAATGCAAATAACCTCTATTATTGTTTGCTTAAAATAGACCTATCCAGAAGTAGTTTCTAATTCTATTCCTAGTTATAAGCATGAATAATCAGCACTTTAGTGATTTTCACTATCTAACATCTAAAATATTCAACAAAGTTGTGTGTGAGCTAAGTACTTTTATTCCTAGTGTTTTATAAAAATATAAATGTTCTATATTTAGCAATTGTCAAAATTAGAATTTTTAATTATTGTACATATTTATTAATATGATATACTATAGTTTTACACATATTATAACACATAAAATTTTATTATTTTATCAAAAATAGGTTAAAAACATATTTGTGATTGCATAATTTTTTTTCAAGCATTACTTTACTTTTTTAATTTTATTTTAGGGTTTAAATTAAATTTTTGATTTCCAGACACTAAAGATAATTTATCTTTGAATTTCAGGCTTAAAAATTTCTATTTTCATAAAACAAAAATATTTTATTGTCATTTGTTTTTCTTTTTTCTCTCTTTGTTTTCTTGGAAACTATGTTTTAATAGTTTTAAAACTCATAGGAGCTATCATTCTAGGCAAAGTGGTCATCAAGTTTACGTGAGCCATGGTGTGATGGGTACTAAACTAATAATCAAACCATAAAACAACATTCTATATAGATTTTATTTTACCCTTACCTCATAGTATATACAAAAATTCATAGGTTTTGTTTTCATCCATAGGAAGTCTTTGACCATTTGTTCTTGTTGTGCACTAGTAAGTGGTATCTTTAGGAAGTGAATCTGAATGTACCCTAAAGATGGTGTATTTTAGTTAAGATAATAATTTAATCCTATACAATTAATACCCTTACACATTTATTAGTTATGACTAGGATCAATATATGTAAGAGCCTATAAAAACACACCTTGACTAGTTCCAACCTTGATCATTGTTGTAGATTTAAAATTTTCAAATTTTGGTAATAATATATGCATTTATTACATATTTTACACTTCATTATTATACTATCTTAATCTTCAAGTTTTCATTTGTATTAACTATGTATGGATATTAATTAAATATAAATATCATATAAAGGATAACTGGAATAATGTACAATATCAATCCTTACTCAACTCACATTGTTACAATAATGCTCTTAGCATACACACCATTAAGGAAATTGTCATAAGGTCTAGCATGACTTTGGAAAAATAAAAAATTATATCTTTAAAATTGTATAAGGCATACTATTCACCCTATTTAAGGAATTATCATTATTATGGAGACTAAAAAAATTAATATACTGAAATAAGATGAATTTAATGACAAATAATTCACTAAATATCTTAATGTTAACCCACATAATATTTATTAATTATTACAAGAGATGAATACAAAAAATCAACCAAATTTTTTCACTTCTACATTAGATGTCCTAGTTACTACGATTGCTTCTATTCCTATATTACTACCTATAGTTACATATGTGCTAACATTTATGGTGGCATCACATGGTTTAAAATAGATTAAAATTACTATTTATACAAGGCCATCACACACATCTTGATTTTTACATAATATCCACTACCAACTTCCCCTAATGCACATTGTCTGAATTAGATTATTATATAACTACATGCTAAAGTGTTACAATTATAGCAATGTGTCTCTAAAGCTATTCATTAAATGGAATCTAATACTTTGTTTCATAATCCTTTGGAACCTAAAAAATCATATTACCCATTACCAATAGGTTTGTAATAACTAAGATACAACTTTATGAAGATAAAGGTAATCCTGAGCAATATCTTTGTTCATCCCATGTAACATGTTTGGAAAATGATTCCAATGACAAGTCATTAACTAAGATATTCCTAAGAATCCTCAAATATTATGTTTTATGATATTTCTATGATATTCCTCTTAAATTATTTACATCATTAAACTCATTATAAAATCAATTTTTGGTACACTTTTATAACAATGTTGGTGGAAAGTTATCTTATGAATAAATTATAAAACACAAGCAAGGGCCAAATGAGCCAATCAGTGAATATGTGCTTTAGTAAAAATTAGTATAGCTAAGATGTAAAAATATATGGAATATAGTGAAATATAACATATATATTCACACAAATATTTATAATACCACACCATGAGTCCATCATGTTTGATAAATTCAAATATTTTGATGAGATATTCCATATAGTAAAATAAAGAAAAGTCAAGATCATAGCATTGAACAAGCTTAAAATATCAATTTTCAAATAAATCTAAAGTACAAGGTCCAATATAATGAAATAAATAATGAATCAAAATTAATAGTTAATCAAATATCATAAACATCAAACAAGCTTCAATTGATAGCTACACCAAGGATGCAATTTATAAGGCTACCAAAACCTCCTGATATATTATTACAAAAATTGATTGATTTCAATATCATATCTATACCTCAACCACTTAAGTTTAATTTGACAAAACCTCAACCTAAGGGTTTTAATAGTAACACATATTTCTACTTACATAGATGGACTAGGCATTTTACAAATAAGTGCTTTGGGGTAAAACATAAAAGACCTTATCGATGATAATAATATTAAGCTAAGCACACTAATATAGCAAGTTAAACCATAAAATTATGATAATGTACAGATAAAAATATTTATCAATCCATTAAAAAATCATGGGACAACTAAAAATACATACAACTCAAATTTACATCATATGTATAATGCACATCTTCCTATTACATATGGGAATCCAATCGACATAATTATTGGTATATTTATAGACACATTAACAAAATGTCTATTGTTCACATTAGATGATAGTGAAATCAATGATGATTATTTAGATAGACATGTAATTTTTATCCTAGATTATATCAACAACAAACTTATACATAGCATCATGATAGAAACATGTTAATAAAAAATGCATGCATAATGAAATTCTTTCAGTCTTAAGAACATAGAGAAATATATACCAGATACATTAATATTAGTCAAATAATTTTATGAACATAAAAAAAACACTCTCTAACATATATTGATATCTATCTAAGTTCATTTATCAATAGTGGATACTGTATTTCTAGTCTTTCAAAATATAGGGGTATTTAATATGTTATTAGGGTGCCTTTGGATACAGAATCTTGCTAAAATACAATCTATTTTACATTAATGCCTCAAGTACATACATTGTAATTGAGTGGTTAAATTTCAATAAATTATATATTATTACCCTCTATATTGAAGTTTAAATCCTCATTCTCACTCCCTTAACCACAATTTTTTATAATATCTAGTCAAGATCACAATACAAAAATAACACTGGAACCTACTAAAAAACATAGTACAAATATAATTATCTCTCCCATTCAAGATCATAATGAAAATTCCATTATTGTACCTATATATAATATTTATACATAGTAAATTCAAATAAAATTGTTATATCCTCCTAAGAAAACATATTCATACTAAAACATTACTCAAGGTTCAAATAAATCTAAAATATTCTACAACAGATTCTAATATAGTACCTCAAGTAGTCAATGTGTTGTAGAATGAGCATATATGATAAGAATATCTCTACTCTAAAAAATATTAAAATAATTATTTCGCCTTATCAATTTAAAAATACAAAAAAAATTCTATGAGTAGTGATAAATATAGTTACATTAAAAAACTTGATGCATTTTCAGATTCAAATGCATCTACATGTAATACTTTCCACCCACAAAATTTCATCTTCAATAATAATTATCCAAGCATGGAATATAGTCATCCCATTGATGGGATCATATGAAATTTTAATTTCAAAAATATAAAATATACAAAAAAGAAAAAAAAAAAAATTAAAAAAATATAAATGCTTTGAAAATATTTTCAAAAAACTAAAAATTAGGACTGGAACATAATATGCATTGCTAGTTTACTTCTTTGCATATGTTATTTATAATATATTTATGGTAGATAACATATAATTTTTCAAACACACATGCATTTAATGATGTATATGAGTGTTATGTAGGACATACATTATACATGGATTATTAGATGCTAGATTCCCTTCTACCCAAGAGCCATGCCTACAATGGGGCCATCTAATTATATAGGTTACAATATAACAGGTTATAATTTTTTATGACCTCAAATTCCATGACAAAATACATATATTACAATATTATTTATACCTAATCATAACTAAAACTATGTTACATGGATATGTTACTTTGTTATGATATGACACTGATCAATATGGATGGAATAAACTAGTTTTCACTAGTTTTATGTTTATTTGATGTAGTTTATTTTATTTCATGATAAGTTAAAACGTTTTATTATTATTTTATATGACACTTAGACCTTGTGTGAATATTTTTAAAACATATATATGATATTTATGTTTAGTATGTTTGACATTAGAACATATAAATTATTTGTGACCCTTGGACCTATGTTTTATGTGATATTTGAACATGCCATTAATTTGAGACATTCTCAACGTCATTCGTGTGTGGCCATTTATATTGTTTTGTTAACATATTCATGTCCATTGTATGTGCCCCTTAGTGTTATTGGATGACTTTATATGACATTTCATGAAATTGTGTGATGTGGTCATTGTGCTTATTGATCTTGATTAATGGTGTCATAATACATATCATGCATTATTATTACATAGTCTACTTAAATTATGGTTATTTTATTACATGTTTTATTAATATACATATCTATAAATGACACATGTATGCCTAAAATTAAATATGTCACATATATCTTTTAATGAAAATTATATTTATACAATGACATACTCTCTAAGATGACATAATTCTACATGATCATATATTTATCACATGATACAATCAACTCTTCTTTTAAAATGAGAAAATTCAAGCTACATAACTCATATAGAAAGGGGACATCACAGTAGGCTTGCATTAGAGATATAAATATCAATGAATAGGAAAATATAAGATTTGGGATAAAGTATAGGTTTTGAAGATATAAAATATAGGTTTTAAGAGATTCAAATAGCTTCAAAAAGAAACTTTAAGATATATATTTGAAAATAATTAAAAATTAGGCATGTGGCATGCATATTCATTCAATTTTCAAAAACTCAAGAGTATAATTTCATAAACACTTGAATGCATAAGCTTGAACATATGCAAACTAGTTACAAGATTAAAATTATAATTGAGAATATAGTTTGAATTGAGCATATAGGTGCATAACATTCTATATAACTTGTAAAAATACTCATGGGGCATGATACTCATTCATACTTAGGATTATTCAATGTTAAAATTTAAAAGTTTAATGTTCAAGATTTCAAAGGGCATGATAATTGTTTGTGTACACATATTCAAAGTTCAAAAAGAAAAAATGTTTATTTCAAAGTAAATCTATGACAAATGTAATCATGGTGGGGGAATTAATATTATTATTTATGTTTAGATTATGAAATTAGAATCTAGATATAGTTAAAATGGTGTGATTCATATATATTACAAGTAATTTACATTAAGGTTAAATGGTGCTCAACATCCATGGAATTAATTTTATAAAAACCATTGTGTGGTTCCACATTCTATTGTGGGTAATTTACATTGAGGTATGATGACACTCAATGACCATGGCATTAATTTTATCAAACCCATATTGGCTTTACTTTTTTGGATTAGTTATTGGGTACTATTCCCCATTTATTAGAATCATAATAATGAATCTTTATAACTAAAGGGATTGATTAGTTATTTAAAATTAGGACTTAATAATTCTAATTTCATCATTGGTTCAAAATATCCAAGTGTTTCAATAAGGAGGCATAATTATTTATCATCACTTATAGTTTTCAAGGTGATTTGATTTCACCTACATATAAATATACTCCTCTTTTCTCTATTTTCAAATTTTTAATTTTCAAAACTCAATTTTTTAAAATTTTAAAGTGGAAAAATGACTACTTTATGTGACGTTTTATGGTTTTCTAAATTTGAGTGATATACAAAATTTAAGTATCCTTCAAGTTAAAAAATTTCTCCTTTACTCTAGAAATTTCATTATTAGATTAACTAGGGGAAAATGTAGACAAATAAATCTAGTCACAAGTATTTGATAATGCTAATCATCAACACATCCTAAACCACATGAATTTTTCATAAATATAATACTCCTATTCACCATTCTTCCAACCATTTTATCTATATGTAGGATGAACTCTTTGTTTTCCATCACCACTACCAGGATAAATGTTAATGACACATATAAAAATGAGATTGGGTTTTTTTGATGAATTTATAATAATGTGTTTCAAAATTTTGGGAAAATTTAATTGATCATTTTTAGGTGTGCAAGTGAATCAACATGTTAAACTTAACTCACTATAGAAGGTATGCTGACATGTGATTATATAATAAACTCATAGATGGATGGTAGTATTTTTTTGGATGACAATCCTTTACTATTGAGTGACAATAATGTCATCACATGACAACTATAATCTAAAAAAATAGGTTTATTATCATTTGATATCCCTGTTGTCACTTGATAGTGTTGTTATCACTAAACACCATTATTATCACTCAATAGCAATATTATCACCTAAAAACATTTTTGTCACTCGAAAGCATTTAGATTGACAACATTACTGTCATTTGAAAACATAGGTTTCACTCAAAAACATAGCTATCACTCAAAACCAAAGCTATCTTATGGTATTTTCACTATCAAATTACATCTATGCTTCTAAATTGCATTTGTGTTTTCTAATATGTGACAATGTTGTAGGTAAGTGACAATTATGTTAATGAGTGACACAATCACATTCAGATGGTGCTTCATAAATTATATCCTCAAATGATTTTATATTACATATAATAGTGAATAAGCTCATATTGACTTTTAATGAAGTGGCAAATTATATTTATATGTATGAAATTTATTTTAAATAGTAGGCAAGATGACCTAGAAAATTAACTTAAACCCAAATAATTTAGGCAAATCCATATTATTCACCACAAAATAAAATATCCAAATTAAAATTTATGAAACTAAAATATTCATGAATTAATTAATAATAACCAATAAAATTTAACCTAACCACTACATATAAATTTTAATTTCATATGCATAAATTTTTAAAAATCAACCTCAAATCATCTATATCTTAAGATAAGTTTTCCCAATGTTTTGGGATAGTTCCACTATAGGTAGATATGAATGTTTTTGTGATATTATCCACCTAGGATAGTTGTGTCCCATGCAAAATAATGACTATTTTAATAAATTTAAAACATTATTTTTGGTATTACCATACATTTCATAAAATCAGTTAAAGGAAATTATCAAGTTGTTTTTCTATAAATACATATCAAAGGTAATTCATTATATCAACTTGTTATTCACCTATTTCAAAATTTCACACTCTTTCACATTGATAAAATATGCCCTATTTTCTCCAAATTCAAGATCATTGACAAGGAAAAACCATAAGCCAAGTCTAAAACATCCAAAATCAAATTAAGGGTTATCATTTTCAAGCATTAAAGAATTTTATATATGTATACACATAGTTAAGGAGAAAAATTACACATTAAATCTAGGTGGGTAAACTATATGGGTTTAATTTCCCTCCTTAGAGCATTGGACACATAAGTAGAGGTAAATCATCAAGGGGGTGATTGAGGTCAAATCAAACCATTACACTCCCATATTTTTTATAGGTTTTAAATATATCAAAGTGATCTTAGGGTTTCAAATAAAAAATCAAAAGGCAATTATTTATGTGCAACATAATTTAAATTTTTATATATTAAATTTTTTAGCAGATATAGGTTAAAAAGGTAAATCAATCAATTCTTCATCACACTCAACCAATACAATTTTGATGTCAATCGACTCAAGAAGACTTTGTTCCTATATGACTATAACGGTCTTGTCAAGGAATATATCTGATTCTATCCTTCATCTATCACAGTCAAAATATTACATTCTCTATCTTATTTTGTCAGTCATTAATTATAATCATTAGGGACAAGTGTGCAATCAACATACTCTAATGTTTATTTCATTATCCACTTATAGTAGAACTAAGTATAATTATTTTATGATTTTATTCATTATTATTGTCATACACAATCACTTATTTTTTTTAATTTTCACTATTTGATATTTTGAATAGTCAATATAAATTTGTGTGTGAGCTAATTATTTTTCTTCCTAGTTTTCTATAAAAATATTTTTTTTCTATATTTAACTATTTACAAAATTAGAATTGTTGATTATTATACATATTTAACATTTTGATATACTCATTTTTTACACTTTTTAGAACAAATTTTTTTATTGTTTAATAAAAAAATATGGTAAATGCAGTTGAATTATGAAGTGGACCTTATTGAGATGAAACCTAACAAGCATTGAATAGACTTTTTAATTCCTAGTCCTATTTTTACACCATGTAAACCATATAAATTTACTCTTAACTTTTATTTTAGTTAAAGGAGTAAAAATATTTTGGGTACATTTCATTTTATACCAAAATAATAGTTCATTACCTTCTATGTAAGACTAGAGAGCCCTTGTTTATATTATTTTTGCTCAATTGTTATAAAATAACAAAAAATAATATGAGTGATATCCTTCAAGTTTTAAGAAATATAATTCTATAGATTAGTTATAACTCTATAATCATTTGGAGTATAAACTAAGAAAACCAAAAAATGTTGACCCTTGTGCTTGAGTCTAGCCCAAACATCTCTCTGATAGGGGAAAACCAAAAATCAATTAGAAAACTATTCCATTTAGGGTTAATGATGATACAATATACGTCTTTACATCTTGGTTATTTTTAGAGACTTGTAAGGAATTACATGAAACAAATCTCATTACAAATTCATGACCAATCCATACTTATTTCACTTTTCATAGAAGAAAGGAATATACATAACCCATGGAATGCATAAACTACCTAACAATATGTATCTTGTCTTAAGATTATATCCCCCTAAAATTATAATTTAAAATCTTCATGAAAAGAAGGATTTTTTAAACTGAGTTGGGGCTTAAGACCTGTTATTTTGATAAAATTTATTGAAACACCAAAGTATTTTATTATTGTTTTTTTTTCATTTTAGAATCCTCAATACTGACTAAGGGTGAATCTTTCAATATCTTGACCTCTTAACTACATGTATTAGGGAGTATTATACTCATCAATTCAGTATTGATACTTTTGGTACCAATTTTAGGCTTAGTCGAGGGGAGGGGACCCTTATCACCCATATTACTACTACCCTCCTTTTCAGGTAGGGTGAAACTTTACATTTATACACTAATAAAAGAGGAGATATATCCATAGAATAAACCCCATTTTATTAAACATATAAATATTCAACAAAATTATCCTCTATATTGATAAGGTTATAGGCCTCTATAGGTAGGGGATAGGTTAATATAACAATGTATTCATGCTAAACTTGTTTAGGTGACATGAATTTTACCTAAAATTTTAAAAACATTATCTTCATTATCTTAATAATCACTATCACTATCTTCTACATTATTGTGAAATCATAAGACATTCATATAAGTATTTAGAATATCTTGAAAAACCATATATAAAGGGTGATAAATTTAAATCATACTAATATTTAACAATTTTTTGGAAATTCAAATGATCTAGGGATTGGAATTAAGCACAATGAGAGTTAGCATGAACAAACAAAATGGAAAAATCCATAGAACAATAAAAAAATAATAAAATGAAATATAAATATAGATATAAGTGGTGTAATAGGGCATGGATTATCTAAAATATAGTATAATAAAAATGTTTTCATATAAAAAATCACTACATATACCTACACTACTTATAATCAATAATAATCATATTTACCTTTAATAAAACAAAAAAATAGACCTAATTGTAATAATGAATATTTTATAATTATTAATAAGTGAAAAATAGGGATTTATATGAATATTAGAATTTGCACAAATTCAAAGATAGTCAAAAGAAATATACATTAGAAAACAAGTTTAGATAACAAGATGAATAAAACCAAAAAAACTTAGGATAAACACACCAAATTCCCCATAATTCTAAGACTATTAAGATGGTTTAGGGAATACTATAAATATTAGTGTATGAATTTTGGTATCTATGAATTTTTGGAAAATTATAATATGGCCCACTTTTCCTTCTCTGAGGCTCCATAAACCTCAATTTTATTGAATTTTATGCAGATCTTTAGGAAATTTATCTTATTATTCATAATCATAACAACTTATCAAAAACTAATAAAAAATAGGGGAACCATTGAGGTTCCTATGTAATCCCTCTATTAGTATTAGGCTTATATTTATGAAAAAATCTAGAAGGCAACACACTGAATGCACTTTGCTAAGGAATTTATGGATACAAGCCATAATCCTATATTAATTTTCTTGATAACATGAATAAGTGGACTTTAACTCTTGATTTAGTGTCATATCTAAATTCTCAAATTATGATATTCATAAAATTATTGAATATTTATTTCAATTTGTGACTCATACTCTATCATTTAATGTCTTATATCTAATAATGCACATGCATTTATATACTTCATAAAGTTTAAGAAGAACCAAATTGGTGTGCAATATGTCATACAATAGGTTGGAAAGGCTAAAAATATTGAACATAATAAAATAGAGACCCAAAAAAGGGTCACAAGGGCCCACAGAAGAACCACATAATGTATGTTCTTGGTGATATATAATTTTACGATGTATAGTTCTAGGCAACAAGCCCAAAATAACATAAAAACATTATGAAGAGTGAGAAAGAGGAGAGATAAAGTGGAACAAAAAAATAGAGAAAATAAGGTCAAAACACAATAAAAATGTGATAACAAGAGCCTAATTAATTTATAATTAACAAAAGTAAATCACCATAGAATAATATAATTTGATAATTAAAACTACTCGTAAATCAATATTAGGTGTCTATAATAAGTGTACAAATAAAGATTGGCTCACATATATTAAAATGTAACTCAATATATTTGATCCATTTTATTTTTAAAAAAATATTCTTATTTGTCTTTGAATACTAATACAACTTGTGTTATATTTTTTGTTTGTTGAGTTTATTACTCTATTAATTATTGCCAAACATCATTAATCTTATAGATCTTAGGTTTATTATTGTGTAAAACATTTTTATTTTTGGTTTTACATCATGAAATATAAGTCTCCATGATCGATTTAGTCTTAAACCTTCATACTTGTTCATATTTTTAGGATGTTTACTAATCTTGACCATTTTTATAATCTTTCTCTTAAAATAAAAATGACCTTTTGTAATTTATTTGGTATCTATAAGAAGATTTGGTGTTCAATATTATTTAAGTGTTATGTAAACATTGACATCTACACCATATTATGAAGAATGATTTAATTGTAGTTTTTAATAATTACTAGGATACATCTTCATAGCTCATATATATAAGTTTTTATATGATCATTACTATCAATAAACCCACTATTTATTCTAGGTTGAAGATAATATCACAAATTCTAGAGAGTGTTTGGTTTATTAAGTTAAATTGATAGAGGGTTTTATATTATAATTTTTTAAGATTCTATTGATATTTTTTCATATCTACATTGTAAAAAAATTAATTTTATAATTTTTTTTATTTCATTAGGTGAAAGGAGTTGGTTTTACATGGATCCAACAACCACAAAGTTATAATAAGACACTATAGACCTGAGGTTCACATGGGCTAAAAAACCCAAAAAGGGCTTCAGCTAGTCATTAGAAAAAAAAACCACAATAGTAAATACCTAAGATAAAATAAATTTAGGTATAATTAAGAGATATCTAGATAGATTTAGAGAGCTCCTTGGAGCTTGCATGGTCCTTTGAGGTAGTTTTTTCTATTTCTTTAGCCTTGTCCTTCAACAAGTCCATCATCACTCTACCTCGATTATGTTTCATAAGGCCTTCCATTATACCATTCATTGTTTTATTATATGGAGTTTTAGTTTCCCTCTTGTCTTTGAAAATTACATGTGTCCTTAGCAACTTTTGGATTAGTTTTGACACATGTAGTTTTTTTATTTCAAGAGTTTTATTCCTCCTTTTTAGTGATGAAGTTCATCTTGATATTGGAAATTTATGCCATTACATCACTCCATTCCTATATGATACCCATCATATACATGCTCATTTATATCAGTTTCTCCTCAAATACATTAAGCTCCCTTATAAATTCCTAGTTTGGATCTTCTGGGTCACATATGTACTTGCCTTTTCTACCATATTGTTGGGACCAACATACACCCATTTTTAAAAATTTGGACCCTTGGGAAAACCTAAAAATAAAACATGTTAAGTTCATTTGTATAATTTGAAGATCATCCACTTTATCAAAAACAATCTCATTTAGTTGTGTCTTAATTTAATTTTGCCTAACAATGCTAATAAATGGTCTTTATTGATTCTAGTTATAGTTTCCATGGCATTTGCCCTAAGAAATTCATGCCTTGAAACCCTACAAAAACCCTCAATTTTAATTTGAATACTGGTAGAAACTGATTGGTGGGAACCTCTAAAAATCCATTTTGGACCTAAGTATAAAGTTCATATTTTAAGCTTAGTCATGTTTTTAAACATGACTAAAACTTAGCCTAAAATGCTTGGTCCTTTTTATTCTTTTCCCATTTTTAAGTTCCTTGCCAGGACTAATATTCATTCTATAGGGTCCCTTTTAATATGTCCTAGCTTAACCTAAGGATTTAATCCTAAGGCCCCATTGTATTTATTAATACAAATGGGACCTTAGTCTTAACATCTTAGATTAAATTTCGGATCTTTGAGTTCACTTTTATGTTAGCTCAGTCCCTTGATTTATATCTTAGCCTAAGTTTTTAATTCTAAGGTCTTGACATATTTATTAATATAGTTGAGACCTCACCTTAGCCTAAGTATCTATATCACAGTCCTAATTTAATTTCCTTGCATCTTGTAGGATCTAATAACCCTTTCTTTATCATGACATTTGATCCAATGGAGCAAGAAAATCCCAAACTTTGACTTAAATAGTGTACATCTTAGATGATCTAATAGTTTATGTTTCCTCACAACCCTTTGATCAAATGACATGAGGAAAACTGATAAAAACTTACACATAACCCTCAAACCAATCATATTCAAGCTCTCAAATTGTGATCAATGATTCTCACTTCATCATAAGGACTCAATCAGATGGATTGAAGCACAATTGAAAGGTCAAAGGATTAAAAAAAGCCTGATTGATCAACACATATCCCCCTTACATTGAAATATTAAAACCAAAGTGGCCCACCTAACTAAAGTATCCAATCATGAGCAATCTCTTAGATCATGATCTTATGAATATCACTTTGTCATCAGTTTTGATGTGACTAAGTGAATCAAGTCCAAAATCCTTGGAATCCCCATGAAGGTGCTAAGTGACACTCTCCTATTGGCTCATAATAATTTGATGAGATTTAAATTGATGTTCATGTGACCATTATTTGACATCCATGAAGATGTATTTGATGTCTATGTGATTGTGAAATTTAAGTCCATCAAATAAAAATCTTTACTAGCTTAAAATTAACATTCACATGATGATCATTTGATGTTTGTGAGAATGTATTTGATGTCTGTGAGATCATCAAATTTAAGCTAATGAATTATTATACTTAGGATCAAATTACACTCCAAAATCTTGCTAGAAGGCTAAAAAATTGCTTTAAAATCTAAGGGAAATGCTTAAAATATGCTCAAACATTAGAAATCTTTTACCCAAAAAATATGGAAATGGTCTTATGGTCTAAATATATGCAAAATAAAACTTAGTATAAATTTATACTTTAGGGTCCACATGGCATTTTGTTTAAATATCATGAACCCTAAAATATACACTTATACTAAGTCTTATTTTAAAAGAGATCTTTGTTATGTAGGACTTAGACCAAGTTATTTTTAGCTAAAATTTTTAATGTGTTTTGCCAATATAATAAAATCCTATTTATTATTAGACTAGTATAACATTTAGTCCCTTTGAGTATATTCCATAAAGCCTTGGCATATATATTTTAGACCAATGCATACATTATGTTTATTAAACACAATGTAAACATTAGATTAGAACATTTAACATTGGACCCATTTATATTATTCAAAAACATGTATTTGACATTAGCCTAAGGAATTTTAGCCTAAGTCCTGCTTTAATGATGTGATAACTTAAAGTTTAGACATCTTTGTAGATCAATGGTTCATGATTTGTCATTAGAAGATGATCCAATGATGTGATGCTCCCATATAATTTTCAATAAGACCTTAAGATATCATTATCTTGACATGTGTCCAAATCATATTTGAATCAAAGCTAATAGATGATTTGACATTTCATGATTTATCACTGGAGGATGATCTAATGGAGAAATAATGTTCATGAATATTCAAAGGATCATGAAATCATCATGTGGCTAAAGTTCATTCAATAAGGGATTGACATAAGATACAAAGCATGAGGAAGGCATGCAAAGGCAACAAGTAACACAAATATAATGCTTGGAACAAAATGAGCCAATCACAAGTGAGGTCCTAAATTATAATCAATAGCTCATGCTAATCTAGGATTTTAATTCAATATAAAGAAATAAAGAGGACATTTAAAATGCCAATGGAAAGTGCTCAAAGTCATATATAAAAATTGATGTGAAAGGTCTATACCAATGCCACATGGGCACCATATAAGTAAAAAAAGACAAAATAGGAGATCTTGTGGGCTCAAAAACATGAAGGTATAAAGGCAAAGGTCCAAATCAAATCTAATGCATGTATAAGCCAAAACCTAGATATATATTACCATTAAAGCTCTAAAATCCTAAAACCTACATAAAAGTGACCCAGTTGAATTTATTTGGTCACAATTTGATCCAAAGAAAACTTGATTGTGTTTTTGAGTGCAAGAAAGATTTCATAGACATCATTTGCAATCCAGTGTGAGCAATTTGTAAAAGAAGATACCATGGTAACTCAAAGGCAATAGTTGAAGGAAGAGATCATGCTCTACTTATTGATAGATAATGAAGGTTAGATCTTTAAAAACATTAAGTTAGACCTTGTAACCCTAAATGTATTTCATATTAGGAATTGGCCTGAACTCTTCTTCATGGTGGAGGAATTGAAGCCCATTACAAAGGAAGAGCATATGATTACTATAGTGAGCAAAAGGCATTATGACCTAGTTGTAGTCTAGATGGCTAGCCTTCACCACACTAATACAAAACTAAAGGTACTACATTTTATATATATCCTTGCTATTATATTTTTTGATTTTAGGGTAGATAATTAATGGATCATCAAGAAGGGAAATTCTAAAATGATAGCCTATATTTCTCTTATAGCTTTTGAGAAATATTATAAGCTCCCTCTCCCCCATGTTTACCTATCTAAAACTAATTAATATACCAATAATCATGACTTAGACTTTGTTTTTAGGTTCTAGTTAAACCAAGGACCCCATATCTTTAGGGATGTTGAGGGAAAAATCCTAATAATCTAATTTAGAGAGGGCATAAGAGTTATAATGACCCTATTAAACTAAGCCTTTAAAGCCCCCTCAACCATGTATGTGAATAAAATCTGGGTTTCCTATATGCATTTCATGGTGGGATAAAAGCTTGACCCTCCAATTAGAGATTTTATCAGTGTCTTCTTGGCTAAACAGTTCACTGCCATCAGAAGGAAGACATCTAAACAATTTTACATGATGTCAAAACTACATGATGCCATACTTGCCTCAATCAACTTCCCTAGTATCATAAATTAGTCTCCTTAAGTAAAAACTACCATTTACCACCATTACTCAAAGTTATATATCTTTATAGATAGGAACCATATGTATTTTATTTGTGACTATGTCTACCCAGCCATAGTTGAAGCTATCACAGGTTTTCCCATGCCTAAGTTCCACCCACTAATCAAGAAGTATTTTGAAATGATAGTTGACATTTGGTCCTACCTTTATTACACAATCATCATAATTGAGGGGATTATTTCCTAGCCATATAGATTACTAGTATATGTTCTAAGTAAACTTGTGAAGTAAGAAATTGCCTCCTAGTTCATCCATGACATTGATGGGACCTAAAAAGAGAAGAGGAAGGGCCTTCTCCACCATTTCCCTCTAACTATTTGGAGGAATATTCTTTAGGATTAGAAATAAGTTGATACCATGGCTAAGTATAGGGATTCATTTGGGTTTTAACTTAATAAACTCAAGATGTGGGATCCTAAGAATGTAGTGGCTAGTCACTTGAAGGAAAAGAATCTCCCTAATCCTAAGTATATGCATTAGCTATGTGCTTATTACACCATCTATATTAAAGATAATAATTATGAATAGGTGTTGTCTAGAATTTAATGGCACAACATTAGACATAAACAAATATTGACCAAGGATGACAAGCTATCGAGATAAGCATGGAAAATGCATACTTTACAATATCACTTACTGCCTGGACAATATGGGATGGCCTAAGATCATTCCTAAGAATAAAAACCATAGCCACAACCTTATAAAAAAAATTTAAAGGCCAAGATGAATATGGCCATGGAAAGGAGAAAGTGGGAGAATTGAGATTAGAAGAGAGACCTAGAGAGGGGCCCTCACCTTCAACACTATTCCAAAGACCACCATTAATAGTTTAGAACATAAATATGATAGACTTAGAACCAATAGAGAAACTTGAAGGTGCCTTCAAGGAAATTATAGAGGCATATGGTACTGATAGGGAAGAATAATAGTTTGAAGAATCATAAGTCTAAGTAAGGGATTTTAAAGAAGATAAAGAGAAAGAGATTGTTCTTGGTATGGTCCCAATAAATCCTAAGGAAAAGAGGAAAACATAAATGTCACTAGTCTCCCTTAGACCTAAAATACCAATATTGACCTTCACTTATAGAAATAGCGAGGTCAACTTATTTAGTGATGAATTTCCCATCCATAGGCTAGTTATCCTAGACTAGTTCATTTATGGAAAATTGCAAAAGATCCCTTCTCTTTCCCATTCATGGGCCATGATGAGAGTTGTTGATGTTTAAGTACATAATGACATGAATCCAGGTATTAGGGATATGTTAAAATATAAATAATAGAGAAGGATTGTGGTATCTCTAAGACCTAAAAGCAAGAGAATGGATTCCCTAAGAGCATCAAGTAACATAGGTGTATAGGTCCTTGAACCTCTAAAATTAATGGAGTCATCCACCACCATGTAATTTAATCTAGATGTAGTTGGATTTGAGAGGTTTCCCATTAAGATATCCATGGTGGGAGTAGAATAATTCACCTTCTAAAAGGTGGATCCCTATATAGGATTAACCCTAGTTGGGGGAAATAGTTGGGTGAATATGCCATTCAAGAAGAAGATGTTGAAAGATTAATTAAGACTCAATCAACACGAGTAAAATTAGGGGTTAGAGGATTGAAATAAAGGATCTATAATTTGGAAAGGGAAAAATAAAACATGGAGACATGGAAATTTTTTTAGTACCTAAGGCAATGACCAAAATGATTGATGAGTCATTTCATGACATGTTTGAGGCACTCAAAATAATAAAGTTGAGGCAAACTTCATTAGCATAGTAGAGTGTACTATCTAGAATTATCTTCACCCAATGAAAAGCCTTAGAAGATAAAACTATTGAACTTATCAACATCCAAACAAAGAAACAAATCCCAGGATTTAAAACCATTAGTTTGGGACACTTGAGAACAATTTTAGGAATTATGGTTGACAAGTTTCAAAGTTTTAGTACATGGAACAATGATGTGGAAAGGCTACTCAAGGATGATAAGGAGATAATTTTAAATATTTAATAACTTTTTGGGACTATGCTTATAGACCCTGCACAATCCAATAACCTTGGAATCATAAGTGATGAAGAATTCAAACATAAGGCTACTTTGATAACTCAAGAAATCAAAGTAAAAAGAAAAAGAAAATATAGGATGGATAATAGTAAGATCCTAGACATTATATTCAATGCTAGAAAAAGGATAAATGAAGCTAGGAGAATTAAAGAAGCCATGGATAGAAATGAGAGATAAATCAAGGACTTGTTATATCAATAGGAGCAGTGTCTCCTAAATCCTCACGTGGATCTATATCTAGTTGATGAGCAATGTACTAAATACATGAGCATCCTCTAACAACAACAAGTAGAGGCCCCACAAACAAATTAGATAATATTTTATATTTTAGAATTTTATAAATTGTTAAAATAGAATATTCCATTATAAAGGCATATGTAAGTCTTTTAGCATACTTCCCTAGGTCATTTTAATTATAGAATTCAAGTGTATTCTAGAACCATATTGAATGACAATTATCCGTGTCTTTTATACACCTGTATATTGTAATTGGTTCATGCCTTATCATCTTTCTATAATAGGCATGTATTACCATTTGTAAAGAGAGATAATTTTGAGAAAAATTTGTATATTTGAAGAAATTAATATAATCAAGGAGCTATACAAATATTGTCGACATTTGGTATGTCAATTGCTAATATATATTTTCTCTCAATTACTAGTTTATGTTGTAGACACTAGAAAACTACAAATTTATAGTTTTTTATTACTAAATACCTGAATATCCCCTAAAAATTATTAAACTTTCCCAAAACCCCACTTAACCTAACTAAATCACTATTATCCTAGTCATAAATATCATTCAAAATCATTATTCAAAAGTACTATTCACTATGGGACCCACTATCACTATTCATGATGACATGACATGTGATTTGGAGGTGATATTTCAAGTGACATGGCTTATAAGTTATGTGTCTTGATGTGGGACATCATACCCCTCTTGGGACCCTTCCCAAAGTGCTTGATGACCTCATTTAAGCATCATAAGGCCCCCCATTGAAATGTGGTGAAATTTCACTTAAGGGGTTATTATTAAACATGTATTTTGTGTTATCACATGAAATTAAACTTCAAAATGAGATAAATACCTATTTAAGACTTTGGTAAAGACAAATGGCACCCATTTTTGACCTTTTAGCCCAAATGGAGGCTCACCAACCCAAATGGGAGATTTTCCAACCCACACAGGAATCTCCACCAACCTCACCTTAGAATTTTCATCCTCACATGTAAAATGGCACAAATTTGGTGTGATACCCCTTTAATTTCTTGTTTTAAAGCAAGAAAGGATGGGGAGAAGTCTTTAAGCCTCATTCAAACCCATGTGCGTGATTTCCATTTAAACTTGGAGACTCACCAACCCACATGGGAATCCTCACCCAAATCACCTTGAATAAATGATTATCCAACTTGGATAATTTTTAATTTATTCATTCCTTTATTTTGGAATGTTTCTTCACACTAAAAATTCTATAAATACCCCCATCTCCTTCACCCAAGGTTAAGTGGCAAGTTAGTCTTTTGTTCTTAGCATATTGTTGTAGGTTTTTTTGGAGGAGGTCATAATATTAGAGATCATCATAATATTTAAGGATAAAATATAAAATAAATAAATCTCTACCAAAATTTCTTCAAGCTTCATCAACATTCAACCATCATCATCTTCAAGCCACTTCGACAACATTGAGGGAATTTACTTTGTTTTGTAATTTCAGTTCTTTATTTATTTACCTTTAGCCTTATTTTTTCTTAACCTCCATACTATTTATACCTTAAAATATTACTCTTTATACCATTCATACCATTTAATACCTTTGGACATTTCCATTTCATTTATCTCCTTTATCCCATTCACCTCTTTGCCTCATTTACCTGGTTTCCCTCTTTGCGATTTTTACATTTCTTTTTCCTTTACCATATTTACTTATTGGTATCATTTATATATTAATCCATTTTTATAATTGAATCCTTTAACATTAACCCAAACCAATAAAACAATCCTTTTTATCCTCACCACTTTACCAAACCAAAACCATAACCTTCACCAATTTTCAGCATTAGTATTAATTAAACTATTGCATTCATTTAGTTATATTTTAAAAAGCATTTAAGTTTATTATATAGAATTAATTATTTGATATTTTTATGAAAAATATACTTATTTTATCACTATAACATAATTTATTTTGAATAAGGTGGATTGACATCCTCCTAGAAAGCTTTCGCTTCTAGGATCTAGCTCATGCTAGGCAATCCACCCAACTACTTATCTAACAAACAAGCTTTTGTGGTAGTGTTTTATTATTTTAAGATATTATTCCATATAAAAAAATAGTTATACATAATAATATGAATTCAATTCATTCACTTTAATAGGTATTCTTCCACATCCTTCATTTCTAGTTTCTTTCCTTTGAAAAAAATAAAAAAGTAAGAAAAGCAGAAAATTTGAGAGAAATATTTTGGCATGCCAAGTGGGACCCTTGAGATTTCTTGGGTTCATTAGTTGTTTTAGGAAATTTATTTGAATTATTAAAATGGAATTTATATTTAATTATATTTCTGAAAATTAATCATTCATCTCTTTCAAAATGTAACTTTTAGCTTATTTTATTTAGAAAATTTGGAAAAAATAAAAAAGTAGAAATTTTCATTTTTTTTCTTGCATTTCAAAAAATCAAAAGAGAATTCATCCTAGGATTAGGATTGAATTTTTATGCTGAATTTAGGTGATTTTTATTTTTTCTTGTTTTCATAAAATAATCATTTTTTTCATTTGGGTTAAAATTAACCGCATACATTGTTTGATCGCTTGCTTAATTAGTTCACCTAGATTAATTAGAGGCAAAGAAAATTAATCATAGTGCAAAAATGTTACACACACACAAAAAAAAAAAAAAAAAACTCACTTGAGACAAGGCCTAACTAGGATTTCATCACCTATCAGATTACCTTAGCCTTTCCTAATTATCATACTTGGATTTAATCACCAAGGGGATAACCAACTCAGCTCTCTAGTTGATTATAAACTCTGGTAATTGGTATAAATTAGCTAGGCACCTACACTAGATGTGGGATCACGAAGTGAGAGGATCAATCCCTAAGAACCAAGCCACTTACTTAATCCAATACATACTTCTTCTTGAGTGCCTAAACATAACCTGAAACCAGACATAGACTACCTTGTTTAGGACGTATTCTATAAACCAGATTTCTTCTCCACACTTTCTAAAGGTATAAGCCCAAAGAGATATAATTAAAACTCTAGGATTTCACATATCTTAGTGTATGATTTATTTCCTTGATATTTTCTATTGCTTACTTCTTGTTTGAGGCATGAGCTTCATTTCTATCCATTCTTCACATAGTCTTTAACAGACTACAAATTGAAGAATCAAACCAACCAAGAACCTATTTTCCAATACCTCATCTCCACTATCTTGTTCAATGGAGATTTTCATATTTTCTCTCTTAGAGATCCTAACTTTTGTATGATCTTAGATAACAATCCTTTCACATTAAAGTGGTACCTTATTAACCCACCTTATTTCTCTCAACCCACCTTATTAACCCAATCAATTTCATCACCCTCAATTGATCAACCAACCTATCAATCACCTTATCAACCCAACCAACTTGTTAACCTATCAAACTAACTAGCCTCTTCAAGCCAACCAAATAACTTACAAATAGTTTCACACC
This sequence comes from Torreya grandis, assembly GCA_037957365.1. Taxonomy (NCBI): domain Eukaryota; kingdom Viridiplantae; phylum Streptophyta; class Pinopsida; order Cupressales; family Taxaceae; genus Torreya; species Torreya grandis. The sequence goes on from JARHVA010001576.1 coordinate 998,201, forward strand.
CTAATGTGATAACTAAGACATTAGTACACCCTCTTCTAGCCCTTAGTAAAGCCACAACTAAAGAAACTATAATCACACCAAACTTAACCAATCCACTTGTTAACCAAGAAAAAAATTTACAAATTTCCTTACAAACCACAATTAAGGAAACCAAACAATCTTTTCCACTTCCACTTTTAGTGAATCAAAGCCAACCAAAATCATCTAACACTTGTGAGGTGCACATGATCAATGTTTTTATTGATAAACCTATTACTATTACTTATTCTACCCCACTCATTGAAGTGGGGTAATCACTTCCCATTCCTTTGGATGACAAAATAAAGGAAGCAACCACTCCCTTACTTTCACTTGAAACCATTACACCTTCCTCCCCCACCATAAAATCACATACTCTTTCTTTTAAAATCATTCCTTTAGAAGAGGTCACCTTATCCACTCTATCTAAGGAAGAAACATCTTCTCTAAATTTTGAACATTCCACCAAAAACATAAATGGGGAAACCATTCCCTCTTATCCACCTAAGGTTTTAAGCTTTGAAATCAATGATCAAGGAACTAAACCTATATACAATCCCTTTTTTAGGCTAGTACAAATCCTAGAGTTCACTTCTCAAGCCAATCTCGATGGAGCAACTTTTTGGCATCATCTTGGTCCACCTTACCAAAATAAAAAAGAGCCCTTAGCTTTACTTAAATACACCCTCAAACCGATCACTACCTCAACCCCATCCTTAGATAATCCATCCTCTAAAACCATAAAGGAACCATCTAATTGACTTCCATCTAAAATTGTTAAATACCCTTACACCTCTTTGACCAAACCCATCAAGAATCTAGAAATACTTCATATTCCTAGCATAGCTCACCAATATTTGAAATTGGACCTAACTACATCAATTACATCAAAGAATACTTTTACTAAACCTATTAAAAGGGTGGAATCTCCTAAACCATATAAAAATATACCCATGCACCCCCTTCTCTTAAATATTCTACTTCTAAACCAGCCAAGAAACTCTAACCTAACCAATCTACTAAAACCATTCCACAACTATAAACTTACAGGATAAAGCCTACTCCTAAGAAGGCTCCCACTCTAAAACCCAAAAATCCATCACCCCTAATGCCTTTACTTGAATCCTATTCAACCATTTTACAAAGGTTATTGAAAACCTCCTCCTTAACCTTACCACCTCTCAGACATTTCTAACATGTCAAAACTTTTTACCCTTCACATCCTCAACCAAAATGGTTTGATGCTAGCTTAGTATGTGCATACCATAAGACACCTGGACATGACACAAAGCATTAAAAATCTCTCCAAACACTCATCCATAACTTATATGAGGATAATATGTTATCGAATGAACCTCCCTTAACCAAGCTAGCCCAACCTAAATGACAAACCAAAACTACCCCACTACCCATATCTTCCATAGTAAAAACTAATTCTAAGAAGGATCCTAAAACTAAAAACCTATTACCCATCAACCAAACCTACCCAACACTTGCCTATTCCCCCATTCTCACCTAAGAGTAATGAGGAATTGAAGTAGCAAGATAAACTAGCACTTCTTTTTATCCACACCATTTTTAGTATTACCCACTCTCAAGTCCAACAAAATGATAGGGGAAAGGCTAAAATGTCCATTCTATCGATATACCCTTAAAACCCTCAACATTCTAACTAAATCCAACCATAAACACCTTCACTTTGGGATTTTTTTCCCACCCATGTAAAGATTAAACTAGGAGAACTTTCCTTCCATAAAGATTTAACTATTTATTAGCTTCAACCATACCTTAACCATTAACTAAACTAACCCTTGGCTTTTTTGCCTCAACCTATCAACCAAACCTATCCATCAACCCAACTTGAACCAAGTGGTATATCAAATTGGGGAAACCCATTTGGACACCACCTGGCCTATTTGGGATACAATTCTCCCATTAAACCATTAGATATTACCCATCTCCATCAAACCTAACGAACTTTACCACAAATAATGGGAATTCAATATCAAAGATCTCATCCTAAAAGAAAACCAACATGTGACCAACATGTAGAGGAGTAAATGAGGCATGTTTTGTTTCGATTGGCTTGGAATCTATGTCGTCACCCATAAGTATGGATTAAGATATTATCATTTAACCCCTCTTGAAGGCAAACCGAAACATGAGCATCTCAACACTTCACATTTGCATCCATTTTTTTGTTAAAGAAGGATCAAGCTCACTTTTTTGTCTAACTTAAGCTCATCCCTTGGTTATGATATTTTAACCTTCACCAACCTTCCTCCTCCCCTTTTAAGGATAATTGATTACAACATGGAATTGTGTGATTAGCTGTCATAGTCATGGCCTAATCATAAATATGGGTACCATGGCTGTACCCAAAGCATGGCTATCATGGATAATTTTCATTTCTAATAAGATGGAATCACATAGTTATTGTCTCTCAAAACCAAACTCTTTCAAATACCATTAACATTATTGTGTAAAGTGTTTCCCTCATAAAGGTAAACCTCTAAACATAATTGGATTAGTCCATGTCTAAACACATTTCATCTAATAAAAATTAATTGGGTAAATATATTAAGCATTGTAGACTGCTCCCTTAAAGGAAAACTACACAAAAATAAAATAAAAATTTCCACATGTAAGGTAGACTACTCCCTTGAAGGACAACTATCAAGAACATTAAAACAAAGCCAATAAGCTTAGACACATCCCTCTAAGGATGGCTAAGTTAACTTTGTTAAAAGTAGAGTAATTTCATGGAATCTTCCTACATCGATCAACTTCCCTATACAATAATAAAGTAAAAGACCCACTATCACAACCAATTATAAAACCATAATCAGCTATCAAGCAACATAATAAGTTAGAAGCCACAATCATCTTTCCCATGTAAAATTCCTACATTCATCAGTCTACATCTAACATACAATATGAGCTTGTCGAATACTTTTCTTAGGTCACCTATAGAAGGGGAAAACTAATTCACATGAGTTTATCATACATATCACCCATTACCCTTCACACCACCTATCACCCATCTTCCTTTTAGACTATTTGTAAATCAAGGGATTTAAAGCTTACTTGACACCCTGTAATCAATAAACCTTTTTTATCAACTAATGACCGCTCATGCATAACATTTGAGGGGATTATAATTATTAAGCCAACCTCACTTCAAATCCATTTTCAATCATTGTAAAAAATAAACCATCATTCCCTTTCTCATCTTAATGTGCTTGGTTGATGTTTTCATCACAACATTTACCATCCAATATCACAACAACCTTAATTATCCTTTTTACATTAAATTAGATTATAACAACCATAACCATAACATTCAACCAACAACATCCAAAACATTTTATATAGGTTTACATCAAACTATGCAATATTTTATTTAGGGTGTGAGGAGTCACATGACACATACATAGTCATTAGATTAGACACACATTTCCTGATGCATAGGTAGACATTATTTTACTACCTAATCATTAGACCCATTATTTGGTTACTTTGGATTTATGTTTAACCATACTTATACTTACTTATTCCCTAAACTAGCATCCATAGCAATCCCTATCTCAATAACCACTAAAGGGTACACTCTATTCTTCTCTCCCTTTTTCATCCCCATAGAGTGAGAATCATACTTTGCTCTGGGTTTCTCACATCATAAATTCACCTTCTTTCCCCTTTTCCCCTCCTATTACTATTAGCCCACTACCAATTCTTTCAAAGTTAGACCCCAACCATTGGCAGTGTCTGCTCAAACAAAAAAACCTTTTCTCTTATGCCAGGTCATCCATAACAAGCGAACCACCATCTTGTCCCATTTATGCAAGTTCTTTTTGGTTAGGCCTAAACTAGTGAAACCAATAAGTCATTGGTTCCATGGAGTTGGGACAGAGGATGTAGACATGGCTACCATTTGTCTAGCCTACCCATGAAGCTCTTGGGTTAGGTAAGGCCCATCCGCTATCACTCACCACACTAATAACTTTCTTACTTATAGAATCTACTTAACAATCAAAGAAATTCTTTGTAGGTTGTTACTTCACTACTTCCCTTAAAATTTGGCTCATAGCGGTGATGAACCTTGGCCACCACAAATCTATAGATATGGATAGACCCCCACCTCCTAAAACTCAGCTCATAATACTAAACACTATATCCAAACTCATACCCTCATATAATTTTAGAAGGTGTAACCTCCTAACAAAGGCACCTCTTCTTTAGATTAGCTCCATTGAAGATCATTTGTGGTACATTGCATTGTGTTCCCTTATAATTTATCCTACCTTGTCCATCTGTATCTCTCATCCTACTTGATGTAGGATCATTAAGGTAACTATTTACCAGCCTACCCCATTCAATTTCACTGACACCTTCACCAAAACCTAAAACTATTATTTTACCAAACCTTCTCCCTTAGCCCAAACCTACCCATGTGGTCCATCAAATTAGGTTAGCTAATTTGAATGCCACTCATCTAAACCTTGTTAAACTACATTGTCCTGATGTCCACAGATTATGTAGGCACTACTCTAGGGGTAGCTTAGTCACTAGCAAATAATTCCCATCCCAATTTTTCTTCTTACTCATTTCCACTACTAGAAACACCCTCTTTCTTAGGGAATCATACATTAAAGAAGCTTTGAATTCTTCTTTCATAAACCTTATGTTTTAACACCATCTAATACTTTATCTTAATTCTTCCCCCCATTTTTGGGAGAAATAAATTGGCTTGAGGTCTCTTTGGACTATATAGGTAGTGCTCAGTTATTGAGATTAGCTCAGCCACTTCCTTTACTTTATTTTCCCTTCTCACCTAAAATATCTTCCTCTAATTCTCTACCTATCTCCTAAACATCTCCCTACCTTCAGCTTATCAATCTCTTTTAACACAAGGGTTGATAGCATTCCCCATTGGCTCCCCTTATCTCCCATAAAGCCACCTCCTACTCTGCTTTCATTGGCCTCCTTGTCATCTTTCCTTGTGCATGCTTCATGTCCCACTTTCCCACCCACCTTTTGTAGTTTATGCCTCTCTTTCACCTTATTTCCAACCTTACCATTTATCCCCTTCAACTTCTTTCTCTATCCTCATCATTTCCCCTCACCCTTATCTATTTGTCATACCCCCTTTACACTCTATTTTCCTCACCCATTCCACATCATACTATGCATCTTTCAAGCTTTCTATTTCTTATATTTCTGCACTTTTTCTTTATGTGTACCACCACTCTCTACCATTTTGCCATTCTTCCCACCATACCCATTTTCCATTCTTCCTATTTGATTTTTTTTCATCCTTTTTATCTTCCCCTTTTTCCTCTACAACTAGTTTCTCCTTGGGTATTTATCCTTTGATAAGCCTTCAATAATTGCCCTTTTATTCTTATCTCTTTTTGCCTATGACCCATTTTAAATTCCCCTTTTCCTCTTTCCATCTTGGTACTCAATTATGTTTTGTATCTATGTGAATATCCATGTTTTGTATCCCTATTTCAATTCTTCCTTTTTGTTCTTATCATCTCTAATCTTCATGCCTTAGTTTCATCACACTCTCTTTCATTGTATCACCTTATCTATTCATCACCTCACCATTTTTTTTAGATTTTCAATCTCTTCTAATCACCCCTTTAGGTTGTCAATATATTTTAGCAATCTGATTAACACCTACCTTCTCTCTTCAACTTCTTGTCCACCCATCCTTTGATTCCCCTCATTCTTCACCCCTTTCCCATTTTCCATCCCATTCTCATCTCTAAAACCACCATTTGTTTTGCTTCATTATTCCTCTCCTTGCATATCATCACCCATGCTTACTTGGTCAAGATACCATCTACTTCTTCCCTCTCCAATCATCCTTTTTGTGTCCTCATTTCACTCCTTTTTCCTCATATTTCATTTTCTTCCATATATTTCCTTGTATTTAATTTTCATCACCAAACTATTTTCTCTTTTATATTTTTTAGACTTGTTTTTAAACCTTTCATGGCTACCCATATCCCTCATTCTCTCCTTACCCTTAATTATTGTTACACTTCTCTCCCCATCCTTTTCAATTCTCCAATCTATCATTTTTTACTACATCTCTCACCCCCAATATTATATTGTTTATTTTTTTCTCTTTTCTCTATTTCATTTCATTTTGTCATCTTCCTTAATGCCCTTCCTTGTTCTTCCTGACCTATATGACCATGCCTAGATTCTTACATCCTTCTCCACCTTCATCTTTATCTATGACCTCATTATTTTCTCTTCATCCATCTCTTAGTCCATCTTTACCTCATACCTTATTATATCTCCCTTATTTTCTCCAATTTCACCTCCACCTCTTTAGAGTGTGGTCACTAGTTGTACTACTTCTATGTACATCTCCTTGTCTACTTCCTTTTATACTCCATGCCCTTGCCTTAATGTACAAAATATAGTTAGGTTCCTTAATTTAGGAGCATCCCTTTCTTCCTTTAATACCTCTATATGTTATGTTTGGACTCTCTTTTTGGTCCCCCTCTAAATACTCCCTTCACCCTCCCTATCACCTTTTTCCTTTTCAAATCTCTACCCATTTTGAGCATGTTATGGCCTCCAAGGTCTTCCACTTGATTTTGGTTTATTGCAAGATATATACCAATCTTATGTCTCTATATCATAATTATCTAGGACCATGGGCTCATACAACTGACCAATAAACTTGAGTGTTATTTAACCATAGGGATGAAAATTTCTTCTCCACCTCTTCTAATCTTGTCTATTTTAAACCCCTTTTACTCTAACCTTTGAAGATGTTAGAATCAAAACTAAAACCACCATCAAATGGAAGATTTAGGATACCCACATGAGGATGATAGCTACACCCTCTCACATGCCCTAACCTTTCAACCAATAATTTCCATTGATTATCCCTTTCAAAATACATATTCATACACCTTGCAATAGCCTTACTCTTTAACCATAATCCACAACTTGATCCCTTATTTAATTAATATTATTATTATTCACCTCACTCTATATTATAAAACCCTTTAGCATCTTTCCCTAAATTCCCTCAAAAACTCAATGCTTACTTATTTTGGGGCCCCGCTAACTCAAGGGTCAAGGGTTAGAATCTTTTCCACTTCTCATTTACCCACTATGTTACTTTGCTTCCCTAAACCATTGAATAATAACCTTCCATAGCCTATTAATGACATTTTTTAAAAATAGGCATAATGTTTTCTTATTTAGATGGTGATGAAATAACCCATCAGATCACTGTGGTAATTCAAGTAGTTCAAAATTTTCTAAATCTTGGTACCACATATTTCTACCATTCCTTTTCTTTACGATGGTGGTATAAACTTCATGCTTTAACCTGCTTATCCATGGCTATGGATTCCTTTTACATATTTGACACAATCATCTAATTTCATCCTAGCTCACCTCATCTACCATTTCTACCACACCCATCAGAAACTATTTGATATACATCTTTTCTACCCTTTTATGCTTCTCTTTCTCCAACATCCTTCACCAAGACCTACCTATATGTATCCAATTGGGACAACCAAGTTGAACAACACCATTTACCTTAAAAGAACTAAATTTAGCCTAACATTCTTTTTGGATTCCTATCCATGGAACTATGTAGGCAGCATCCACTTGTCACATGCATCTAGAGTTAGCTCAACCATCCCCTTCCAATCCATACCCAATCCACCCATGCTTTCACCATGTTCACCTTAATGTTAGTTTCTTTTGACCCAAAACATTAGTGTTTTTTGTAATAACTTTTAACCATAATAACCAACCTTATTGTGTGGAACTTTTAAATGTTTACACCACCTCATGCAAAACTAGACCATTTATGTTTTCTTGAGAGAACTTCTTACCCTAGATACCTGAGTCAACACCGACCCCATCTAGGAACCTTGATAAGACTAACCTAACTAGCTATGACCAACACTAGGGACCAGTTACCTTGTCATTTATCTTATAACCCAACCTTATTATTATCAAAATTTGAACCTTTAGTCTCTACGTAATCTTGGCTACTATTCTTAGTCATAATTTGTGAACCCATGGGCATTTTATGTACCTAGCTACCTTATGGCACCACCTAGTGCCTCACCATCAACTACTTATCAAACCTAAATCTAATTTGACCTTTCCTCATTGACTCTTTATTTTAGGGGGAGCATCTCCTCCCATACTCAAGGAGTCTTGACCCTTAACCAAGTGATTTGTTTTTGTTTTATAGATTATTAATTCAAAGTTGCATCACAAAAAGGGGCAAAATGTAGACACTATAATACTACACATTTATAGTTTTTGATGACTAAATGCCATGGGATCCCATAAAACTTATTAAAAATTCCCAAAACCCCCCTTAACTCAACTAAATCACTATTATCCTAGTCACAAATATCATTCAAAAATCACTATTCAAAAGTACTTTTCAACATCACTATTCACTATGGGACCCACTATCACTATTCATGATGACATGGTAAGTAACATGGAAAGTGACATGGCATGTGATTTGGAGGTTATATGGCAAGTGACATGTCTAAGAAGTGATGTGGCTTGATTTGTGACATCATAACCCTCCTAGGACCCTTCTCAAAGTGTTTGATGACCTCATTCAAGCATCACAAGGACCCTCCCTTGAAATGTGTAAAATTCACCCATAAGGGGTCATTATTAAACATGTATTTTGTCTTCCCACATGAAATTATACTTCAAAATGAGATACCTACCTCTTTAAGACTTTGAGAAAGACAAAGGGCACCCATTTTTGTTCTTTTAGACCAAATGGAGGCTCACCAACCCAAATGGGAGACATTAAAACCCATATGGGAATCCCCAACAAACTCACCTTATAATTCTCAACCTCCACATGGAAAATGGTGACACATTTGGTGTGCCACCCCTTTAAGTTCTTGTGTGAAAGCATACAAGGATGGGGAGAAGTCTTTAAGCCTCGCTCAAACCCATGTGCATAATTTCCATTCAAACTTGGACACTCACCAACTCATATGGGAATCCTAACCCACCTCACCTTGACTAAATCATGATCTCACTTGGAGAAATTCGAATTTATTCACTATTCCTCCATTTCGGCATGTTTTTTCGCACATAAATGCTATAAATACCCACCCTCTACTTCACCTAAGTTTAAGTGGCAAGTTAGTCTTTTGTTATTAACATATTGCTGCAAGTTTTTTTGTAGGAAGTCATCATATTAGATGTCATCATCATATTCAAGGATAAAATATCAAAGAAATGAAGATCTACCAAAATTGCTTCAATCTTCGTCAACATTCAACCATCATCAAAATATTCAAGCCACTTCAAAAACATTAAGGTTATTTACTTTTTTTTTTGTAATTTTAGTTATTTATTTATTTACCTTTGGCATTATATTTTCTTAATCTCCATACTCTTTATCCCTTAAACTCTTTGTCTTTATCCCATTTAATCCCTTTGGCCATTTCCATTTCATTTATCCCCTTTATCCCATTCACCTCTTTGCCTCATTTACCTCTTTTCCCTCTTTGCCATCTTTACCTTTCTTTTTAGTTTGAAATATTTACTTATTTGCCTCATTTATATATTAATCCCTTTGTATAATTTCAGCCTTGAACATTTACCCAAACCAACAAAACAATCCTTTTGACCCTCGCCACTTTACCAAACCAAAACCATAACCATTACCAATTTTTAGCATTAATATTAATTAAACTATTACATTCATTTAGTTATCTTTTGCAAATCATTTAAATTTATTGCATAAAGTTTAGTTATTTGATATTTTAATATAATTTATTTTTTATTTTTATGCAAAATATAACTCTTTTATCACTCCAAATTAAGTGTTTTTATGTAGGTGTATTGACAATCTCCTAGAAAGCTTTTGCTTCTAGGATCTAGCTCATGCTAGGCAATCCACCCAACTACTTGTCTAACAGATTTTTTTTTATTGTAGTGTTTTATTCTTTGTAGGTATTATTCCCCAAAAAAACAAGAGTTATCCATAATCATTTGGATTCAGTGCACACACTTTAATAGGTATTCTTCCACACCCTTCATTCCAAGTTTCTTTCTTTTCAACAGACAAAAAAGTAAAAAATTGACAAAAACATATGTCTTGAATTTGAATGGTGTCCTTGAATTTTGAGTTACATTTTCTAATTACAAGGTTTCTAATTTTTGCATATGCTAGACTAGTTAGAGGATCTCAGGTTTTGTTTTACTTCATTTTACTCTATATTCAAATATGAAAATGTTATTTGATTATAATAGTAAATCCTTAGTAGACTTGGTTCTTACTTCTGATTCTTTAATTATCATTTTAAGTTTTCTTATTATATAGTGAAATTTGAGCTTAGGATATGTTTCATTAAATATTAGTTGGATGCTTACTCAATCTCAATAAATTCTTTGTCATGAAGTTTGAAACCAGAATTGGTAATCACTCATTTCTTTTCTGCCCTACCCTTTTCTTTGCTCATTTTTACACAATATCACTTTAGTTTTAGTTTCATTATAAATATCCACTTAGATTAGTCTATAACTTAAATATGGATCATAATTCACTAATTAATAACATAGACTCTCTATAATTGATAAATAATGGACCATGATGACTCTCAACCATCACTCATTATAAATTTGTGGGACACCAATACATATCTATGCCACTATTTCACCATAGCTAACATCAAGTTGCCACAACCTACTACTCATGCTCTGAATTCCTTGAATTCTAGAATTAGAAGTGTTATTTGAACACTAAGGAACCTTATGGTTCATTTAAAGGCATCAACACATCCTTTTACCTATAGGAAATGGAGGTCATTTTGGATATTTTACACTTGGGAGTAGTGGGGATGATGCCCAAGAATTTTCCAATTTTGGTGCATAAGGGGGATTTAAAAACATGGGTGATGGCATAATGGGATATGGGATGTATATTTTCAAGGGTATGCATCATATCCTCCTTATCTAAGTACCCATGTTTTTCATCTGATGAAATTTCCATAGGGGTGGCATGAATTAGTTTGCCTCTCAAAACATCACATTTTTAGACCAAGAAAAAGATCAAGCCTTAGTGTATAATATCATTGTCATGGCTAATTTGGTAGGCTAGGGTGGTACCCTTTAGGAATTTTAAGAGGTAGAATGTAATATTGATTTTAAAACCATGAAATTTAATCAATAGCAAAAAATGATGTGATAAGATTAAGGTAAACTTACCTTCAAGAGTAAGGTACTTCATTATTTATAAATAGATCTCAAGCCACTAACGAGATAGATTTTATCTTGGAAATCCATTCTTATTGGTATTCAAGAATAAATTAATTCAAATTAATTTTTGCATAAGTTCTAACATCTTGGTTTTGTCCTTGAAGGCTTTGAATCCCTCGTAAGTCATCCCAATTACTTCACCAATTTATTATTCTATGAAAAAAATATTTATGCTACACATCTTAACTTTGCATTTATTTTAATCTATCAGTAATTATTCTTCCAACTCTATATCATGTTTAATAATTCATCACATATATTCAATTAGGTTTCCTTTTTGGAGTTTCCTCTATACAATTTCCATACAATATATTGGCTTTAACCAATCTTTGTCAGCTCACATTTTATCAAAAATATTGCCTCCTAAATTTTTAATAGAATTACAAACCTTCCTTGTCTCTGTAAGTGAATTATGACAATAATCATCTTTGATACTTTTGGTATAACTTTAACTTGGGAATTGATTAGTGTAGTGATTAAGCATAAAGGGTTTAAAATTACACATGCCCAAATTTGAGTATCTAGTGTATATCCAATGCCAACGAAAATTATGATGTGAAATTTGAATCATTATGGAATACCTCCAATAAATTATCTGATAGGTTAGTGGTTCCTTTATATGTGAGGGGGATCTAAGCCCTATATTGACAAGTCTATTTATGGATGAAATACCTTATTTGAAAATATGCCCGATGGACACCTCACTAAAGAGTTCCATAAGGTGTTTTCCATCATTTATTATGTGCTTAATTATGTGTGAGGGAGGAACGTTGTCATATGATGCATTAATAATGTGGAGAGAATTCCCCCTCACAACAATATTACCAATATTAGAACTCAATTCAAATTTAATGCCCAAAAAATTAGACTTATCTTCAATCACATGTTTAGTATTAACTCTAAGGGATCCCATATAAGCTACCATAATTGTTCCTTCCATATTTCTAATGACTCCACCACCTTTACCCTTACCTAGATTTCCTTTTGAACCACCATCAAATTTAAGATTCATCCATATTGGATGGGTTTATGACCATTGAGCTAAACATCTATTTACCATTGGATTGTAAACATAGATAGCTTGAGTTAAGGTTCCAGTTAAGAAGAGTAAAAACCTCAACAAGAGAACCTAAGACCTTGTCTTTGGGGAAAGGATCTTAATTTCTCTGAAACTATGAAGCATAAGTGCATGAAGATAGACATTATGTTACTCATTTTGTTATAAAAAATTCAATCATTTCTAGCCTTCCAAATTTCCTAGAAAAGATGTGGAAGGGAAAGAAGCCATAAGAAGGAAAGAGAAGGTAAGACATAGGGTGGTCTAAATTGTGTTATGAGATCTAGGATAGAGCTATGATGGACCTAGGAAACCTTATATTTTTGAAGAATAAAATACAAAACTAAATACCCAAAATTATAGGTGAGGAAGAGGTGGTAGAGTGATTCTTCAAAAGCTTTATATAGGGTACACCTATTTGGAATTACATGCCATGATTAGCCAAGTTATTAGTCATGAGGATCCTATCCTCGGCCACCAACCAAAATAATGTGTTGAACTTAAGGATGATATGTTTCACCTAGAAAGGTTTCCAATAATCCCATTGCTCTTTAATATCTATCTTGACCAAGTAATTATATTTTACCGAGAAGCATCCTCAATAGGTCAGAGTAAGAGATAGTCCTTGGGATAAAGACTAATGTGAATTTATTGTAGTTTAGCATTAAAATTTAGTAAGCTTGTAATTTTTTATTTGATTGAAACAAAATAAATATAAAATACTAATAAATTAAAAATTACTTTTAGATTTAGACTTAACATTTACATGTTTACAATTATAATACATATCCATACATTTTTAAGGGATTTTTCCATTCTTCTAAAAATATAGCCAACATTTTCTATTTAAATAGTTAAAAATTATAGATTAAAATATATGGACATGTAGTGCACCACTATGTTAAATATTCACCCTTATTCTACGAATGTTTTAATGTTCTTAAAATAAAGTGAAACTATCATGGAATTTATTTATATTAAATCAACATTTTTAAAAGTGTTATCATGTATATTATGTATGTGTTTTTAAAAAATAATAATAAACTAGAAATAATACATTATAGTGAAATATCATGCCAGTATTTTTTTTAAATATTTAAATGATTACATAAATTGATAAATTTCACCTTAATTTAGTGTGATGATGAAAGTACGCTTTTATATTGAGGGTCACTTTTGAAAAAAAATTTAAATAAATTTAAAATTTTGTAGGGTAGATATTTTATATTAATTTTTTTTGAGATGTTATTAAATTTTGAATTTAAATTGTATTTTTATATATTTTTAATATTAATAACAAAAATTGAGCCAATTTTCAAAAAAAATTGTGACCTTTTTGCATGAATTATATTTCAGTTTAAATGTTACATTTTTTTGTAAACATATTATACCACTTGCGTTTGTATTTATTTTATTCTCTCTCAATAAGTAATGACACAATTTAAAAATATTGGATAAATTATTATTAGAGAGGTGATTTTCATTTTCATTTGAGATGGGAAAATCACTCATAAGATATGGGTATTTAGGTATTTTGTGTATTTCTAATAAAAAAATGAAGAAAAATTAAAATAGTAGAATAATGGAAAATGGAGAGGAATGTGAGAAACCTATGGTAGAATAAATGTAGAGAACTACTTGAATAACTTAGATTTAAATTTAATGGATGTTTTTTTTCTCTCTCATGAAAATGGAAGTAGGAGAAATAGATTTAATGGGAACAAAAGGCTTTCCTAGAAACATAAATTCTAATAAAAATTTAAATGGGTTACACTTGGTACAGAGCCTATTCAATTAAGTTTTCAACACAAAGTTTGGAAATATAATGAGTTACACACAACCATAAAAAAATTCAAAATTTTAATGAATTATCTATTATAAACAAAAATACAAAATTTATAAATAAAAAGCCTTAAAAACCATAAAGCTAAAGTATGATCTCACATGTTTAATTCTATTACATTGATCAAATATATAAAAGTACACATCACACAAAAATATACATCTAAACCTTCTCCAAGAGCTTGAAACAAATAAGAACCCCCTTTGGTGATAATCTAAATTATATCTTTTATACAAATTCTCATCTACAAAGTAATTTGGAAAGCCAACCTTTGCACTAACTCTACTTGAATCTTATTTTACACTAACTAGAACTTTCTCATGTTTGATTTCATTATTCATTAGTTTTAAAAAATAAAATACAATTGAGATTTTACATTTCAAAATAACATTTAAATCTAAAAATAATTAATTTGATTGATGAATCTAAATACATAACTCTTTCTCAGAATTTTGCCTTGATGTTAATTTTGACATTATTCTTAAGCACTATTTTTAACATTTTTTATGATTTTAAATAAAATAAATTAATTCTAAAAAAAATAATTAAGTCATTTAATATTTTAAATAGGTGCACAGACATCATCTCCAAAATTTATTCCACATTAATTTTATTGTAGTTCTACCTTGTGCATTATGATTTAGAATCAAATAGAGCATTATTAAAGATTGAAAAAATCAAGTTAATCAAAATTGACCTAAATAGGTAGTGAAATTTGAATGAAAATTTTTCACTACAATAGTTGGCTTTGAGAGTGAGACTAAATTATCTAGTAAAATTTAAGATAAATTTAGATTATTTGGTTAATAATACCTTAAACACCTTGTGTATCCATATAAATGGCCTGTAAAACACACTCACATGCTCTAATATGGCCAACTAGTAGCTAGTTTTCTTATGCCAATCATATGGAAAATTAACATGTGCCACTTATTCAAATCATCAACTTAAAAATTTAGCCTATTTTAATTCACATCCCAAGATAATTTCTCTAACATTATATACATACTATGCATATCTACGTATAATTCTATGTATGATGAATTTCTATGAACCAATTGTGTTTAGGATAGACCTCATTGTTCATTTATATTGACACCTACATTCCTCATAAACTTTCTATTGGCATTCATTTAACTTCCTATTTATGAAAATTCTATTCTAAAAATTATTTAAAGCACATGTATATACTCATAATATAATGAAGACTGTATACAATAAATTATTATAGTGTTTAGAAGTCAAACATTCTAGAACCCATGGAACCAAAATTGATCTATGTAGTTCCTCCAAATGAATAATTTATTCCACTTTTTTGTTTTTCTACTCCACTCAACCTTATAATATAAATTACATATTTTTTAAGGATAAATTAAAACATTTTATCTAATATCTTCTTTGGAAATTGATTTACAACACCAAAAAGTTATTGATAAAACTCCAAAAACTATAATACATGTGGTTTATTTAAGAATGTAGGTTCATCATTTTCTTGAGTTATCCAATTATTTTATCATGTCTCTTAATATTTATTATATGATGCCATATATTTTTTTATCTCCTCAATGTTTGGAATTTTTAGGAAGTAGTAACATGTGCCACATTTGATTCCTTTCATAACTACACTAGTTTCTTCATATTTTGAACTCACGATGACATAAAGATCCATATTCAATATTGTGTGTTATAGGAGTTTTAATCCATATATGTAAATATTTTTAAATATGAATTCAAAATATGGAAGCATAAATGAAGTGTTTGAAAAAAATCTTCCATGAAATTTAGTGTATCTTTTAAATGCATTACCACAACATGATTCATGAATTTACAAGTTTGCATTGGTCTTCTTGATATATATATATATATATATATATATATATATATATATATATATATATATTTAAAATGTTCAGATAGTCAAGAAATTAAATCATAATTTATGGTTTGTCCTAAAATGGGAGGGTCAATGAAAAATGGTTATCTTGGTATAAATAATCCCAAACTTTTATAATTTTGCTAGAATCATATTATCCTTTGTCATCCTATAAATATTAGTGTACAAAATTTTAAAACAATTATAATCTAGAAAATTTAAATAAGATCCATAGAATAGGGTATGTTTCTATTGTTCAAAATATTGATTACTCTATTTCCAACTAGAAACTACATTTTTGTTTATTTATATCCTTATTTAATCATTAGCATAGCCTACTTAGTAGAAGCCATTTTTATTAGTTATGGTTTATTTTTTAGACCCAAAATATGAATCATCCTTAAGGCCTTTTAAGGGGTTTGATTCATTATGAATGGTGTAATAAAAATCTATATCATCATCAATATTTTTGTTGAAAAAGTAAGGAGCAAATTGGAATGTTTTCTAATTTCATAATAAGTGCAATCAAAGTCAAGACTTATATAAGCCTAATTGTGGCAAGATTTTAAAGATTTTATCTACATTTAAAAAAAATAACTTGGCATTAATGGTTTTATTTATATTTTCAAATTTTTTTTCATGTGGTTAACCATTTTCAAGGGTTCATAACCAAGTGATCAATCAATTTCACTATCTATATCTTCAAAAGACCTTTAATTGGATACATGTTTGGGAGATGTCACTTTAGTTTCACGCTCATCTTTAAATTTCTTAAATATTTAGTCCAAATTAATTGATTCAAGATCTATGATTTCAACTCCTATTTCATAATAATTAACTATTATATCCATATGAAATGATTCCATTTTATAAGAGAATCCTAAAATAAATCTTAAACAAGAATGTGCTTGCCCGCTCAGAGTTTGAACATGAATAACATTTACTATATGAAGCTAAATCAGCCTCAAAATTTTCTCTAATTTGTCATTTCCCCCTCTAATGATATGATTTGATTAATCCAAATATTTTTCATAAGAATAGTGATATCCCACAACACTTGATAAACCCATGAGAAATAATTGATTTATGATCATACATAGCATCTGATTCCTCCATATAATTTTTTATAAATATAAGTAATACTTCTTTCAGTAGTTTATGTTTAAGATTCTAATAATTAATTTTTAGAGTACAAATATATAATTTTTGTTTCAAATATTTTGAAGACTTGTTTTTGAGCTCCATGTGCAAGAATGAAATTATTTTTCTAGAGAATAAATATGCTTATTTTTTCATGTCATTAATTATTTTAGTCATCTAAAATGTCATTTTAGTACAATCAGTGTCACTTAAGTCCACCTTATCATTAACTTAGACCTAAACCTATCTTAGGGCCTCTTTTGATATTTGTCCAACTTTTGTGTGAGTCCAACCCATTCCCAAATTCACCAAAAGTAACATTAAGCCATCCCCTAGGCATCCATGTATATATTTCACCCATTAATACCACCTAGACATTAATGAGGTCCTTTGGAATATCTCACATTACATTATTGACAAAATGGCAATGCTAATGTCCCCTTTCTCCATACTCTCCGAATAGATATCTTTTTGTTCCTCAAATCAAAATTAGGGTTGGCCTAGACCTATTTCTTATCTTGATAACCACCAAAATGCTATACATAGACTAATTTCATTTATTTATCCCCTATATGGAAATCAAATGCAAATAATCATAAATAAACTTAGATAAAAATGTGTAAATTAAGGTCATTAATCCATATTCTAGCTTATTTATATAGATACCCATATACAACAACCTAGAACTTAGATTACTTAGATTTATAGTATAAATTCAAACTCAAAGAACTCAAACTAATAATCATACTATTATTCACTTACACATACACGAAAATTTAGATTACAAAAACTACATCGGGCTTGATCCCCTTTTGTCGTATTAGTATGTAGGTAAATCTCAACACACAGTGTGTTGAGGTCATGTCCAGCCTACCCTACTAATGACATTATTTTTCTATGTGTGATCCTCAAATAACCTGAAAATAATATAAGCCTAGGGTTTCACATTGAAATTAGTTAAAAAAGGGAATAGACAATGAATCAATATTCATTCAGATAGGCATGGAATTCTCAGAATTAGGCAAATGTCTACCCAAAAGCTCACTATCCCTACCATCATAAAGACACTAGCAAGGCCTAGAGGACACTAACACAATGAAATATGATTTATAGGACCATGCTATTGTCTAGGAGGGTTTATGACACCTTATTGTTATTCATGATACCTTTCACAATTATTTTACCAATTTTCATCTTGTTACTTGTCCATCTTAGTTAGTTTCTAGCTAAGTACATCTCTTATAATTCATTACTATTTATAGAATAATTAGATAAATCAATTATTGTAAAAATAATAGGTTTTTGATATTTAATACTTATTCCCTAATTTATTATTATATTACTTTAGCATCATAGGGTTTTATATTCCATAGTTTCCTCAAAAGTTAAATCATTTGGTGAACTTGACTTATTTCAAATAGTGAAAAACCCTAATCCCTAGAAGCTATTAGGTATTTTAACCTTTTTTTTTATTTTTTATTGTTATTTTAGGGTTTTATACATGTTATGTTTTACCATATTATCCCTCTTCCAATTTTCATTGCCAAATTTCATAGATCAATAACATTATTTTCCTCTTCTTCATTTCCAAGAGGGTAGTAACTACTTTACGTCTAACTAGGTCTATGTTATCACTCTTCTAAGAGGTAAGGTATCCTATAATAATATTTAAAATGTATATTATCATCCTATGCATGATTTAGACCCTTACTTTCCCATATCTCATATTTAGGATGTGTGTTTGCTTCTTTAACTAGAAGCAACTAGGATTTGCACTTGTGAGACTCTAAGGGATGAAATTATTAGTGAGCAAGCTAATTTAAAAAATTTAAAATTATAATAAGATAATAAATGAAAATATTATATTATTTTAAAATTATATTATAATAAAAAATCACCTAAGGCACACTAGTGTCAATCATGTATATATATCTTCACCTAGTTAATTTGTGGTAGAAATATATTACATATCAAAATAAGAAATCACAACAAACCACATCTAAAACTAGTGATTAAAAATGTAATAAAATAAAAAATAGAATTTAAACTGATATTTTAAGTAAAATTATTAAATCTAAGCTAATCAAACCACATCCTCTACATCTAGTGAGGAAATTTAAATATTATTGTGCGTATCATAGAATGTATGATCATCAGACATTCATGTTTGGAATTAAAAAAGATATTAAATAGAAAATTTATAATTAGGAATATATAAAAGATAAATTATTTAATAAATTCATAGTGATACAAAAACATATTAAAAAAGGTGAAATTCACAAACAATACAAAAGTGGTTACCAAATCATAACTCAGAACAAGAAAACATTCACAAAGCAAAATTAGAACAAGAAACAATACATTAAGAAATTGATAATGTTGGTCAAAAAGGTTTGGGATTTATGAAACAAACTAATAAAAATCATTCATAGATATAGTTTATCAAGGCAAAATATCTAGATGAAAAGGTAATGTTACAAAAAGAGTAAGAACTTAAGTTACACATTTAAAATCAGCATAAGTAAACAACCATTCTCAAAAGAGGAATTATAAAAATAGGGTCTTTAAATAAAGATATACATATAAAATATACATCTTAAAAGTTAAATATTAATATGGAAACTATAAGACATCCCTCATATCATAATCCTTTCACTATCACAACTTATATAGATGGAAATCAATGCATAGATGTTAAGATCATGGATTATCAACCAATCAATTTTTGTTCACTATCATTACTTATCTCTAATTTAAATGAATATAAACATATATATAAAACACATGATTATATAAAATGATCGAGGTTAGTTAAATTATAAGTTTCATATACCTCAAAATAATTGTTCTCTCACTTTCTATGTTATTACAAGTTCAATTACTTACAATGTTGTATTTGGAAGTTCATGGTTATCAGCAATAGGATAAATTTAAAAAAAAATAAAGTTTGAATATAATTTTAAAATGTGAGCATAATGATTACATATTATAGAGAGAATACAGTTTCTTCCCAATAAGATATATAAAATCAAGTTATACATAAAATGGATATAAATTCAGATGGAAAGATCCCAATCAATAATACAGACATCGCTAATAAAAATAAAGAATATGATTGGAAAAACATATATTATTATAGTAAAAAACATTCAAAAAATGAATATTCCACCTATGTTACACATAGTAATCCCATCGATGACATGTTGGGATTCTAACAACATTCCTTATTGGCAAACAAATTATTATCCCTAACACTCTACTTATACATAGTTTATCTTACCTTGATCCTTATATATAGTTTAATTGTAATGTTACTCATACATAGATTATACTTATAAAACACAAAAATAATATAATATGTTCAAAAAATACAGAAACATTCAAATGTTTTCTCAAATAATACAAATTTCAGATTGTATGCATTTCCATGTTTAGATTCCTTATATTTTTTAACTAATACGTATTCTATTAATGATACTATAGTAAATTTTATCATACACACATGCTTCACTTTTTGTCTTCAAGTCTTTTTAGATCATTATAGGACTCAAGATCTATACACAGATCTAGATTTGATACTATCTACCCTTTAAGGATACATACATAGATAACAGATTCAATACGGATAAATTCACCCATTGGGGGAATCATACTACACAACTTCCAATTTTTTAGGTTATATCATTATATAAAACACAAATTTTTTGTTGACTACTACTAATATAGACTCATCTTATGTACATATTTTCTCTTACTTTGATTTGTACCATATGTTTTTGCATATTTTCATTTCTATATTTAGTAGTTTAGACTTGATTGTGTTTGTTTTATTATACATCTAATTGAGGCATTTGATTATGACATTTATATATGGATCTAAGCCAATTCATTTCATTATGTGTATTTTTTTGACATGCTCCCATGTTTTTATGTGTGATTCTTGATTGTGTATGTGGAAATGTTAACATGTCCTCCCATGTGGCTCTAATCCAACCTTTCTTCCTCTATGTGTATATGAACATTTAAGTATGTCCCTGTATGTTTTATCTTTCTCAAACTTGGTGACATGTACCCATATCCCATGTATTTTGGCTACTTAACCTACTTTGTGTGCCTCATGTGTTTATATGTATGCTTTCATGTATGCATCATGGCCATGAAACTTGTCTCATGCTTTTAACATTTACATCTAGTTTGTGATACCATTAGGGACCTCGTGCATCTCTCCTTCATCCTTGGTTTCCTTGATGGACATCATTCCATATCCCCCATCCCCCTAGGTGGTTAACTAATATTATACTCAAATTTGTTGTTCATATACATGATTACACTATTCTATCTATCTTGACAACCTTGTGAATGATAAATCTAAAATATATCATAAATTACCAAGTTATGCTTAGATTATTTTACATTTTAATGCCATATATACATATTATATTGGTTTATCACATAGTTATCATATGTTTTTAGTCTAACACATACGATGCATATATTTTATTTTGAGGACTGTTATTGTATAGTTTCAATAACTCCCCTTAAATGGGACATCCGTAGAGGTTTTTCATAGAGAAAAAGCCATATTAATGCACTCAAAGAATATTTTTCAACATACAAACATAAATACAAATCCCAAAATCAAGAAAACATAGTGAAAACTACTCACTTATAGATTAGTCTTAGTTCCACATAGAAATAACATATTTGATCAACAAATCAACATAGATGACACCATTGCACTATATTATTGACCAAAGGATTACACTACTATCCAGTACCCACGTAAATAAAAAAATTCTAAAATTCCAAAAAGGTATAGTAGGTACAGTCCAAGTTTGCCTAGTATCAATCATAGATTATCGAATATGCTTAGTTATACACAAAATTATGCATGTTTTCTTAGATTGGGGGCATTATGAACAACATCATTACTCCCATTTTACTTTTACATACTTATAAATAGATTATTATGACTTAGTATATAATCCATATACATAGATATAAGAGTTGGGGGCATGTGCATGACATATTGTTACCATATGTTCAATTTGACACTAGTATTAATAGATGGAATGACAACTCCATGTCAGTCTCCACATTGTTACTCTAGACACCATTTGTGCTAGGTTTACACTATATTGATGCCTCATTCCATATACAACATGTGAATTTATTGAGTTAGCCCTAAACTACATTTTAGATTTATTGAGTGGCTCCTGAGCTATTTTACATTTCAAAGTTTTTAAGTATACCCAAGGTCATCCTACATAATTTTAGTTACATCACATAGTTTTATTTTCAAATACATCTCCTACAAATGGGTAGGTTATGATGGAGTCATAACCACTTGAGTTATTGGGCCACCTACATAGGTGGGTTAGACAAGCCATCAATCCAATCCAAGTTCTTCACATATTATGATCCATTGAGCATGGGTAGGTAATGATGGAATAATAGCCTACTTGAGTTCTTGAGCCACCCAGACATGAGGATTGATCAATCCATCAAATCAAACTAAGATATTCATCATTTGATCACCATATACATGCATGCATAATATGTCACTAAGTTTTATCATAGGTTCATATACCCAATGAGGTGTATTCATTCCTTTCTTATATTCTCTCATCTCTTTACTCATTTTTGTCTTTGATTTTTATATTTCTTAATTAAATATTGATTGATTCATGTTTCTTTCACAAGACACATAATATAGTATGTTTTATATACTCATACCCATATTCATGGGATTCATCTCTTAGATAAGTCCAAGTACATTTATTTTATTTTATGTTAGTCATTTAGCTTTGCCCATTACTATATTTCCAATCTCAAGTCACATTCAAGACACTCAAACTAGCACTCATACTAGCATTCAATTTCCCTTTCACCGACACTTAGATTGGGAGAACTACATTAGGATTGATACCCTTGAAAAATATTGGTATGTAGGCAATACTCCACACATAGGGTTTTTAGGTCATGTCTAACCTACCCTACTAATTCCACTCTTTATATACGTGTGCTCCTTAAAAACCTTAACAAACATGGAAGCCTAGGGTTTTGATTTAAAATCAGTTAAAATAGGGATTAAAAAATGAACACAAGTTCTTTTACATAGTAACAAAATTCTCAAGATCTAGAAAAGGTCCACCTAGAATCTAATTGTCTCTAATACCAAAAATAAACTAGCACTAACACATTACACTACTATCAATAGAATTATGCTATTGTCCAAGAGGGTTTATGAATCATGATTGATATTCATGACATATTTCACAATTATTTTACCAAATTTATGCATATCACTTGTACATATTAGTCATTTTATAGCTAGGTACATTTCTTGTAATTATTTGTTATTTATAATAATTAGATAAATCAATTATAGTATAAATAAGAGGTGGTTGATATTATTATATTTATTCCCTAATTTATTATTCTAGTACTTTAGCAACCTAGGGTCTTATGTTCTATAACTCCCTTCAAATTTAAATCAATTATACAATATTACATAATAGACCTATTTGTTCAAAATTTTCTATCTAAAAATTATTAACCAGTGCGCAATTTTTATTCACTCGCTTTTTTCTTTCTTTCTTTATATTTTTTTTTAAAAACCTACAGGATAATTAATATTCAACACCTCTATAATTTTTTTGATTCCATATGTGCCAAGATGAAACTACTAAAAATAAATTCTTTTCAATGCTAGTATTTTGTTTATCATGATTTAAATACCTTGAATATTTTTCACAGAGATAGAGATAGAAGTAGGGTATGTTTTCTTTTATTGATGTAATTCATTTTCAAATTTTCACCAAATAAAATTTCTCTATTAAGAATATAACCAATCAAACACCTTTCAATGACACAAGACCAAAACAAGGAAGATAAAACACCACAATGTTGATTCAATTATTAAAAATGAACATATACACATAACTAAAAAATGAAATGGAAATACACAATAAAAATATAAACACAAATGTAAAATATCTTAATGGAAAAAGAGACAATATAACTAAACATGGTCATTCACGAGTTGGGAAAATTTTGAACCCTTGAAAGATAATTTTTGGTAAGATAAGGATAACTCTTGAAAGACATTAGAAAAAATTACAACATTTTTTTATTGCATCCATAGGGAAAACATGATGAATGGGAAAGAATAAAAATATGGATTTAACTACTTAACCATGGATATCTAAGATGTAATGATTACTTGCATTCATAACAGGATATTTTTTAACCTAAATTATATTAATCAGTTAGATTAATCAAATTAAGAAAGAAAATTATTTACAATAATTTCTTAATTTTGATTTTCACAATGTATACAATTATACATAATAAATATATTAAAGAATATAGAAGGGGTAAGATAATTCTTAGTTTATTTTTATGTAGATCTGAATCCTATTTATATGATTTATATACACTAGGACTATGTAACTATTCTACACATGATCTATATTATCCTATTCCAATTTGGTTGGTCTTGATAGATCTAGTCAATATTTATAGTTAGACTGTGGTGGTCTAAACAAACCCTATGAAAATTGGGTGATTATTTATTTTTGAAGTGATGCAACGATGTGTGTGAGTTTTGTTTCTACCATTTTATTTTTATAAGTTTACACAATAACACCTATACATTTAAAACCTTAGTTTTTCACACTTGATTAGATATAAAATTGGAGGGGGTGTTGGGTTAAAAGGTTGAGTAGGAATAATATTTATGAATCCTCATTGAAATATGAAGAGATGTACTACATTTCCAATATTTAGAAGATGGATACAACTTGAATAGATTTCTCTCATTAATATTTGTGTTTAATTGTGTATGAAATCATAGAGGCTATTTATCCTAAATTTTCCTTGGTAAAAGCATATAAATATAAATTAACCCTTGTAAACAAAAGATTCAGCTCTAAAAATTCTATGTTTAAAATATTTAATCTTATTTATCTTTTTATAATGTAATGTACTTGTATTTAAATTACCTAAGTTAAATTTTTATATATGTTAGTCTTTGACTTTGACTTATGGACCTAATGTAGTGCAAAATTTGAAAAAGAAGATGACACTTGCCCAAATAGTGGTCATAAAATGAAACATGATTAAAATAAAATGAAATGGGACCTCTATTAGCTCCAATATTTATAATTAGTATCAATATTCAATACTAAATATAAATATTAGAACTATTTTTAGGCTCAACAAACCCTAAATGTGATAGGGAGGGATAGTGATATTTACAATATATTATGTTATGTTGGTCACGATATGATAAAAGGGGGTCATGCAACCAAATACAATCAAAAGATCAAGATAAATGAACCATTATATATTTATTTCATGGTTTGAGATATACACATGTAAATTTAATTAAATATATTATGAAATAAGGTTTGTACCAAATCTAGGTATCTACCACCCCCCACCCCCCAAAAAAAAAAATTAGTCTAAAATTATGGTGTAAATAAATATATTAGATAAATAAAGAAAAGGGAATGAAAATCTGCATTGTTGATTGTGAATTTTTGACTTGGTATTTGTTCTAATGTTTTTTTAGTGTTATTATAAGATTTGATGCATGATATTAGATATATATTTTCTTATATAAAGATAATATAATTGTAATTAAGAAAAATTATTTAAATAAAAACTACACTTGCATGTCTTGTTATATGGTGTCACTAATTGAATGCTTTTGTCATAAAGAGTCGATATGTTGAGAGTCAATAGTTGACCTAATAACTATGAAAAAAAATAAGGGACTTGTAGTTTTTTAATATCATGTCTATGGAAATGGACAAGATTAACAATTATTGTTTGAAGAATAGTTCTAAGATGAATTTATAACTCTATGTTGGGTTAAGAAGTGACATTAAAAGCATTGTTAAATCTTAACACATCACAAAAAAAATTTCAACCATTGAAAATGGATTATATATTTAGTTGTAATGTTTCAATATAGTTACATCAAGTTTGATCCATGTAAACAAAGGGAATGATCAAAATGGTATGCACAATGTTCATGCCCCCATCATGAGCTTAGCCTTGATTGTGTAGTTTCACTCAATGTAGAATAAAATGTATGATCCAAAGAAAATGGAAAGTGTATATTAACCCATTATAGATAAAAATATGATAAGTTTTAAGTGGAATGATAACCATTTTCCATTAAAATATAAAATATATTATTTTGTATGATAATGAACCAACATCATGCCCCACAAATCTAAAAAAGTGTATATGTGCAAGAATCAATATCGTACCCCTTGGATTTGTAAGTGTGCATGAATTGGTATATTAACCCATAAATATATAAGTGTGGATATATTTATATAATTACACTTAAATATATAAGTATGCATGATTTTTATTATGCCCCCAAATATTTAAGTGAGCATGAATCAATATCATTCCCCCTAATCTATAAGTGTGCAAGAAACTTTACTTAAGTGTCTATAAAGTGAATGAATATGCATGTCATATGCCCCTATAATATATATCAATATGATAATACTTTTCATGCAACTAAACCATGTAATATTTTAACCATTGTGAATCATGTATAATGTGCCAACTCTAATAATATATATTATGTGTATTATGCCAAAATCTAATAATTTGAAATTTTACAATAATAGAAATGTATGTCTATTTTAAATGCAAGAGATGTGACTATAGAATTAATTAGATCAAAATATACATGTGAGTATATAAATATGATGATAATTATATTTTTATAGTTTCCTACTTAAAATATTTGAAATTTTTTGTATGAATTTGTATCATTGTATGAAGAAAGTCACATGGCTTGATTTCCAATTGACATAAAGAGATAATATATATCAATAAATTTTATCCTTTAATAATATATAATAATTTATGAATAAAATTATTTGGATTGAGAATTGAAAATTTCACACATTTTAAAAAATTAGGGCCACAGTAGTGTGGCTAGATAATATCTATAAAATTTTGGTGTATTATGCATTATTATTAATAGTCTTGGAAATGTTACTACATAGGAGAACAAGTTATGTGTATTCAAATAAAATTTAGAAGTATTAACTTATATATATGGTAATTTAGATATCACTTGAAAAATATTTTATAGCAATCAATTTCGAAGATGGATTATGTATAATACATAGTTGAAAATTCAAACATATAAAAAGGTTAATTTTTTAGATATTTCTAATTCATTTGTGCATCGATATTTATGATTTTTAACTATAAATCATCATCATGATGAGCCACTAAGACACCTTGAATCATTATTTTGATTTATTATAGACTTAATTATAGGCATAATGTCCCAAGGACTTGGTAAGTATAAAACTTTCAATTTTTTCGATAAAAAAATTTAGCTTTGATTTTTTTATGATTTTTTTATTATTTTGAAAAGTTTGGGGATTTTTTTGATATTAACCCTTTGGGGTTTGTATCATAGATCATGTTACCTACACACACTTTATTTATATGGTATTTATTGATGAAATAGATTTTATGAGGCATTAATGTAAGACATTATTGACCTTATCTAGTTAGTTTTAACCTTTGACATTTATTGATTTGACGTAGTATTTTTCACATTTATTCATATTGTATGTGATGGAATATAATATTAATTTTATTTATTTTTTTGTACATGTATTTACATGTGAGGGAGTTTAGATATGGTTGAAATATAGAGACCATGATTGATCTTGGTTGGGTCGAAATTAAATGGAAGGTTCTAGACAAAGCTAGATTTGGTAATGTATCCCATTTATGGCATATTATTTATGGTATCCATTTGATGACCACCTTGGTTGAGAGGTGTGATCCCAAAACATGTAATTTATATCTTCCCATAGGGGAGATAACTTTCACATTAGAGTATATATGATAGATTCTATGGTTACCATGGTTTCTAATATGGTTGTAGTACATGCCACTATTGGGTAGAGACATGTTCATCATGCAAATATATATGTGACTAACCATGATAATGGGATGAATATATGGCACATGATTTCATGATCTTTCTTCCATATAGTTTTACTTATAATGTTCCATGATTTAATAAAATTTTATGTTATTTAATTTCTTCCTTCATTAACATGGATCATGGCACTATAGATATTTAGTATCAAATGTATGAATTCGATCATTATATAAAAGAGAGAGGTAAAAAATATTTATGGGGATGTACCAGTGGCCCATTTATATAGATTATATTTAAAAATTAATATTTTTGTCTTGGGGTGGAGGCCTTAACTCAATGACATTTATTACATGTCTAGACCTATAAGTACTTACTATTATTTAGTCTATTATAGGATCTCACAATGGTTGGTTCCACTCTTTGATTTTTATAGAGAAGTGAGTCTTGGATAGATATCATGGTATTATCATTATTTATTATTATGTGATACTCTATAGGCTCATGCATACTCACATAATATGGAGACTGTATCATGGCTATGGTTAGTGGCTTGAATATGTAATGGAGTTAAACTAAATTCATGTTATAATTTAACTTCATTATAAATTACTTTGATTTATTTAGATAATTAAATTTGAGTGGGTTACATGATAATGTTAAATACAATAGGATATACCCGTAGCCACATATCCATAGAATAGGATTAATATATTAGCTTATCGTCTTAGTGACAAACTAGGATGGCATGGTGTGGACTTAGAACCATTACCTACATGGAATGTGGATCCTCCCCTTGAGGCCAAAAAGATGAATTATATGGGGTGTACTATAGTACATAACTAGTGGTGGATAGGGGATAAATGGCCTATCTTATTTCCTATTATCACAAACATAGTTGGGTTACCACTCGTTCAAAAAGGAGGAGTGGGTTAGGCTACCCCTTAGTTTTTCTAGTCAATACTATAGTACCATTGTAGCTTCCCATGAGTATATTTGTGTATTTTTAAATATTTTTGATTTAGTACTTTATATATATATATATATATATATATATATATATATATATATATAAAGTACTAAATCAAAAATATTTAAAAATACATGTTGTGTATTTCTCATGTAGGTGATGATAATGGTCTATGATGGTTGATGCATTTGTTTGGGTCCTAACACAAGATATACCCTTAAACATAGTCGGTAAGAATTTTATTAGGAGGGTATAACATATAGTGGGTGTTCATTCACCTATTTTTTTAAATCTTTTTTCCATTAAAATTAATAAATTTATTGTAGTTTTTAGTAAGCAAGACCATCTTCAATACAAGTTGGATAGATGATTGATAATTATGTCTGAGAGAAATATATGTAGAAATATATTAAATAATTATATTATTTTACATGTAGAGTTAACACATATTAAGGAGTATTTAGGAATTTTTTTACAAGTGTGTGAGACAATATAGGTCTTAATCACTTGGTCATAGAGGTGATAGTGGAACCTCTGCCTCTAGAGTGAGTAGATGTAGTGATAGTGATGATTCATATGAATTGGGGGATGTTTTCATGATTGTTAATTGAATCTAATTATATTAAAAATTTGATTGATAATATATGATGAGATTTGTATCTCATGGTTTTAATAGTTATTATTGTATATGATTTTATTTTCTTCATTTGATTATTGTTTATATTATATCACATGCTTTTAATAATTAATTTGTATTTCCACTAAATTCATGTTATAATTTGGATTAATTATTGATTACATATATTTATATAGAGATTTTAATTTGAGTGAGTTACATGATATTTTTAAATACACTAGGATATAACCCTATCATATATCCATGGATTAGGATTAATAGATTAGCTTATCATCCTAGTGATAAAATAGAAAGGAGTGGTGTGTACCTAGCACCATTACCTTCATGTGATGTGGATAATATAATTAAGGCCTTAGATATGAATGATATGGGATGTACTATAGTGCATAAATATATTTGGATAGGGGATAGATGACCTATTATATTTCCTATTAACACAAACCTAGTTGGGTTACCTTTAGTTCAAGGAGGAGGAGCAGATTAGGATTTTGCTCAATTTTATCTATTAGATTCTACATTTACTATTATAGCTGCACGAGTATATTTTTATAGTTTTAAATATATTTTTTATTTTAATTCTTAAATATATAATGTTAATATATTATGTATTTCTCATGTAGGTGAGAGTAATGGTCTATGATGATTGATGCATATTTTTGGACCCTAACACAACATATAGCCTTAGATATAGTTGCTAATATGTTGATTAGGAGGGTATACAATATAGTAGTTGTTCATACACCTCTTTTTGATCTTGTTATCATTGAA
Source organism: Torreya grandis (assembly GCA_037957365.1). NCBI lineage: Eukaryota > Viridiplantae > Streptophyta > Pinopsida > Cupressales > Taxaceae > Torreya > Torreya grandis. Next base: position 1,028,750 of record JARHVA010001576.1, read on the forward strand.
ACTTCTACCTTTATTATAGTTTTTAGTGAGTGAGACCATCTTCAAACCAAGCTAGATAGATGATTAGTAGTTGTACCTTAGATAAATATATGTAGATATATTAGATCATTATAGTGTTTTATAGGTAGAGCACACACATATGAAGGAGGATTTTTGAGGTTTTTGAGATAATATAGGTCTCAATTTTTGGGTGTAGAGGTGATAGAGGAACGTTTACCTCTAGAATGAGTATATTTAGTGAAAGGGATGATTAATATGCATTGGGAGATATTGCATTGATTATTAATTAAATTTCATTTTATTAAAACTTTGATCAATAATATAAGATGAGATTTATTGATTTATATTTCATGGATTTAAATTTTTATAATTACATATGATTTTAATTTCTGCATTTGATTATTGTTTATATGATATCACATGATTGTAATAGTTAAATTTTATTGACTTATTTAAATTTGTATAATCTTGGATTATATGTATTTGATGAGATATTAATATATTTTATATTAATAATCAACATCGATTAACCCATCCACTGATTAATGAGAAATTATTATAGTCTTGTGAAACTTATTGTTGACCCTTTTTTGTGATGAAATTTATAGATCTTTTTTTATTATTGTTATGGAATATTATTGAATTACACTATAATTTGATCTATATCATCTCAATTTAACTTTTATATCCATACATGTTAGTATGTCTATGTAACTATACCCACATTATAATGTGCTTTATCCTTTACACATTTTCTTTCTTTAGGTTCTCTTCTAGGTAGAGCCTTAATGGCCATTGGTTCAGTATAGGAATATCATGGGATAAATTAGTTTTAGTATAATTTGAAATAAAATAAAATATTATATTATAAAAATAATTTGCATAATTATTATGAAGAATTGACTCTTTTATAAGAACACTTAGGATATTGTAATATTTGTTGAATGAGTAGTATAAGTCTATGGATGAGGGGATCTTTTTTACTGAGTGTCAACTTTTAAAAATTTAATAATCACTCTATCCAAAAGTTATGAAATTGTTTTTTGGAATACATAAAATTCATTATCCGATTTCAAATTAATACCATGATATATATATATATATATATATATATATATATATATATATATATATATATATATATATATATATATATATATATATATATAAATCCTTTGATTTTCTTGAGATGGTGAGGAGGATGACTATAATTAAGAGGAAAAGTGATTAGCTTCTTATCTAATAATGTTTTTAAAATATCATTTGGTAGATCTCTAAAATTGTCAAATATGAGTGGTTGTTGATTACTGTAGGTGTGTTTATTCCCTCTATTTCAATATCTTGTAATTTTATTCTTTCTCGTTATTAATAACCTTAACTTGACTTCCTTTAATTAAAATATTTACCTTAGGAGGTTGAATAGTTTCCTTAACATACTTGTGTGGTTATTATTTTTCATTTATTATTGTCTTCATGTTCCTTTGTTAGAGTAAAATTAGGTGTAAAATTTTATTTTAATGTAAGATTTTTATAAAAAATATATCTAAATGTATTAAAAGTGTCATAAAGTATATCCAATTTTAGATAATAAATTACGTCTCTAATAAATATGTACTATGTTTCCAAATATGATAGTTGATATATTAATTAATGCATACAAAATTTGAATCATTAAATGTAGTTACAAATAGGATTTGATTTTCCTTGATGAAAATAAGGTAAATGTTCATATGTAACTCTTGTTCCTTATTATGAATGTATCATATTAATTTTTTTCTTCTAAATGAATATAGGAACACCAAGACCCACTAGATAAGAAGTAAAACTAATCTAAAGCTTTTATATTCTTTTTTTTTGGAAATGATTTTAGTAAAATATAACTATCATCATATTTTTCATAGAATCTCTATAATCTCTAAGATAGATAAGGATCCTTAATTCTATCAAACATATATAATGTAGGCATGAGGATTTGTGAGGTATTAGATAATTTAGTATATTTCACCCAATTAGGTTTCCATATATGGCATTAAAATCAACCCAAGCATGGTATGCTTTGATTTTTAGGGTTAGGTGATGTATTTTATGTTGAAATACAACCATAAACTACATTAACTAAATGAATTCTTGGGAATATCTATCAAGATCTTTAAGGTGTTCATTCAATGGTTGAGTCTTATTATTATAAGTTTCCATAGGTACACTATTGTGGATAGGTGAAGGAGGTCTAGGAAAAAACATTTATACTAGGCATAGGTCAAGAAGAGTCATAAAAATCATATGTAACTTCCTCTTTCATAGATTCACATTTGGAAGATGTATCATACATATTATTACATAGTTATCACATTTGGTCTAAATAGAGGTCTCAATTAGAAAGATATTTTGACATTGATTTTAAATAAGAGATAAAGAATTATCACATACATTTGTATGATTAAGTGTGTTTGTATAAATTTAATGTATTTAAATATAAATTTATATTTATAAAGAAGAAGGAATTCAATTTATACACATTTATTTTCCTCATTTAAAGAGATATAAGGAACTTCACATTCTTCACATTTTTTTGCCTTTTCTAGAGAGTGAATGAATTTTGCATTATTCACATTAATTTTTAAATTATATAAAGAGAATAAATTTCAAATTCTTCACATTCCTTTGCAATTTTTAGAGAGAGAATAGGAATTTCACATTATTCACATTATTTTTCCATTTATAGAGAGAGAAAGAACCTCACATTTTTCACATTCCTTTTCCATTTCTAAAGAGAATGAACCTCGCATATTTCACATTATTTTACCATTTTTATAGAGAGTAGGAATTTCAAAAATTTCACATTATTTTTCCATTTATAGAGAGAGAGTAGGAATTTAAAAATTTACACATTCCTTTTCCATTTCAATGCAAGGATTATTATTTTACATTTTATAATGATTAGATAACAAGATGTGACAAACATAAAAAATTAATGTGGCATATTAGAAAAATAATATTCACTTTTTAATTCATAAAGGATGCTAGAAACATGAACATGTTCATTATTATTTTGTTAATCATGTTTTATTTTATAATTAAATAGCATAGTGAAGGGGAAATGAGATAATAAGGTGTTATCATTTATTCCTTAGTTGATTCATTTTGGTATTCACTATCATACCAAGCCTCTTGGTTTTCATCAGTAGCATTACAGTAAATGTTATAGTCATAATCATGAATAACATATTCTTTATCAATATATCTAAATTATTAACCATACATTTTTGGTTATTGGTCCACTAATCATATAATCATATGGAATGTTGTTTTGAGAAAATATGAAGCCCATATGATGATAATCACTAGGTGTTTCTAAGTGGTCATCCGTTTTTTATTTATTAGGCCTTATCCAAGTAAATAAATAAGCATTAAATCAGAAATAAGATTTGAAACCCTAAGATATGAAATCCTAAATGGAAATAGAGGGTTTTTTACTATTTTACATACATACAGACACACACACACACACACACACACACACACACACACACACACACACACACACACACACACACACATACATGTATGTATGTATGTATGTATGTATGTATAAATGTATGTATATATGTATGTATGTATGTATATATATATATGTATATATGTATATATATATATTTATATATATATATATATATATGTATATATATATAAATATATATATATATATACAGATATATATATATATACAGATATATATATATATATGTATATC
>JARHVA010001576.1:1042500-1205000 GCA_037957365.1 Torreya grandis
CTCACATGGTCAATATTTACAAAGGAGTTGTAGGTAAACCATAATAGTGATATGATAGAGAACTACTTTAGCTAATTGGGCAAGCCTTGAAAAATATGTCTAATAAATGATTATATTCACTAATTTTATACATATCCTTGATATTAGATAAATTTACAAAGGATAAATTGAATGACCTATTTTCATATGGGCTCAAAGACCACTTTCAACATGAGGTAAAAATACAATAGTGTTTCCTACTTTTTGGCATAAAGAGGTTATATACACTTTCAATAATCCATAGTAATAACTCAAGTTTTGGTGGCTAATATTAATATAAAATATGTGTTTATCTTATTCTATTTGTCTTGGGTGAAATTAGTGTGTACAAAATAAACTATTATACACTAAAGTCATAATTGGAGAATAACATAAGGATGAAAAAGATGAGATTGCAAAGGAGCTAGAGGAAACATCTTAATACCCACATATGGTTATATTTTTCCATGTGATATTAGTTATTTTTATTCCAAAAACCTTCAATATAGTGGGATTTCTAAAAAATGGAGGGTAACAATACTTATTTACTCAATAACTACTTACAATTTTAGAAACAATAAGTTGGCTACATGTTTAAACTATTTTTTTATCTAAATATAAAATTCTATGTCCTTTTTTTAGATCGGTGTATATTCATAGTATTAAATTCAACATGGGTATATACATATTTGATATCCATTTGTTTTCAATTCAAATTAAGGAGAACACATTGTGTTGGGGGTCTAATGGGTTACCACCATGGTCATGATCGAGATGAGCTTCCAAGAATTATTCTTTATTTTCATTCTAAAGGAAATAAAATCAAATTTAAAGAGTTTAAAAAGTTTCCATAGGTTCTAAATTCTCATCAAACATAAAATATTATAAAACATTCAGTTGGGTTTAGTCATAATTCTTTTTTGAATAAAAATAGTCAATAACACCAACAAAGCCAAATATTCATACAATTTTGGACAAGAATTCAATTATTTTTAGTGATATGACAAAAGTTTTCCCTTAAAAAAATATATTGTGATCATGCCATTAAAATATTCTTATGTATCCAACCACCAAAAATTATATCTTATAGGAACTTGTATGTGTAAAAAGATGAGATTGAGAAGATCGTACATGAGATGTTAGAAGTAGGTAATATTTGTCATAGTCAAAGTTAATATTATTCTCTAGTGGCAATGGTTCATAATAAGGATGAAAATTGGTACATGTATATAGACCATAGATAACTTAATAAATTCATAATCAAATATAGTTTTCTTATTCATGTAATTGATTATTTTATATATGAATTATATCTTATAGTTTATTTTACAAAACTAGATTTGTGATTAGAATATCATCAAATAAAAATTAGAGAGGAGGATATTCCTAAGGAAATTTTTAAACAAATTAGGGCCATTATGATTTTTTAATAATATGCTTTGGTCTAACAAATGCTCCTTATATATTTTATATTTTTATGAAATCCATACTTAAGCCTTTTATTAAAATTCCATCTTGGTGTTGTTTGATGATATATTGATATAAAAAAATGTGGGAGGACAATATACGCCATGTGTATCATGTTTTAAAAAGTCTAAAGAAACATTGGTTTTATGTGAAGCCTTATAACTATGGGGTTAGAGTCAAATAAATGGAATGTTAAGGTTGTATTGTCTATCATGAAGGAGTAAAGGTGGATCCTCAAAATATCAAGGCCATAATGGAGTGAAAATTACCTATAACACTCTAAAATTTATGAATATTATTAGGAATGACTAGATAGTATAATAGTTTTGTTAATAATTATGCTAGCACAAAGGCATCACTAAAAACTCTCTTGAAGTAATACTCTTTATATTGGAATGAGGTAAATACTAGGACTTTTGAAAATATTAGGAGGTCATGTGTAAAATTCATATTTTGGTTATTCCTGATTTCTCCAAAACATTCATTGTATAAAGTGATAGATTGGGGCATGGTATGAGTGAAATCCTCATGAAATACAGTGAGACCAATACATTTGAAATCAATTATATCCTCATCTAATATGTCCAACCTACTAAATTTAAAATTAACTAACTCAGAGGTAATAAGTTGGAAATTATTTATGAGAATGAAATATTTTCTATTCTTCATGCAGTTAAGCAATGGAGGCCATATTTAGTAAGAATACACTATAAGGTGAATATAGATCATGGAAAAATGAAATAATTTTTGTAAAAGAGTTTATCATTATAATATTATCTAAAATTGGTTTTAAATATATTGGTTTATGAATTTAAGATCATCTACAAGAAAATTAAGGATAATGTAGTGGTAGATGCACTCTCTATGAGGGATAAAAACATAGGCACTTTTTTTGTGCCATGTTAATTTTTTAAACATATTAGGTGGATGAGACAATATTTTAATGAAAACATGACACAAATACATAAAATCTCATTGAAGAACTTAAAAAAAAATCAAGCTCTTCAAATAATTTTGTATGGAAAGGGAACTCATTATGGTACATGGATAGGCTATACGTATACAATTATATTATCCTTAAAAATAATATCATCTAGGAGATCCGTGATCTATATATATTAATGATTCAATCTATGGGATAATATAAAATCTTTAGGAAATAGTGTGTTCTAATAAAACCAACTCTTCTATATTGAATTGATAGATATTTGTAAAAATATAGAACAAATATTTATTACAAGATAATAGAAGAGTTCCTGAAAATAATGAAATATTTATGTAAGAGATGTTTTATATCCACTCTACATTAAAATAGGGTAAATTATTATCTTTTAGATAAATAATACTAATAATATAAAAATATTTTAAATCTAAACAAAGATAATACTAACAATTTTTAAATCTAATCAAAGTTAACACTAATAAACTTATTTAAAGTTATATATTTAAATATCCACTCAAAATGTATAGGCATGTGAATAGGAATATTATTTAAAGTTAAATAAATGTAACAAAAACTATAAATATTAGGAAAATGACTAATAAGAAGAGACATACTAATAAAAATTCTTAGTAGTAACCATCCAAATTGAGACACCTTACTAGGATCATAACATTTTTGGGTACACTCTCATTCTATAAAAAAATTATATATCTTTTTTGAAATTATGGTTTAGGATCAATATGCTCACATAACGTTATATAAATTATGAGGTTTTTATGAGTGATTAAAATGATCAAGAGGCCTCTAAAATTTCCATTGACATTGTGTTGAAAATTTTCATAAAATCTTTATTTTTTGAAATTCAACCATTAATATTATGTAGTGGTATTGATTCATTATGGTAATCATATTTTTTAGATCATTCCCCCGATTGAGAATAAGTGGGTCCCATTAAATCTAGGTTTTATATCAAATGTGTTTTTTTGTAGAAATTGACTCTTGGTTATCCACTTTTCTTGGTGTGCAAAGTAGGGAAATTGAACATAAAAATAAACACAATAAATTAAAACAAGAGAAGAAATAATAATTGAATCCTCATTATAAAAAAATAATAAAAATGAAATATAGACAAGATTACATAGGATACATGATTTCACCTTGGAAAACCCTTTTGGGTTAAAAAACCCACATAGTAACACTTTTATTGTATTAACCCAACTATTTATAATACATTAATGTAATTTCAAGTTCCTCTTTTTCATTGCTACATAGTATACATGATTTCACCTTGGAAACCCCTTTTGGGTTAAAAACCCCACATAGTAACACTTTTATTTTATTAACCCAACTATTTATAATACAATAATGTAATTTCAAGTTCTTATTTTTCATTGCTATAAGTGAGAGTATATATAGACACGTGAATAGGTAACTATAATTTTTTTATTAAAATATCATGGGTAGAAAAACCATGGTATATATAAAACATGGGCTAGAACCACTCAAATACAATCTAGTAAATTATAAATCATGGAAAATATACAACACATTTCAAAAAATATCTATCTTGTTTAATACTTTTCATATGTGGCCACATGACCATATATTCAATATCTAAGGATAGTTATGCCCATTTACTTTTTTCACCAAGAAAATTTCTCAGTACTCACAACCTTCATTAGAGAATCGACAATGTTCTCACCTATGTCCACCTTATCTAATAATATCTTATTTTACTCCACCATTTACATTAAAAATGGTATTTTTCATCAATTTTATTCATTATAAATTTATACTTAGATTTAATTGATATATAAACTATACTTTTAAAGTCACAATATATCCTTACAACATTTTAAACAAAATAGCAGTATAAATTAACCTTTGATGCCAAACCACATCCTTGCTCAACTGAGTAGCTACCACGTACTTAGCCTCTATGGTGGATATAATAAAATTAGCATATCATTTGGTCATCCAATTAAAAATCCAATAAATAATTTGAACACATACCCACATGTTTTCTTTTAGAAGGTAATTTCACCAATTCTTATGTCTAATTTTTATCTAAGGACTCCATTTATTCCTCCATAGTCTTGTTCCAAGATGTAGTTTATTTTTAGGTAAAATCTTAATTTAAAATATTAGGTTCTTCATCAATAACATTAAAAAACTCATAAAAGGAGTGCAAAAATAAAAATTAGGAGGAATATACCTATCAAGTTTCCTTCTTACCTAATCTAGTCTTCTTAAGATTGGTGTTTTTGGTTTTACATCTTTTAGTTACTCCTCATTATCCTCATATGAATATTCCTATTAAAAATCCCACTCTAGTTCATATTCTACAGCTGCTTTAAATTTACACACTTATTATCCCTCTTCTTATTCAAACTAAATCTATTTAGGTTCATCCTTTGGCTATCCTTATTTTGGACCCTGCTTCACATCTCTGAAGATCACATTTCATTTTCTCCCCTTCATAATATACATATAAGCATCATAGCCAAAAATTGTAAGGTTCTTGAGAAAGGGTTTCTTACTAGTCAATGCTTCTTACAGATTTTTATCGACCATGCTTAATGTGGGTGATCTATTGAACAAATGACCAAAAAAATATTTATAATCCTAAACTACTAAGCATGTTTCTCTCACCTTATTCATCAGAGTCCTATTCATCATTTTTACAATTCCATTTTGCTATGGTGTATATCAAGTTTTATTTTTTCTTTCTATTCTATAGTCCTTACAAGATTGCTTGAAAGTATCTGATAAGTATTCTCCACCATTGTCAATTCTCAAGACCTTAATATTCTTCTTTATCTAGTTTTCAACAAGAGAGCAAAACTCCTAAAACTTACCAAAAACCTCAACTTTAGCCTTAATACAATAAACCCAAGATTTTCTCAAGTAGTCATTTATAAAAGAAACATAATATGAAGATTTCCATAGTGATTTAACCTTCGCAAGTCCAAACACATCAGTATGCCATAAATGGAAAATACATTGTGATATTGTAACACTTATGTGAAATTTCACTCATTTTTTATTAATAAACACACAATTCTCATAGAATTCAAACTCTTATGGGCAATCAAAAATTATTTTATCCATAGCTTTAGATTTTAATATTCAAAGTCCTTTATCTCTAATATTTCTCATCCTCTAATGCTATAAAATTTTCTTCTCTATAGGAGATGTAGGAGCCTGATTTAAAATATTTTCAGCTTAAGAGTCATAGAGTTATTAAATCCATCATTTACAACACTTTCCTAAAGCTTTAAAAATGTTCATGTACATGTTCCTCTTTCTAGTACCATTTCTCCATAAACCATATTAAAACTATATTTATTAAATACTAATTCTAGAACTCCATAATTCATCTTTCATATAGATATTAGTTTTATAGTCAAACCTTGAATGTGCATAATGCCAAAGAGGGTTTTAACCCTTCCATATTTAAACCTAATCTTGACTCTCCCTTGACCTCTAATATTCTACATTGAATTATATCTTACGAAGACATCACTTCTCTTGATATTTTCATATTCACAGAATCACTCCATGTGAGGGGTCATATGAAAAGAGGAACTCAAGTCAATCAACCATTCACCTTCATATGCATGCAATCTTGAATTTTCCTAGAATAAAGACCCTTAATTTTCACTATAAGGTTTTGATTCTACATATTGGGAATTGTTAGATGATTTATCTTTTTAAACCTTTATGGATTGCTAATATTTTTTTAAAATTCCTCGTTTAACCATAGTTATATAAATTTATCTTATCTTTTATTGTAGTTTTATATTTACATATAGAAATTAACTATATTAAATTAATTTTAGTTTTTTCTTGGGAACATCTTATTATTTTATCATATATTTTGTTTTAGTCTTAGATTTACATATATTATTAGACCATCTTAAATTTATTTTAATTTTTTGTTGGGATTAACTTCTTACAAATAAGGCATCTTTTATTTCATAATCCTGAGCAAATTTACACCTCATTCCTTCTGATAATAAGGCTCCCACTATGTCCTCATTTTTTAATTTTGATGTTTTAATAGTTATTTTGATAACAAAATTATCCAAAGAGTCATGAAAAGTAATAAACTTTTCATATTCATCCATTTTAATTTCAACAGAAATTAAGTGACTTACCACAATATTAAAATCATTCAGATGTTTAATTACATACTCACCATAATTGATTTTCAATTAATATAACTTATTTTATATAAATAACATGTTAATTAAGGATTTTCATGATACAAAGTCACTAATTTAACCCATAATTATTTTAAAGTTTTCTCCATTTATACATTTGTTAAAACTAAATCTCACATACAATCTGATTGAAATATTTTCATTCCTATTAATCTTTTCCCAATCTTCTACCTTAATACTTGTAGGTTCTACACTTGATACAATAACCCACTTATCTCTATCTACAATAATATCTTCCATATTTAACTTCCACAACTCAAAATTTTGACCACTAAATTTTCAATATTTATCCTTGTGCTTCCCTTCTTTCTATTTTACTCAAAAAAATTATCTAACAAAATAAACCTATGCAAATAATAGTTTATCATAGATTAAATAAACCCTAACTCTTCATACAAATATAATACATAACTCAAATACCAAATGAATAGAAAAATAGACTTTAAAAAATAAAACAATATAATTAATTCTAATAGAATCCTCAAGCTATCAAAATAATAAAAAAAGCATACATAATATTACATAGTACACAATATTTCACTTGGGAAAACTATTTTATGTTAAAAAATATCATAGTAACTCCTTATTTTTTATATTAACTCAACTTTTTACAATACAATAATTTACTTTCAAGTTCTTTTTTTACCCTATTGTATGTATCAATATATATAGGCACAATAATGTGTAATTATCAAAGTGGTATTACAATACCATGGATACCAAAACTGTGGGTGATATACTAAAAAATTATCTTGAACCACCCAAATAGATGCCAATATGGTCCCTAAAACATATATTCTAGAAGGGGGAAGGCCCCGTTATGGCTCTAAAATCTATTAGAGTGTAAATCACGTAACATACACATCCAACATATGATTTTTTATAAAAAATCAAGAATTTTTTTTTTGGCACATCATCAATGAATTTACTTATGATTATTATTTAGGGAAGGGATGAAGGTTTGAATTCTATCCCTATGTGTACTAGGGTAACATTGCAATGTTTTTTAATCTTGTATGCCCTATGTGTGTGTGTATGTGTGTGTTGAAAGCTACATTTGACAAAGTGTGAAATCTTTCAGTTTCTAATTAAAAAATATTTACTTTTCTTTGTTATTATATTGCATTAATTATTTTTTGTTTCATGTTATAAGGAATATCTTCATTGAGACCCCTAACTACGAATACATAACCATTACACAATGCGGACTAGGAGTGTCAATATTGCATTTTTTTGACACAATGCATTTTTTTAATATGGATTTCCATGGTGAGATACAAGTCTAATATGTTAATTTATGGCATGTGTTCTAATGTAAATATAATGGAAGATCATATTCATATAGCCATAAATAATACTTTATGCATATATGATTATACCTACATTGATGCACACCCTTATTCATTTTTTTAATCAAAATTAACCATGAGTGTATGCATTGCACATATCCCAATTATTAGTTCATAGAGTGCACTAATGAAAAAAATAATGAAATGCTTGTAATTTTACCTCATTATGCCATGTTAGAAGAAATTGTAATATAAAATTTAGTGAATAATTTTTTATTGGCTATCAATTTAAGGAGATAGAAATACCAAAAAAATTGAGAACCAAAATGTATTTGAAAATGTTGGTTGATGTATTTATTGATTTTTTTGAAACCCATTTGTGAAAATAATATAATTTGTAAAGTAATCTACTACTATTGTTTTTTATGTTATGTAAAATGTAGTTTATTTCATAGTATATTATTATTTTTCATACATTTAAATAAGTTTAAGTTAATTTTATATTTATTTATATATTAATTTGATGAACATGATGTGAAGATAAAAATAGACACAATAAACTAAAATGAGAGAAGAAATACTAAAAAAATCCTCAATCTAATAGAATAAGAAAATTGGTATACACACAAGATTATATATTACACAATGTTGTCCCTAAATTTCATCAATAAGTGAAATTTGGAGTACCCCATTCAAATTTTCCTAAAGATAAAATTAAAAGAATAATTTTTTAAAGAATTTGATGTTTGTACTTAGTAATTTCTCATTATTTTTGGAGTCGGGAGCTAGAGACTATAATGTAACACTCAAAACATGATAGATGCAGTATAGTTGTCAAAACCTAATAGATATAGTGTAGTCAATGGATATTGATAGTTGTAGTGAAGGTCCCCCACCTTGATTCATTAATGAGGGTTAATACCTACACATGTAAGGGTCTATTTAGCCTCCCACTATTTAAATATCTTCCCCTTTATTCATTTTTACCATTCAAACTTGATTTTTGGATCTATACATCTACCTTTATTCATGATATAGGTGGTTTTGATCATTCCTAAATATTTGGAGGTCAAATTTCATAGTGTTTATCCCATTTTATTCATGACTGATGCACCTAATATTTGGAGTGTTTTATTCTTTTTAGGAATTATGGGTTTAATTCCTAAGAAAATAAAGGTCTAAGTAAATGTAAATCAGTAATTAATGTGTCTTAATTAACCTACTAATTTGTACAAATAGATATGTATTTTTACATTTTCTAAAAATAACAAGAATTGTAGAGAAATCAAACATACCTTATTCTAGGTCAAAATGGTTGATTCAAGATCTAGAAGTTATGATGTAGAGGTGGAAGACTATTACAAACTGAACTTAGAACTTTGTTTCTAAATTAGTAGGAGTTCCAAACTCAAGACACCCTACTACTTGCCAATATAATCCACTTTTTAGAGATATTGTCCATTTCCAATGCTATTGTCTAATTTTGGTGTTTTTATCCTTGTGACTTGGCTTTTTTGGGTTTTGTTTGGTAGGTTTGTAACACCCTAATTATGAAATATCAAAGCTTGATTATATGTCAAGATTTTTGTGTATGTAATTAAATATTAAAAAACCCTTAATAGCTCTTGGTACATGAACTTGAATAGAAAACATGTGAAAAAGAGAAGGGGTTAGTGTGTAAAGGATACACTAGGCACACTTCACACATTATGTGTGGGCACACTACTTACATACCAATACTCTAAAGAGGGATCAAGTTAATGTAGTTCTCCCATTGAAGTGCTTGGTGTAATTTGTGCATGATCAATGTAACTAGAATGTGAAATTAGATGTGCTTTACTAGATAGGGATTGGTGTAATGACTTGAGTAGGCTTTGAATAATATTGGAAGGTTGTATGCAAATAATAGGGAGGAGTGCTTGAGTTTACTTACTTGTATTCTTACATCTCTCTTGAAAATGAGTCCCAACCCCTCGAAATTGATATTGAATGGAATTTTATAGGGAAAATAATGATCATGGGTTAGATGAACTTGTGTTAGGTTGATAGGGAAAAAGAAAAAGAATTGAGAAAATCTAACTATTAGAGGTAAAGATAAACTTAGACAATAGCATAAAAAATAAGACACCCCTAAATTTTGGTGCTCCTATCAAAATTAGGCATTATTATCCTAGGAGGATGACCCCTAGCGGGATGGATCTAGGTTAAAGAGGGATGCTTATGTCCTAAAAATCTAAGTTTGAGAAGCTATGGGTGACTAGGAATCAGTGAAAGTCTAGTCAAGAATTGTTGAGTGAGCAAGAAAGAAGACCTATAGGTTGGGTACAATTAGCCATTCCTAATTCATCCAATTTTTAATTTCATATGACTAAATTTTCCCCCCATTTATTCTAGTGATTCAATAAAGTGAAATACTAGGATAAATGAAAAATAAAAAGCATACTTGAAATTACTTGTGAGGGAAAATATCATGAAGCTTTGTGATGTTGGATGTACGTAGAGATAACATGATATGAAGTGTGAATCTACAAAGAAAAACTTGAACTAGATCAATTATTAATATATACAATATATCTAAAATAATAATATATAAACACCAAGTAAAGGAAGAGAGATGAGTGAATACACCTCATCAGGTACATGAACAAATACAAAATCTATTGTGATGTTGGATTGTGCTAAGTATATGCTAAATCAAGAGTAACATCACAAATGAAGATAAGTAATAAATTCCATAGAATGTGGCTCAATAATGTAAATTCTAGCCCTTTAGCTCCATCATCACCAACTAAGTGATGTTAATGAATCTTGTGTGTGCTAATTGATGTCTAAACTATGTGTTCAATCCCTCTAAATAGGTGTCTCAAGAATACAAAGGTTGGCCCTTTGGCTCCATCATTGCCTTATGAAGTGAAGATATGATGTGATAATGGTATAGAATATATGTCATATGGGATGGCTTATGGATCCCATCAATTTTATATAAATGTAACACTATGGTGTGAATAATTAAATGTGTGCTAGAAGCTAGGCCACTCTTGTCCATTTTGAAAGATGGAGATTATGCTTATATGAAAGACAATCCAAAATCAATGTAATATGCTTATATGAAAGATAATTAAGGAACTCAAAAATATATAATTTTATGAAATTTTAACTCAAATATGATACCAACCACTTATAGATAGAGTAAGGCACACAACTGCTAAGAATGCTTGGAATAAACTGAACTCAAAAATAAAAAAGAAGATCAATGTGCCACACATATTACCCTTAACCACTGATGTTTGGAACATGGATTATAATTTTTAAGCTATGGAAATTGCCTAATCTAAACTAAAATTGAGAACCATCATGCCACACATGATAACCCAATGTATATTAGAAAACTATACCAAAACTATTAAATCTGAGACTATCACTATTTTTCTACTCTTATTTAAACAGTTTGACCTCTAGATTCTATATCGAGTGTTTTGAATATTGTTATTTAAATTTTTAAGAGGTCTGATCTCTTTGACAAACCCTTATTTTATTCCCCCTCTTCTAAGGTTAGGACTGATGAACCTACCATGACTACCTTGAGAAGAAAAGAGTCCTACAAGTGTGATAATATGAATATATATGTGATATAACATTTGATATTTTGAAAATATGTTTTAAGATATAACAATGTTTGTACCAAGATATTTATAGATAAATATGGATATGCCTAGATAGATAAAATAGTAGTAGAGCATGTGCATGATACTAGACTAGACTGGTAATGTTAGATATTAGTTGTTATTTGTTAGTTTGTTAGTAAGCATAGAGGGATGGAGGATGATCTCTATCATGGCATCCAAAAAAATAATGTAAATCAATGATAAGGATCATGGCATTGCACATAGTGAGGAGAAAATAATAAAACACACATATGAAGCAAGAATCAAGAAGCATATAAGGATGGCCAAGGGGCCATGCAAATAAAAGACATGGGTACATGTTCCTCAAACAAAAAAGAAAGCATACAAGGCATGTTCAAATTCCACACACACATACAAGTGAACAAGTAATGTTGGCATGAGGGCCACAAGCACATGAAAGAGTTAAAAAAAAGGACATTAGTATATTTCCTAAGTCACACACATGAAATAGACCTAGATGACATTGGTAAATAGCCTAAGGCACAAGTAGGAGACAAGATGAAATTGAAATTACAATCACATAAGCTACTGTAATCAAGAAGAGAAAGCATGTAATAATTGTAAAGAGTTAAGCACATCTAAATTATCAAATCAAATGTGAAAGTATGTAAAACATGTGTAGTATAAGACTAGGTATATGCTAAGAAATACACAAGTGTTAGTTACTAGTGACATGTCGATATAAAATTCTATGTAAGCTATAGAGTAACGTACATCAACATGATAACTTAGAGTGTATAGTGTAGGAATGATGTAACCTAGATGGTGTATTAATGTATAATATGCCCCTAGTGGATGTGTATATTGATGTGTGTTTTGAATGTAAAAGTAAGAGTGACCCCTTTATGGGTAAAATGAAGCAATCAAAGAGATAGATATCACTATGGACACTCAAAATAGATCAAGTGAAAAATGATAATGTAGATAATCAACAAGAAATAAAATAGAATAGAAAATGTAAGTCTAACATAGTAGTAGAAATGTAAAACATGTATGATGCATACAATCAATTTTTTTTTTGGTCTTTTGAAATATTTGAACTATGTAAAATCAATCAAGAGAGACTATATAAAAGAAATTAAAATGGAACTATGTAAAATCAAGCAAAGGGAATCTATGTACAAGTAATACCGTGAAGAAATGATACTAACTGATGAGTCTCATGCGAGACTCCCTATCATGTTTTCCTATATCTAGAAGAAAGATCATGCATGATCCTGAAGCATGATGGAAATTTTGAGACTATGGCTCTTAAATATATATATGTTGTACATGTTCTACAATATTTATAGTAAAAACCAAGTGTGGGGTCCCCTTGTAACTTTGAGAAGTGGATGAAATTTTAGGGATATTAGGGACCCATCTGGTAGTAGCATAAGCTCTTTGAATATGTGCTCTATGTGTAGATGTATGAGATTTCAATGAGATTTCCCTATGTGTGAATATGGTATCTAAAAGTTGTCTACAACCTTGAAGATATTTATGTGTATAAACTCTATGTGTTGGTGATGAAAGTCTCAATTGCGGTTGAATTTGGACTAGAGGAAGAATTGTAATAGGTGGAGGAGTTGAAACTAGATCAGAAGGGGTGGTAACCTGAGTGACAAATCTATAACCATGGGTGTAATCAACCTACCTATCTTCATAAACTTGGATGATAACATGTACCACATAATATAATATAGTCATAGATATAGTAGTAGGTATGGGATAAAATCTAGATGAACCAATTTTTAAGAGAGGAGGGATAGATATAACCACTAGTGTTGGCTTGTGTCTAGTAGTGATACAGAGATACTTAAAATTAGTCAAATATTTAGATACGTCTAAGTAGAAACCATGTATTTTAATATTTTTATAAATAACATTCCCCATGATAGATAGAAAATAAGGGATAGAGAACATGGAATTGTGCATTAATGCATAGAAAACTTTGACTTGAATCATGGCATTTCTAATATTTTTTGCAAGATAGTCTTCAAAAAAATTTCTCATGAGAGAGAGAAACCATGTAATAGAGAGCATGACATTGTGCATGAATACATTTAGAACTTTGACATGTGATATGAAATTTATAATGTGTTTATTATGATATACTTGAAAAAAAATTATCATGAGAGATAGAGAGAAAGTGATAGAAAGCATTAATTTATGCATGAATGTATAAGAAAATTTGGCATGTGCTATAACATTTATAATGTGTTTAACATGATAAGATTGAAAAAATTTCCATGTGAGAAATAGAAATCAAAAGATAGAGAACATGAATTTTTGCATAAAGGTATATAAATTTTTGACATGCAACATAATATTTTGAATACATTTATCAAAATGGATTTGGCAATTATTCCATATGAGCAAAAGAGAATATGCAAAAAGAATTTTGAATTCTTGTGAATTTTTGGCAATGAAGTTTGTAATATCATCCCATATAATGAAACATAAACATGAAATGAAAAGGATGAATCTTTGTATTAAAATATGGTATACTTCATCACTAATATACATGATAGGGCCCACTATGGTTTCCTTATTATTTGAAAGAAATGTAAGAAAAATATGTACATAAATCAGAATCATTTTTGCAAATTGATTATGGATGTAAGGTGATACATCAAGAAGCAAAATAGGAGCTAGGATCTTCAACTAAAGATTTTTTAGAAATATTTGTGCAAAATAATATTAATTTTTTATTTTGAAATTGATTTTTTGAGTTTGATATACAACTAAATTTTTATAAAATGGCGTGCAAAGTATTGGAAAATAATTGAGAATGTATTTGATGTAAATAGCATTTTGAATGATTTTTTTCAAAATTAGTGCAATAATTTGAAAAAAGCAGATAAAATTTGTAGATTTAATCTTTAAAAATTTAGGGAAAAACTAAAAAAAATTATAAAATTAGTAGTATAGTTTCCTAGTGGTTTTAAAGTGTTTGTATGTAAATCGGACCTAGTATGTGCAAACTAGGGTTTTGAATGATTTTTTTTGAAATTAGTACAATAATTTGAAAATTTTAGAGAAAATTTGGAGATTTAATCTTGAAAATTTAAGAAAATTTTTAAAATATTTCTAAAATTAGCAGTATATTTTTCTTGGTGGTTTAAAAGTGTTTGTATGAAAATTGGACCTAGTATGTGCAAACTAGGGTTTGAGTTAATTTATTGAAAATATTTCAATTAATTTATAGTTTTATATTTTTTAAATTGAGGAAAAATTAATAAAATATTTCAAAAAATTATACATAATTAATCCTAGGGTTTCTAGGGTTTTTGTGCAAAAATTCAAAGTAATTTGGGTTCACCAAATATTTTATTGTTTTTTGAGAATTAGGGGTTTAATTTCTAAGTAAAAAAGGTATGAGTAAATTTAAACTAGTAACTAATGTGTCTTAGTTAGCCTAATAATTTTTTCAAATAGATATGTATTTTTATCTTTTCTAAAAATAACAGGAAGTGTACAAAATTCAAACATAGCTTATTTTGGGTTGAAACGGTTGATTCAAGATCTAGAAATTATTGTGTAGAGGTGGAAGACTATTGAAGATAGAACCCAAAACTCTATTTTCATATTGGATAGTATGATCAAACTTATTACACCCTACTACTTGGTGGTATAGTCCACCTCTTGGAGTATTGTCCACTTTTGATGTTATTGTCCAATTCCAGCACTATTGTCCTGGTGACCTATCTTTTTTAGGTTTTGATCGATAGGTTTATAACACCTTGTTCATGAAATATTGAAGCTTAGTTATATGTGGAACTTGTTATGTGTCTCATTTAATCTTCAAAAACCCTTAGGATCTATTTGTACTTAAACTTAAATAGTAAACATGGGAAAGAGAGAAGGGGTTAGTGTGTAAAGGATATACTAGATGTACTTCACACCTTGTGTGTGTAAACACTACCTACATACCAATAATATGAAGAGGGATAAAGATAATTTAATTATCCCATTGAATAATTTATGTAATTTATGTATGATCAATTCAACTAGAATTCAAAATTTGATGTGCTTTAGCTAGGGATTTGTGCAATGACTTGAGTAGGATTTGAATAATATTGGAAGGTTGTATACAAAGAATAGGGATGAGTGATTGAGTTTACTTTATTTTATACTTGTGTCTCTCTTGAAAATGAGTCCTAACCCTTCTAAATGGGAACTTAATGGCCTTTTATAGGGAAACTAATGATCGTGGGTTAGATAAGTTTGTATTAGGCCAAGAGGGAAAAAGATAAGGAATCAAGAAAATCTAACCATTAGAGGTAAAGATAAACTTTAATAATAGCATTGAAAATAATACACCCATAAATTTTATCACTCTTTTCCAAACTGGGTGCTATTGTCCTAGGAGGATGAGCTCTAGGGGGGTGGATCTAGGTTTGGGAGGGTTGTCTGGGTCCTAAAAAGTTAAGTTTGAGAAGTTATGGGTGACTAAGAATTAGTGAAAGTATAATTGAGAAGGGTTGAGTGATAAAAAAAGAGAACCTATAGGTTGGGTGACATTAGCCATGCCTTATTCATCTAATTTCATATTATATATGATTATATGCAGCTATTTTTTATGGTTTTCCTTCTAGGTTAAACATTTCCCTCCACTTGTTGACTTTGAATTTATTTTTTTATCTTTTGGAATCTTAGTTGTCACTAAATTTCTCCATTTACCTACATTTGAGTTATTAAAATTAAATGTAACCATAAAACCCTGACATTGGAATTATTCAATTACACTAAAGTCCTCAAACCTTAGCATTAAAGTTTATAGACTACATTATAATTCCCTACTTCTACATCTCATTCCTCTACTTATCCTTTTCCCATTCACATTAATTATATATTTATAATATCCTTGTTCTCTATTACCTATCATGATTATTATATACATGGATCATCCAAGAAGAAAGGGGGAAAGAAAAAACATGCAAAAAAAAGCATTTTTTTAAGGAGTTATTCCTCCACAAACATTTATTCCAATATAGACATGGTCACAAACATTAAATTGGGTCTCATAGATCTACATGGCTTCTAGAATATAGTGAATTAACCATTTAATAATGAATAGACACAAAGTTTTTATGATAATGTGTTTCCTTATATTTATACTTTTACGATATCTATGTAGTGTCTAGATTGGTCATGACATTGGAAAATCACTATGATAGAGAAAATAAAGAAGTTAAGAACACCTGATGAGAAACTATTTTATGACTTGGGGTTTATGATATTGAAGAAATGTTGAGGAACCTAGATGATAAGACATTCATGGAGATTAACCTAAAGTTAGTTCAAGATTTTCATGAGAAGAATAGAGATGATGCATCAGATCTATGAATAAGCATTATCTTGTTAAACCCAAACCTTCCTTATTCAAATCCCCTAAGGGAGTTGGTCTCTAAGATTTCAAGATATAAATTTATGATATTATGACACTCCTAAAGAGAGTGGTAGGAAATCCTATAGTGAGGGATTACTAAAAATATATGTTCCAATACATCCAAATAATACATGTTAATAAGCAATATGTTAATTGGGATAAGTTTATTAGAGATTCAATTCACAAGTAGCTTTGTGAGGTAATCATCACCCATAAGTTCTACATTATGTCCTACTTGATCTATGAAGTCTCATGGAGGAGGTTGTATATTTTATTAACTACCATTGGCCAAATGTCTACATCATATGTCTATGAATATTATCCATAATTAATGTTAAAGGAAAGTGTCAAAAATTTCCATCTAGTTAATCATTCATTCCTTTAATTTGTACTTCATATGTTTGGAAAGGATACATATAATCTACATTTGTCCATTTATACTCATTCATAGATAAAAATATGGGGTGGAAGGTAAATATAATTTCACATATTTTCCTACATTATGGTTTTTGGATATGAGATGACTTTATAAATACTTCCCAAGTTCATTAATGATAAATTGGTACTCATGGAATTAGTGTGATAATTGATGGAGACTCATAATTTTTTATTCATAAAGCATAAGTGTATTGGGTCCACTTCCCAATGACTATTGATAGGTACACTTGTGTTACATTTCATAAGGTTAAATTTGATGAGTTAAGTATGTCTCAAGTTATTATTTATCCATTTCATAGTCAAAACTCTTTTGAATCAAGGGGATGATAGACACTATTTTGAGTACTTATTTTAATCATGCTCCCTATTATGAATATTTATAGATGGACTATGATGATAAACAAGAATTTAGGCTTCTTGATTACTCTTTATTCACACTTGAACAAGTACTCAAGTTCAATTAATATAAATTCCTAAGGACATTGATATAGAAGATGAGGAGGAGGTCATAGATCCATCCTATTCTAGAAATAATATCAAGCCAAATACTTTGCCTAGGGTTGAATGGAGAAAGACTTAATTAGTATCCTTGTAGGATTAGACTTGAGGAGTTTTTTCAGGACTCTTGCATGGATCTAGAGTCAAGGGGTGGATGTATAAAATGTTGAAATACCCATACCCATGAAATATATTGATATAACCTCTCTTGAGTCTATAAAATAATGGAAAATAGCATGTTGAGTATTTTAGTGTCATGATTGACCCATTAATAATCAATTAGGATATATAGGAAAAGGAACATTTAACTCATTTTGAAAAAACAAAATTTGAATTTCAAGATCAAGAAGTTGATTGGTGGGAAAGGTACTCATTGGATATCCATGATATTGATTGAAACATCTAAAAAGGTCATTCATTCATAGGGATTAATCAATAATACCACCTTACATTTTTTAATAATAGACACTCCCTTATTACCTCCCAATGCTTCTTCCTCAATAATGGTAGATAATCCTCCTTCTATTGAACTACACTATTTTCATTCTCAATATATATATAAGAAACGTGTTAAATCTCTCCCAGTAGAAAGTGTATCTCATCTAAAAATATACGAATCTATTCTTAAAGTGTTATATATCCCACCTATCATCCCAAAGAAAGAGTCAAATAAATAAAAAATAGTGGAATAAAAGGTTATAAATTAACTTCAAATGGAAATAGAAATGGGATTTATGATAGATAAGGCTCTAGTAATTCTAGATCAATTGAAAATAGAACCTTCACTTTGAAAAATTCCTATGATACTAGAGTACCCCAATGACTGAAGAAGTGGTTTAAAGTTGGAAAAAGATAGTTCCACCATTGGAGATCAGCTTTAGTGCTCTCATTATGCAAACTCCTCAAGCATCAAATAAACCCAAGAAGGTTTCTTACATAGTCATAAATGAACAAATAGAGAGGTATGCCAAGGTTTTTATTCCCCTTACATAAAAGTATAAGGATAATCATGACCATGAATTATAAATTTTAAAGGAGACACTTCGATAGTGCTACTCACAAGGGTTTGAGGGAAGATGCTCAAACAACTATTGGCTTTTTTTATCAAGAAATTTTATCAAGACAAGGTGAAAAAGGATCAATTGAAGGAAAAATTAGAAAAACTTACATCACAGTTCATAAATTGATCGACTCAGTTTGGCCTCAACTCCAAGAATATAGCCTAGATGATAGGACTTTGAAAACTAGTAAAATGATAATAAATATGGGGAGAACCACTGAAGAGTAGTAAAAAAAGCTTATTGAATAGGGAAGTAAGACAATAGGATTTATTGTTGAAGCCTATACTTTAAGTGATGAAGAAATACAAAAGGCTTACAAGAATGATGATGTTTACATAAAATATCTCAACCAGCTAAAATGTTGGTTGCTTAGGTTTCAATCCCTTGCTAAAACATATGAGGATTGTTAAATCAAGTGAAGGGGTATGGACTGAAGAATATCTAGTAGATCAAGTGGAATTATGAGAATTAAAAAATTATAATCAATAAAATAGAATAATCCCTACACAAATCTAAGGATTCCAAAATATTATAAACTAATATTTCATGTGATATACATGAATTAATTGATAATTTTCATATTCACTCCTTAAATAGAGAGGAAAAGTGGTCCCTGGTAAATTTATACAAGAGGTATTAAAATAATTAATTTGATGGGAATATGATACAAATTTTTTATTTAATTTCAAATAAATCCAAAATTTCATGAATTATTAGAAATATTTTGATAGATTAGACAAAGATTTGATGGCATTAAAAATAATGACTCAATAGATGATAAACCTATAAGTAGAGGGAAAAATTCCATGTCAACATTCTGAAGGCCAAAATCATGATAAGGCTGAGATGATATTTTAAAGGTTTGAGGAATAAAAAAATAAATTTCAATAATCAATATAGATGGATGTCTTCATAATCGAGAATTGGGAAGGAGAATAAAAAACACTAGAGGAAACACACAAATTTGTAGCTCAAATTTACATTTTTGTATGATCCTCTTCATAGTTAAATGTTGCATTTTGGTTTGAAGGCTTTTTAAATTTTGCATATAGTTTCAATAAGTTAAAATTCACCTTAAAATGTACAACTATTTCTATTTTTATAATTTGTTTCCAAATTATTTAAGAGTTGAATTTCTTATAAATAAGAGTCTTGCATGCCTCTCTAGGATCTATCAAATTTTTAAATAATTTTACAAGGAAATAAATTTTGAAAGGAAGGGTGGAAAGAACTTTGTGTTTTTATAAAAATCAATAAAAACTATGTTGTCATAGGACTTTGTGATTGTCTTTGGTTATGAATTAATGCCCTTATGTTAATTGTTTCCTATTATTTATCTCTTTACTCTCTTGATGATAAAAGATCTTAGTTGACAATAAATTTATTTTGAGTTAGTGAATGTGATATTTAGGTGAAATTTACCTTTTATGACCTATTTTCATTCCATATTATTCTTGTAAGGATAAATTTTTCTATTTTTCTTATTTATCATGTTTCTTCTATCATACATACAAACCCCCCTAAAGGAATTTATTATGTATATTTGTAAATATGTTAGGTTTATGTTTTTATTTTATTTTGAATAAAGGTATATTTTTGTAAAAATAAAATAGGGACTACTTCCCATAGAATTATTGATTAAAACATACATTTTAGAGTGTTGAATAATTTCTAAAGCTAACATTTTTTGACACCCACCATGGGGAATGCTTTGTGTTGACTCATAGAACCCAAAAATATCTAGAAGAGGTCAATTTATTATTTTATTTTGGTAGAAATATATTTAACCAGAGCTAATAAATCTAATGGAATATCTCATCCTTTATTTAGCTTACTATTATCAACCCAAGTTGCACCCTACAGAAGTAGAATATTCAGTTCTCCTTCAAACTTGGACTAACATTAGATTGGTCTATAGGTTGTTGGTTATTTATAACTAGACAAAACCTATATATTATAATTCTATATCCTCTAATATGTCAGTTTTGAATCATTTTCCTAAAACATATTTTTCTTTGGGGGTAAAAAGAGTTAGAAGATAACTCAAATAAAAAAGCTATATTAGTGATGGTGATGCATCAATAATTCATCCACTCGATATTATAATCATACAACACTATTGAATTATTAATAGACTTAATAATTATCTTAAAATATCCTAAGAAATAATGTTTCATATGAAGGTCCTAATGAATTATTATAACTTGGAGGTGAAGGGAGAGAGGCCTATCTTGAGGCACTTTCAACCAGATTACACTCTAAACATGATCACCAAACTTTGACACTTGACATAACATACATAAGATAAATAATAAGCATATAGGTGTGAAAATTAAATTATAATGGAATATTTATACCACTTATACCCACATAAACAACCATAAACACACTATGATCCAATAATGGAGTAATTTTAATAATTTATTCATTAGTTCAAGAGGTTTATCAAGTACAAAACCTAGCAAAGTTTCCTCATACCTAGGTGAGGGATATAAATTAAGGCATTAAGGAATAAATATATTTAAAATAATGAGATAATAAATTGGATAATGGAATAGATGAGAGAATAAAATGTCATAAACTGGTCATCATTATCTCATATATTACTTTAGTCACAACTAGTTACCAATAATTCTCAAGATATATCTCCATGTTTGATGCTATTTAAAGTTTCAAATGAGTTTTTGGGAATTTTAATTTAGGTTTTTCGCCATCATAATCATATAAAAAATTATCCTTCCTTTAAACATAATACCAAGTTAAGTGAATTACTCTTTATTCCATTAAGGTCATGGAACATGCATTGATTGCCACTTAAGGATTAGTTAACTCATTGATTAGTCACATAAGAATTAGTTATATAGTGTGATTAATCTTAAGTATAAATTAACTATATATTAAAAATCCACATTAAATCACTTTATCAGTTCTCTATGCCATTCTTCATCATCACTTATTGACCAAGTAGGTCTACTAGGCTAATTAGGCCTAGTAGCCTAACTACTAATGTTTGATGGACATAAAATCCTACATGAAACCTTATAAAACTATGAAACAATTATTTTTATACATGAATAAACTCATTAAATCATAACATAGACATCACTAAATAAGAAAAACCTACAAAATCTTTGTACCATGGTTAGCATATGAAGTCATCTCCCAGGGGAAAAAATAGACTCTCTAAACATTGTTTGGTGTTTTAAGGCCTAAATGAATAGTAATAATTCTTGTCTTATAGCTTATATCAATAAAACATCCTCAAAAAAAATAATGATTACATTCATGAATATTGGAGGTGCACTCATTTGATGGCACTATCTAATGAAGCCAATAGACAAACATATGTATATTAAGGGTTATTAAATATTTTTAACTCATTATGAGTTTAATAGATCTTAATAATTGTATAAAATATGAATAATATATATTATGTCCTTTGGAGTAATGGTATTATCTTGAATGAGCCATTCACTCTCTATTTACATGCACACAACCCCTTATTTGAACATCCAAACCTATATTCCTATATAAATAATCATAAATACCCCTATATATGGTTACTAGTATTTTAGGAGGTTTAGGACCCTATATTCCTTTTATAATTAATTTTATATGCAAACACCTTTCATTTCCTTGATTACATGATCAAATTAGCCTTCTCAGGGCTAGTTCATATAGCTTGACCTCTGTACATGCCAACCAATATGATATGGTGATGCTAAGGAGAGATATAAATACCAAAAACATCATTTCATAGCTCAAAAAATTTATTATAATTCACCTTGAATCATATTTCTTACATTGAGTATCTTTCAAGGTTTTGTAAGGGTTTTAGGGGCCTAAAACTTCTTAGTAATGATTCATTGCATACAAAAACCTAATGGAAAACTTATTACCATATATTTAAATTAAAATAACCCCTTTATCAACCTTAATAATATTTATCTCTCATGTAAAATGTCCATCAAGATGTGTGTAGTGAAGAGGTGTTTCAATTGGTTGTCTTAACTATGTAGACCAACAAAAAGTTTAAGATCCAAAAAGATAACTTTGTTACATTATATCCACTAAAAAACTTACCCAAATATTTTAAATTACTCTCCACATCATTATAATGATCATCAATGTGAAAGGACACATGGATCATTCCAAAATGATGGCAGGGTTTCTTAGGTGTTTAAGGCCTATCTACATATGTTATCCCTCAAGGGCATATTTTTATGAAATTATGAGTGTGATACATCTTTAATTTTTTTTAAGGACTTATAATCACCTTCCACTGATTAAAAAAATAAACATGAAGTCCCAAGTCTCTTGTCTTACCTATAACCCCTAAAAAAATCCTCTTGGCTTTTTTAATGACTATCAATAAACTGATGTCTATCTATGATACAAGAATGGATGTTTTAACTAATCATATGACCCTTAGGATAGACAAAAAATCATAATATAGTGATGGATATAATTTTTATCAAATTTTAGAGATTAACTCCATTTATAAAGGCCTTAAAACCATAATTTCCTCCAAGACTAGTTTCATATGTTGACTGTGACTGCAAGGTCTATTAAATTCAATAATTCAAGAAATATTCTAACCATTAAATATTATAAATAAGGTGTATGAATCCTATACCTAGTATGAATCATATTAAAAGAAATCCATTCCCTTAACATACCAATGGTCCTCTTGTACTTTTATTTCAAATGAGAGCTCTTTGAGAATAGAAGACTATATTATGAATGTGTTCTATTTATAGGCATGTGTTTATGTTTAAGAAACATTATATAGTATTTTTAACATGTTTATAAAATTATATAGGTCTCAAATATCTCTTACTGTTCACACCAACATTGTTGACCTTATATCTTACCCATCATGCATAGTACAATACATAGAAACTATAAGTTATCTTTGGAAATAATAACTATTATGATTTAGATTCATAACATCTCAACTGTTTTCAATGGTTTAAAATTTCATGTGAGATTTTATCAGTTATAAACACTTCACCATTTTTCATAACCATAATTCCACATTTTATCCTTGGTTAAAACTAGGTTTTGTATTTCTTAGCTACATAATGACACTAATATAATATAGATGCATATTTGATTGTCTCATTGATTCTAAGACCCTACCATCACATAATTTATTTGGTTTAAATTTTTAGTGGATTATAAAATTTAGCTATAAAAATTCTATCTCCTTATTTTGAACAAACCTTGGAGGGGCAACTTGACTATCTTGTCATGATTATAGATGATGGTTCACTATGTTTTGTATACATTAATATAGATTTAGACCTTGAGAAGGTAAAAGATATGACTTATAAACCTCTCATTAATTATTTTAAATGGTCTCAATAATCTCCATAACCTCATTTTAGGCTTCACTTACCTTTAAAGTCTTCAATCATTACTCTACCCACTTTTTAGGCTTATGACTGAGTGTGTTTGTAGATATGACTATATGCCTCTCTCTCTTAGGATCTTGACTCTAGATAAACCTAATTATCTTGTTGAGAAAATATTGGATCAAAATTAGTGTTAATAATGGGTAATTATTCATCCATTAAATTCAATATTTTCATTAATGTATAAAGGTTAGGTTTTGTATTTAGTTCATCTCTTTTAGCATGACTATAGGTGATCATGACACACCTTTATATGAACTACTGCAAAGACACCTTGAGAAGTTATAAAATATTATTTATGAGCCTATTCCATTCATTAAAAATAACTAATATATATATTTTAACCTCTTTTCATTGATATATTTATATTTTCTAGTCTCCTCAAAACACCACTTTAATGAAGCACATATTGACTGAATTTGCCTTGGATGTAGGTGGAGATTGACCTCTTAAGTAGGGTTTTGAGTCTTTAAAACATATATAAATAATTATAATGCTTTATAAAACTATTTAATATTATTTTATACTAGATCCATGAGGTGAATGTGAATAATTAGGTAGTGATATGTGTATGGATGATGGGATACATGAAACTGAGAATAGAGTGGAGTGAAAAGCTTATACAATAGTGAGTCATAATGACAAAGACTATGGATATGTAAAGAAACATGATGGATTGAAAATTAAACATAAATCTAATGTCAATAAAATCATCAAGGATAGTTTTGAATCATAAGCATATGACTTAACTAGATATATCATTTTGGTGGTTTTTGAACTATAAAAGTAAAACCTAGGAATCATGAAGATACCTTAACAAATGTTAAGTTTATTTAACATTTTCTAAACAAGGACTATGAAGATGTTTGAGGATGATTGATGGTGGTTGATAAATTATACATTGATGATCCTTTTAGGCTCTTTAATTAAGGACACCTGACATGAATGAAACCCTATAAATAAAATCTCAATGAATCTTGACACCTTTAGATCCATTATAAACGATACAACTATATTCAACTTGCTTGTAGATTGAATATTAGTAACTTATGTATTCTTGAACTAAATATACTCACAAATGTGGAATTAAGTTTAATAATGTCATGGAAATTTGGTTCATACTCTTAAAAATCTCTACAAAATTCCATTCTTCTATCACCATGCTTAGGAGAGGAGAAAACTCAGAAAAGTAGTTACTTGCCTAGATGAAGAAGCCATTATGACTGATTTAAATTGTAAAGGATTTTTCATAAAAGAGAGAAAAAAATAAAAACAAATTCCCAAATATTTAATCTCTCTAAGACCCCTTCCTCTACCCAAAATTCTAGTTCTTGATATTCTCTCTCATGGTCATACCATATGAAAACCTGAAGGGCTCTCTCAAGTTGCAAAGACGATCTATGGTGTAATAAAACCAATTTTTATTTTATATGGGACATTCTTGGAAATAATATTCTTTGGAACACCTTTTATTAATCCATCTAAAAATTCATGGCCTCCATTATACATAAAATTTCATATAAGTATATACTTTCTACATGAAATACACAAAAACACCCTTTCTCATGTATTTTCTCCACACTTTAAGCTTTGAACCACCAATTTAGGGAAAAAATAGGAAGAGTAAGAGTCAAAAGGAAATTTAAAACAAGTAATAAGTCTTTGGAGATTATAAAAGGTGACAAATTTGACATGTGGGAGCTCTTTGGAGGCCAAACTACACTTTAAACTTTTAGAAGAGAAATTTTCAAAGCATGTAATGATTGAATAAAGTAATGCTATGAAAATGGGGTCATTTAAAGATGTTTGGAATGATCTAATGGTATTTTTAGGTGTATTTTTTCCATTTTAAAACCAAAACCTTCCTTTTATACAATGTACACATAGCTTCACAAAGGAGATTTTCCACTAAATATCATAAAGATTATATTATAACCTTCTAAAAGGTTTTAAATAGACTCCTATGTATTTTTATCACACTTAAAATTTTATATCCATCCCCACGCCTTGTATTTACCAAATATACTATATAATCTCACGATGAGTTGTTAGCTGCCACCTTCACCATGTTCATTAAGGCACTTTAGATCATAAGAGCACTTCAATTCTTTATCAAAGACCTCCAAACATTCTAAAACATCATGATGATTCTTCACACCAATTTAAATGAGACATGACAATGACAAGACATTGAGACATACTCCCTCTATTTTATAGTCAATGAAAATTATGATGGTCAAGCACATCATCTAAGGACCAAGGACATCTAAGACATATGGTGATCATAAACAGATAAAATGACATATCTAGAAGTGTTTAAATGACTTCAAGAAGAAAATAAAAGATATCATGACTTAATATAGTATCATGTAGAGACTTATATGGGTGTAATGATAATTTTTTAGTTGTAGGGGTAAGCATTTGGCCTTGATAGGTAAAATTTCTAACATTTATGGTGACTCACATGGGTTGACTAGCTTGCTAACCAAGAGAACCCTTTGAATTTCCAAGATAATGATATTTATTAAATATAACATCATGGTTTTGATGACTTTATTGTAATACCAAATACATTTTGTACTTTTTGACACCTCTTATGATTATAACAAATAGTAAGATTCAACAAAAACAACACAAGAAACATAACTAAATTAAGAAGCACACTTAAACTAAGGAAAACAATAAAATAAAACAAACAAAATAATAAATAAATAGACTACTAATTTTGATAAACACTTATTGAAACAAGACAAGCATACTAAAATAGATAACTTGAGGTGAAATTCTTTCCTCTAGGGTCAAATGGAAAACTTGATTAACCATTATGGCACTCTGAATTATGATTGGTACATCTTGATATGTCCCAGTTATAGATATGGGAATTAACATATTCATGACCTACGGGGGAAGAAATTGGTACATTTTGTTGTATTTCTAGATGCATGGGTTGTACATGTGATTTCAACACCCAATCATACTCCTAAATTTGTCTACTTTATAAGAACAATGCTAATTTTGCCTTAGTCATGGGTTTCCAATGGTCTACCATGTCTTGGTTAATATTTTTATTCTACTCCATATGGATATATTTTACTTCATTAGGTGTGATAAAGGACAAGATATATTCATTTGTTTTGTATTCAGGAGTATCAACTTGAGGTACTATCTCAACAAAAATTTGATCATTTTTTTCATCTTATGCTTATTCTTGTTATGGATAAAGCTTGATAGGGTTAGCAGCTGATTGGTATTCAAAATGTTCCATAGGAAGTGTGAGTCCTTGAAGAGCTTGATATTAATTTCAAATGATCATGCATTTCTATGAAAGGTCACCATTGTCACCTTGACACCCATCTTCATTGACTAGCCTATCCTTTTCTACTATAATAGTTGTAAGTTCTTGAGGACTGTCATGATGGAAGAAAACTATCATGTGACCAAGGAGTTCTTGAGAAACACATTATTCTTTCTCAAATGAAACCTCTTTCTATTTTGTCTTATCTTGTACTTTAAGCTCATCTTGTATCTTAGTAACCTCTTTCAACTCATATTTTTTTTATTATGAAAGATTAAAACATACATATCTTTGTTAAGGTCTATTCCAATGGTGATTTACTCATCATGTTCACTCAAGTCACTCTCATATTATATCACCTCAAATTAATCTTATTAATTTATCACAAAAAGGATAGGATCCTTCTCAAAGAGTGGCATGGTGGACCCTTGAAATTTTTTAATAAGGTGAGTAAAATCAAATAGTGTTGCATTGGATGCTTCATTTTTCTCATTGGGTTGCTCAACTTTGACAACCATCACTTCCTATCTCTTCTATGAGTTATATTGAAAAACATTCCATGAGGGGAAGGCCTTGATTTCTTGAGGAGAGAGTTGTGGGGGTTGAATGATCTCATGGCTGCTTTCCACTTCAACATTTTGGGTTTTACTTGACCACTCTTCTCTCTCCCTAGACTATTGTATTTGTTTCTATGTCATAAACTTGGTTTTAATAACATCTTGTATTTCACTTTTTTTAGAATTTGGAATGATTATAAGAACTTCCTTCTAAGATTATGTTGTCTTTTTTAGCTATTATTGACTTATGTAGATGTTGGTTTGTAAGCTCAATTTGTTTAGAAAGGTGGGCCTCAAATTCAAGCACCATATCATTGGAAATATCTTCTCATTGATCATAAATGAAAGACCTAACATAATATGTTTTGAAACATGAAACTCAACCTCCTCTAGACACACTTATTCTACCTTTTGATGTCCCTGTTGTATAGACCTCCAAGTAGGAAAAATTGGCAAGGTTTGAGAGGTATTTTGAGGGTTGTGACACATGTTTTTTTGAGACTCTTGAGGGGAAAATGTAAGTTCAACTAAGGAATAATGTGGGATGAAGTAGGAAACATGCTACTAGTAAGATTGGACTTGTTGTCTCTCATGGAATATCTACTTCTCTTCAATTCCTTCAACTAAACCACCTATGTCAAGAATATCACCACTGAATTTTGAATGGCCTTGTCTTATGAAAGATGTATAATATTTATTATCTTGTTGCAATGAATATTTCATGCTCTCAATATCATGCTAGGGATATCCTATCCATAAATCTTTTATGTTTCAATTCTCACCATGCATTTCTCATAGACAAACAAGGTATGTTTAAGGCTTGATATGGATTGTCTTGAAACTTGGTTGAGCTTGCTAATAATGTCATGATATTGTCATGAATTATTATATTGATGAGTAACCTACAAAATATGTGAATGAGGTTAAAAATGAGGGATATAGTAGTGTCTTTGGTATTAAAAAATATCATATGGATACTAATAAGGAGGTATGTGAAAGGATTATATCCCATATGCAGCCATAACTTTCCAAAAGACACATGAAAAAAATGAATTATGAATAAGAGTTACTCGTATCCTTTGAGATCATGACCTTATGAGTGATAAAGATGTTGTTTTGAAGACCAAAAAATATTGATGTGAATATTCCAATGCTTTTGTCTTGTCCCATTGGGCATGCCTAACAACCCAAGTTGTACCTTGTTGAAGTAGATTATTTAGTTCTCCTTCAAATTTAGAGTATCATTGGATTGGTCTATAGGTTGTGGGTTACTTATAAGTAGACCAAACCTTATATATTATGAGTCTAGCTCCTTTGATATGTCAATTTTTAATCCTTTTCCTTAATCCTATTATAAATTTATAGTAAAAATAGATAAAAAGATAACTCAAAGGGAAAACCTATACTAGTGATGGTGATGTACCAATGATTAATCCACTTAATCTTGTACTCCTACAATAATAATGAACCAAAAATATATTGAAGCAATATATCTGAAGCTCCTAAGAAAAAATGTTTCATATGAAATTCATAATGAATGATTATAACTTAGAGTTGAAGGGAGAGAGGCCTATTTTTAGGCACTTTCAACTAGATTACAATCCAAACATGATCACCAAACTTTGATACTTCACACAACCTACATAAGATAACTAATCAACATATAGGTGTCACAAGAACATGATAAGGGAATATTTATACCACTTATACACATATGGACAAGTATAAACACACTATAAGCTAATAATGGAGTAACTATAATAGTTTATTCATTCATTTAAGAGGTATACCAAGTACAAAACTTGACAGAGTTTCCTCATACCTAGATGAGGGATCTCAATTAAGGCCATAAGGCTTGAATATATATAAAATGAGGAGAGAAGAAACTAGAGAATGGTGTAGATGAGGGGATACAATTCCATCAATTTATCATCATTAACTCATACATTACTTCAATCATAACTAATTACCAATATTATATTGATGATGAACAATGTTTCATCAACTAAGCAACCATTTTCACCTATTATTAAGGTTAGTTTGGAGTCATACCAATATAATGGTAAGGTTATAAAGGTTTGAATATGATCCTAAAAATATGAGGGGTTTTAAAATGTTCTAAGAAATAATAAATAGGCTATTGGATATAAAATATTCCATTGTAATTCAAAAATCTACTATTAAATAATGAATCAATTTATATATAAATATGTAATCAATCCTATCCAATAGAGAAGAGTCTATGAACAAGACAATCTCTTGAAGGAAAAAATATGACTCAGTAATATAATTCTATTATAAGAATAATATCTTGCTTTGGTCTTATAACTTCCAAGTAAATACCAAGATAATAAACAAAGAAGAATAAAGATAAAATGAAGACAAGAAAATAAATTATTTTATAGACATATCTTCAATAATCAAGTAACATAAACATAACTCAACAATCAAAAGAAAAGATGCAAATAATAAAATCTATCAACTAAGAAATTAAACATCAAACTAATTAATAAAACTAAAAAGAATCTAAACTAATCTAATCTACAATTAAAACAAAACTAATCTAATACTAATTAAACTTAACACTAAAATAATCTAAGAAACTTAAGTTAATAAAAAAATTAGAAATAAATAGTAAAATTAATAAAACTAATTATATTAAAACTAAACTAAATAGAAAAATATAGATCAATTAGAAACTAAACTAAAATCAGATTTAAACTACATTTTAATTCAAAATAAAATACAATATAAACAAAATATACGAGTCTCAACAAAGAGAGTTGCCTTAGAAAAATAGATTGTTTTATTTGAGAAACAAATATCTTTATTACAAAATATCTTTAAAAGATAACTATTGCAATCAATCAGATCATCAATATGTTATAATCAATGAAGTTTTCATCATTATTTGGGTTTAATACTTAGATTTTGTACATAAAATTGCAAGAAACGATCATCAAAAGATGTTAAACTTGATAAATTTATATAGTCTATTATAAATTATAATATAAAATTTGATATACCTACATTACCTAAGCAATTTACTCAATCATTAGATAAAATACTATTAGTCTATCTACAAAAGTCATGCTATCTTAGATAAATTACATAGAAGAGAGAGCTAAGTGATTGAATTTAAAATATAATAACCTTCAATACCTATGTTGTTTCTCCCTCCAAATGAATCTTTGATCTCCTTTTATGCTTCCAAGTTGGTTGAAAAAGGAAGTTGTAACTAACTTTAGTTAGTTACTTGTAAACTTTAAATAATTGACTTTTAAAAGTCAATTAATATTGACAATTATAAGTTGATATTTATTTAAGACTTTTAAAATCTTAAGAGATCAATTATTTGAAATTAGATTGGGATTTCCTAATGTGTGCAAACCATCTAATCAACTAATAATAATAAGAATAAAATTATTTCAATAAATAATAAGATAATTCATAGTTAAATGAAATTATTATCTACATTAATTATATTTTGTATATAATCCAAATTACTTAGGAATAATTATATATATATATATCAAAGATAAACTCTATTTGAACTCCAAAAATATCATTACTACAATATCAAATTTCTAAAATGTGCTAAGTCTTATCATATTAAAGTTCAACTTTGAGATGAAATTTATCTTTCTAATAACCAAAAATCATCAAAATTAGATAAAAATTCTATCACTAGTTCTCCCTTTTCATTCAAACATTCATTATATTCCATCTAAATTATAGGAAATTGAACCAATTTTGTACTTGAATCATTCTCATCATCATCTATCTCCAATTTTATTTTCTTCACTATTATGGTTTTTGTTGGAGTTTCAAATTTAACTTGACTATTCTCACATTTACTTGAAGTAGATGGATGCATGACAACAAAAGGTTTTTCTAGACTAATTTTCTTGCATGCTATAATAAGCATCTTTTCAGGTTGTGTAGGCTCATTAGAAAAGGATGGAAATGGAATATTTTCAATATTATTTGTATGGATTAGCTCATTGACCTACTATGATGGCTCATTAACTACATTAACTCCTTCCTAACTCAATGATTGAATAGGAAAATGATTAAGATTAGTTTGAAACTAATGGAAAGAGATACTATGAGAATGGGATCTAGCTCTAAATCTATGACCATGAAAACCCATACTACCCCTATGATTAGTAGGATTAAATGGAAAACTACTCAACACATTCCAAAATATTGGGTTAGTGGCATTAAAATGAATTGACATTCAAGATCCTCTACATGCATATCTAGGACCAAACCTTGTAGCCCTAAATCCTCATCTAAAATTTGCCTATTAGGTATATTTTGAGTCATGTTTCTAGGGTTATGATTCATTTCCCAACTATTATTATCATTATTCATATTTGAATCGGGTTGATCTCAACTTGACATTCTAAAATCAATTCAAAATATATTAAAAATATTATCATCATCATTTGAATGAACTCAAAAATGAATATATCAACTATATAATCAATAATAACAACTAAACTTTTATATTTATAGCTTCCAATCACTTTATGAAAATTTATAGTTATATCAACAAATCAAGGATTCAATTGTCATTATTTGAAATTGAACTTCATTTATATGATTTTCAATTCTGACTATGTCATGTATTAATATAATGATCAAAATTGAAATCACAATAATTACATAATATTATATTATTCATAATTTTATTTCAAATATTTTGCCATACCTTATTGCATTCTATTCTCACTACATAAATTTAGTCTCAATACATATAATATATACATTATTCACAAATTAAAAAATGCATGTAGTTTTCATCAAATTGTTAATAAATTCATAATCACTGAAAGAATAATTTTAATAGAAGTTATAATCACAATGTTGGAATATTTTGACATGGTCATATCTTGTTCAAGTCATTATTTTGAAAACTTAGAATAACATTAACTTTATCACAACTTTGTAAAACTCTTAACCATTTTCTTACTACTCTTCAATTTATGACTTCAAAAATAAAACCTAGAAAATTTATTTTTATATCTTTGAAACAAATGTCTAAATTTAGGAGAATCATATATTACATGCCATTAAATTATATGTATCAAAAAACTTCAACAAAATATTTTTTTAACATACTTTCAAAATATTATACCAAGAATTTCATGATAAAATTACTTTTGAATCATCAAGATTTCCATGAAAATAACCATTTTAAGCTCATTATTATACCAAAACCTCATGAATTTATGAAAAAATAACTTTAAAATTGATACTAATATTACCAAAATCGTCATTGGATAAAACTATCAACAAATTGAAAACCTAAAAGCTAGAATATTGCATATTTCCAAGATAATCTCATAATTATATCTCATATTATAGTTCAAATATACCTAGTGTTTCATATCTCAAATTATAATCCTCGTTATTCACCAAAATTGACTTTAAAACTAGGTATAACATTTTTATAAATGGCAAAATAAATACTTTTAGTCATCAAAATATCATACTAAAAAATATAATTTGATAAAACCTAGAATGATAATTGATTTTCCAAAAACTGATAGTACAAAATCTTTCTAACTAACCTTATCACCAAAAATTATAAAATTCATACATGAAAAATAATTAAAACAAATAATTTTTCTTACAAAAATTTATCAAAAATACCACACAAATTTGAAACCATAATTTTCTTTCCATGTGAACTGTCTGCAGTGATAAAACATAATTATCTCTTTGATAATTATTCACTCTTCAACAATGGCATACCTATTAATGTAATGTATATAACCCAAAAACTTATCCAAGTAGAGTATGGATTCCTCTATGTGCTTACTCAAAATGCCTATCAAAAATGAAAACAAACATTTTTGTATATCATAACTTGAGCATTAACTACTCATGCTTATGTGTTTTCATTTTATTGGTTTGTCAACTTGAGGCATGAAATAACTTGCATAGATTAAGGAATGTATAACTACATTTAATTCTTAGGCCACCTTCTATTTTTTTTTGGATACTAAAACATCCCTATCATGCTTCACATTAAACCAACTTACTAATTGAACTTCCAACTTGTCAACTTTCCCCATTTGAACATTAATGATATGAGCCTTATAATTTACCAATACCAAATATATCTTAATTTATAAAATTTATGAACATAAAAATAATACCATGTCCATTTCAAATTCTTCATGTTAGGTCAACAACATTGCATTAAAGACTTAACATAAGATGGTATTTTAGATTAGAACCTAGAACCACTTAGGATTATTTGACAATAATTCAATATAATTGCTTAAGTTTCAAGTTAATCAAATTATATTTATGGCACAACTCATTTTGTATCAATATTCATACTTGAAATTGAATTTTCAAATGAATGAAACTAACTAAAAACCATAATGACAAAGTCATATAATACCTATAGTTTTGATAAAATAATAGTGAGCATCATCATTTTAAAACTTAAAACACTATAGTAATCACTTCAATTAAATGCAATTTGATCAACTCTATCCATTAAAATCTCATGATTGAAAATATACATTGTGTGTGTGTGTGTGTGTGTGTGTGTGTGTGTGTGTGTGTGTGTGTGTGTGTGTCCTAATATTATTAATATAACCCTTAATTCTTTTTAAAACCACTATAATATAAATATGAATTCATAAAAAAATCATTATCAAATCATTTAATTAAAAACATGTGTATTCATAATAGTACTAATTGACTTAGGTCCCTGACTGTAATTTTAGATTTTATGAGTAGGTCATCACTATGGTAGATGAGTATAAATTTCAAAAAAATGTAGGGGTACGTAAAATAGGCATAATAGTAGTGACCTTGATAGTCATTTTTAAATATAAAATTGAGTAGAAATCAATTTGCATATTATAAGAAAAATAATATTGAGGGTGTGATCTAGGTAGATCATTTCTCAAGCTGCTATGCATGAACCCCTTTTATAATGATTTTCAATAAGGGATGGGATGTATGACTGACATGACATGAAGAAATGAAATAACATAATAAAGGAATTCAGGATGGATACATAAACAAACACAAAAGCCTCTAATATAATTTCTTAAAAAAATATTACATCAACAACCAATTATAACTCTGTATACATTGTTCATGTATAAAGAAAACTGAGATTATAAAGAATAATATCTCAAAATAATTGAAACGTATAGTTTTATTTCAGCATATTTGTATTCTTCTTCTATAACATGAATACTTCATCCATTTGAGGAATTTTTTGATCTTTTAAATGTAAAAGGCAATAAATGACAAGAAGAAAAAAAATAACCAAACCATAAAGAAAAAATAGAACAAGAATAGAATAGAAAAGAAACAACAAAACAAAAAAAAAATCAAAAAAGAAACTAATTATGAAATAACTTTAATTGATAGTCATTAATTGAATAACGTAACTAATTCCCATCAAGATATTTCAATTGAAACGCACTATTTCCAAGTACAGTTGTAATATGATAAGGACCAAGCCATAATGAATCAAATTTATTATTCTTATCATGATCTTCATTAATTTTGTCCCGGTATAAAACTAAATCACCAACTTTGATTTTTTTATTAGAAATTTTTTTATCAAAAAACTTTTTTAGTTTTTGTTTAGCCCTTTCTAATTTTTGTAATATTACTACTTTTGATTCATCAAGAGCTATTAAATAATGTAATATTTTATCAATCAAATTAGTATCTTTATAAACATATTGTAAAGCATTTCTTACTAAAGAAATATGAATTTCTACTGGTAAAGTGGCTTCAAATCCATATGCCGATATGAAAAGTGAATAACTAGTTACCACCTTGATAATAGCTCTATCAGCCCATAAATTTTAAAAAAATTTAAGATGTCAACCTCATTTATTTTCATAAATGAACTTTTTCATGATTGAAATCATATTTTTATTTGTTGACTCAGCTTGACCATTACCCTGAGGGTAGATGAATGACTAGATATAATGAAATATTTTTGAAAAAAATATTAAAATTCATTTGAAATAAATTGAGGACCATTATCAGATATGATTTCATACAGAACTCCAAATCAAGAGGACAATCTAATTTTCTAGAAATAAAATTACTTCACTTGTTATAGAACTTTTAAGGGCTTTGACCTCAGGCCATTTAGTGAAGTAATCCATCATTGTTAAGATATATCTATGACCAGCTTATGAAGGAGGATGTATATCTGAAATAAAATCAATACCCTATTTTGTGAATGTTTTTCAAGTATCATATGATTTAAAGGTATTGTAGGTAATTTATCTCTACCAACAAATAATTGGCATGGCATATAATAATGAACTAACTTATAAGCATTTTGAAATAATTTAGGCCAATAATAACCTATTCAAAAAATCTTATAAGTAATGGGTTTTTAACATAATTTATTCCATAATTTCCTTCATGAAAACCTCTAACAAATTTTTAGGTTTGGTCATGTGTAAGGCACCTTAATAAAACACAATTCCTATTTTGATAAAACAAGAAATTTTCTAATAAACAAAAATAAAAATATCTAAAATGTAAATAAAGTCTTTATTTCTAATCAAAATTATAAAGACAAGCTTGATTTTGAAAGTGGAAGACTAATTCATGATACCAATCATCTTCTAAAATCATACAATCTCACTTATTCATTTCAAGACCAAATTTGAATTTTTTTAAAAAATAAGATATTTTCATGATCTTTAAATGAGGTTTTGCATTCAAACTATCATCAAATGACAAGACCAAAACATTAATACTTGAAGAATCATTTTCAGCAAAATGTTTTACCAAGTCATTACCTTTAATTATCTTTAAAGTTTCAAATTTAAGATCAAACTCTTGAATTCATAATATCCATTTTTTAAGCCTTCCATGAATGGTTGGTTGTTTCAAAACATAAGATAAAATAGATATGTTAGATCACAACATAACTTTGTTTCTCATCAATAAATAATAAAATTTGATTAAAGAGGAAACTAATGAGAAAATAAATTTATGAATAAGACAGTGCTATTGAGGTCAACATACCCTCATTTCTAACAAATGGGACCCTTGTTTTAAATTACGCAAATTTGTACCTTAAAATTGAAAATTCATTTTATTAGAGTACCATTACCATGTTTTCACATTATTTTTCTTTGAAAATCATCCATACATAGTTCTAATTGACATGATTGACATATTTTCAATTGATCATTGTTCTCCCCCTTCCAATTTTGTTGTTGATTGTTTCTTGTTATTCTATATTATAGGTTTAATGGAATCCCATTTGAGAATGAAAATGCTTAGGGTTTTGTGCTTCAATTTTAAATTAATATTTTATTAACCTTTGTTTTGTCAAATATTAATTGAATCTATTTTAAGTCATGTAAAAACCCTAGTATAATGCTTTAACATAGGTCCCTTTTGAATTAAATTCAAACTTACATAGGAATAATTTACATGGGACCAATTATTTATATCATAGAATTGGTTTAATTTTTATCTTAAGGGTTAGTTGTGTTTTCCAACACAACCAAACCTTAGTCTAAAAATCCTATGCTTGGTCTTTTCATTTCCCACAACCTCTTGGTCTATTTTAGTATTATAATGCTATAAATAATCTCATGTCCCCTTTCATTATGTTCTAAACTTAGCATAAGATTTAATCTGAATGTTTTAATTCATGTTTATTAACACAAATAAAAACCTTAGTCTTAAGAATTTATCCTATGTTCCATGTGTTTCTCGAACTTGACTTAAACATTTTATTGATCAAAGGACCAATGATACACATTTGTTTATGAAAGATTGATCTAATAATGTGAGCTAAGTCAATACTTTAATGGAGCCATAGAATGAGTGAGAGGGTAACAAGTGTCACCATCATGGGAACCATACAAAAAATCTAATGATATGTAGTAAATGATGATATGATGGAGTGTGATTGATTGGCCAAAGATGATTTGATGGTGTGAGATAAATGTTGACAATTCAAAGACCCCAAGAAAAACAAGGTGACAAGTGTCACAATTTCAATGATAGAACATTGAATAAATAATGGCATTCTACCCTTCGAATTGAGATTTGATGGAGTGAATTGATCTAGATAAAAAAGATTTTATGGTGCATAAAAAAGGTTAAAAAGTTAAGGCCCAATGAGAAAATGAAGGAATGACAAGTGGCACAACCATGGGTCATAAATTTAAACTCCATCATTTTTTAAAGATCAATAGTATGTGACCTTGCATATGTATTTCAATTGAAGGTCTATGAAGAAAGATCATGATGAAATCATTAAATATGAATAAAACACATTCATCGAGGTGAGGATGATCTAACAGCGTGAGATCAAAATTAACATTTCAATAAAGCTCAGGACAAATGTGGAAGTGACAAGTGTCACAACCATAGGGAATATAATAAAGCAAACAATGCCATTTGATTTATTAGATCGAGATCAATGAACCACATTGATTTGTATAAATAGATCTAATAATGAGAAATAAAGGAGACCTTTCAGAGGGTTAAAAAATAATAGAATGATGACATGTGACTAAAATTACAAATGGTCATATTTCAAATATTAATGAGTAGGATGGCATGAGGATGTTGCATTGATGACATATAGGAACCAAGTCAGATTAAAAGATCTTATGGGCTAAAAAAATCAAAGGTATGAATACAAATATCTAAACACAATCTAATTCATGAAGCTCATATAAGTTCAAATAGTTTCCACCATTAAATCACTATGAAAACCTTCAATAAATCCATAACAAGTAAAAAACCCTAATTCAGCCTTGTGCTCATTATAATCAAGCCAAAGAGGATTAGATTTTAATTTTTGTAAGGAAAATTTGATCCAAAATTTAAGTATCGACCACTAGTGAACAACTTAGAGAAATTAATATCCATGGAAGCCTATAAAGGTGTTTTAAGGGAAAATTTGAATCTTTATTTGACCACAAATTTAAAAGGGATAATCCTCAAAGATACATATTTTGATACCACCACTCTAAACACTAGGAACAACAATTGGTCAAAATTGTTTTGGACCATTGGAAATAAACAACCCATCAAAAAATAAGTGAAGAAGAACATGTCTACAAAGAGGATCTACTATGACATAGTTGCCATTCAAATGATGGGTCTTCATTATGCTATAGCAAAACATGAGGTACTACATTCTATAGACATTCTCTCTCTTATTTTTAAGGATTGTAAAATGCATTAAGGCATGATTATTCATAAATGTAGTTTCAATAATATTTCTTACATCTCTCCCATAGCTTTTAAATATTATTACAAATTACCTAATCCCCAAGTAGACATGACCACCATCAATAATTAGGCCAAGGATAATGCTTTGAAGAACATCCTTTCCTTGTGATTGTATTCGAGAAACCAATTTTTTTTTTTACTTCAATAATTACATCCCCATTAGTCAATTAGACCTAGAATAAAAATGATCATGAAAATGATGGATAGATTGTGTGGGCACTCAATCACTATAAATGTAGATAAAATTTGGTTCAAATTAGTCTATTTCATGGTTGAGAAGAAAGTCACCCCTCCTCTTGGAGAATTAATCAACAACTATTTGAGTAGACCATTTTTTACAATTAATAAAAAGGGTACGAACCAATTCCACATGATGCCATACCTTTTGGATGCCCTTCTTACCACAACCAAGATTCCCAATAATATGGAATGGTCACTTGATAGGACATAAACTATCTCATAGTATTACTCCAAGTTACATATCTTTAAGTATAGGGATCACATCTAGTTCATATGTGATTGTGTATATCCTACCCTTAATGAGTCCATCATAGGGATCACAATTATGAGAGTCATCCCCTTGATAAAGAAAATTATTGAAGCCATAGGGGATATATGGATATAACTAGATTGGAACATTATCATAATTGAAGGAATTTAGGTCTAACCCATAAAGTTACCCATCTATGTTCCTAATAAGATAAGAGAGTAGGAGATAACATATCAATTATTCAATCAAATAGATGGTTTATGTAGAATAAATAAGAAAGGGCTTCTCCAAAACATCCCAATAACTATCAATAAAACCATATTCAAATAACGGAAAAATGTTTAAGCATCATCTATACACATGACATATTTCAATTTACAATTGGATGCGCTAAGGTGGTGAGATCCCCAAGATAGGGTTAAAGGACACTTGAAGGCCAAAGGAATAAATATGTCTTATGAGTACAAGCCTAACCCTTATGACCTAATGTACAAAAAGGCATATTCATTATCTAAGGTCATGGGTAGATTGAAGAAATAAAACATCATTCCAAAAGATATGATGATGAAGGAGTATAAGAGAAGTGATGACATATCGTAACTAGGGCCAAGGCAATATTACTTGTTAGGTACTACACCTTTTAGACCTCCTCCATCTCAAT
This sequence comes from Torreya grandis, assembly GCA_037957365.1. Classification (NCBI taxonomy): domain Eukaryota; kingdom Viridiplantae; phylum Streptophyta; class Pinopsida; order Cupressales; family Taxaceae; genus Torreya; species Torreya grandis. The sequence continues at coordinate 1,083,198 of JARHVA010001576.1, forward strand.
CATAAGTAGAGACTAAGAATAAGGAAAATTTTGAGAAAAGGCTAGTAGAAAGGAAGCTTCATTAGATAGTATCATCTTTAACCCAGGTTGAAGAATAAGGATCACTAATTTAATAAATTCACATGGTAGTATTAGACCCTAGGGAGACCATTTAAGATGCCCTAAAAATGCTATCATTGGCCTATTAGTATGAAGATGAACAAATAGTGAAGGAAAAGGAAGATAAGGGCAAGGAAGTGTTAGATCTAGTTCCTATGGATACCCCTAAAAGAAAGACTAAGTTGGTAATGGTCCCAATAAAGACTAAGAAGCCTAAAGTGAATTTCACCCATCATTTGAGTGATGTAAACCTCTTTAGTGAAAAGAACTTTATTCATGGACTTGTCATACTAGAATGTTTCATCTATGGTAAGTTGTATAAAATACCTACTATGCAACATTCTTAGGCCATGATTAAGTTCACGAATATCCCAATACATCAAGAGGTCAAGTTATGGATCCTAACTTTATGATAGGAAGAAGAGAGAAGGATGACTAATTTAGGAGAGTCAAGTGGGACACAGATGGAGATCCATGAGCCATAAGGGACCTAATCCTTAGTTGGTGTCAAGTTTGACCCAACAAAAGCCAAATTGTAAAGGGTCACAAAGAAGATATCCATAGCTGGTGTAGAGGAGTTTACTTTCAAAAAGGTGGAACCTTTTGTTAGATTAACTCCAATTAGAGGATAAAAGCTTGGTGAGGACCCAATATTTGAATAAAATTTTATTTAAATGGCTCAAGATTAGTTAGATCAATTACAAATAATGATTAAAGGTATCTTTAAATAGAATAAGAATTTCAAAGAACATTCCATCTTGTCAATCCAAGAAGATAGATTCAGGAAATTTGAAGACACCATGGTTGATTGGGTTAATTCTTTAAAGTTAGTAAAAACCAAGAAATAGGTAGTAAATAAATAAAGTACTATGGCTATAGGCCAAGCTAAATAATGGAAAGCCTCAAGATACCAATTGAAGTATTTTATTAAGGTCTTAACAAAAAATCAAATTCCTAGGTTTAGGACAGTCAACCTAGCCCACTTGAATATGGATATAGTTATATTAATTGATAAGATCAAGGCCTTGAGTAACTAGTCTAAGTAGAGGGAGGACATTTATAAGGACCTAAAATAGTAAGAAGGTAAGATATTACAAATTTTGGATAACTTAATCAAAGATCCCACTACCCTTAGTCCACTAGGCCTTATCATCGATGAGGAGTTCAAGCACATAACTACTCAATTCATCCAAGAAGTGAAGAATAAAGGACCAGGGAAAATAGGAAATGATAATGAGAATATCATGGGCCTAATTTTATCATTGGAGGAAAAGATAATAGATTCCAAAGGCATCAAATAATATTTGTAAAGGGGTAAGAGGGATCTCAAGGGCCTAGAAGATCAAGAAAATTAATTATTCATGAGACCTATAATTAATCTCTAGTTGATAAATGAACAACATTATAGAATGAATATTTTTTAGGGAAATTAAAATACTACATCATCACAAGGGTCCCAAATTCAAGCCAATTGACTTAGGATATTCTATTGTATAGAGGCAATGTATATTTTTGAAAATAGAATATTCTTTTGTAAAAATGTGTACAACTTGTAAATCACATTGACTATTGGTTAGTCTTTTTAGAATTAAAGGATTCTAAAAGGACAACTATCCTTAATAATTGACATGACTAATTGACATACCTCATGAATTATATATATATATATATATATATATATATATATATATATATAGAAAGAGGAATTATCAATTGTAAAATGGAGAGAGAATTTTGGATCCAAAACTATTTTGTAACTTTTGTGCAAATTAATACAATGTAAGGAGTCTTACAAAGTTTATCCATATTTTCTTTTGTGAATTGCTATCATGGTTTCTCTCTCATTTTTCTAGTCTAATTTATAGATTTGAAAGGTTTTTACAAATTCTATATATGAATTTTTAAACACATACCTATAAATTTTTACTAATGCTAGATTAGTTGAAGGTTCTTAGGTTTACTTTGCTTTCTTTTCTCTTCTTACATTTGAGATAATATTATTTTCTTTTAGGGGTGAAATTATTAAAGTGAAATTGATTGTTATTTTTATCTTTTCATACATTTATTAGATGTTTTCCTGATGTGTGATAGGATTTGAGCTTATGCTACTTCATGTTTGACATTGGTTAAATGCATGTTCATATGAAATTGGAACTTTGTCATAATGTTTGAAAAAAAGATCAACACCACCTCTCTTGTCTGCCCTACCCTTCCTTTTGCTCTTTCTTATCAATTCACCTTAGATTAGATTCATTGTTAATACTCATCTTGGTTTATATTTAGACTTAGGTTTAAGTATAATTCACTTTAAATAACATAGATCAAATCTAAAATCAAATGTTAACTATTGAGCCACTATGGATCCCAAACACCAACTCATATAAATTTGTGAAATAGTCACTTGTTCTGCCTCTATTCCACCAAAGATAATAATATTATCACAACCTAAAACTCATGCATTGGATTATCTAGATTCAAAAATGAGTAGTCTTTCTTAAACACTAATAACCACTTATGATACACTTTTAGGCATCACCAGGGAATGTGTTTTGCTAGCACTAGAAGGAGGGCCTTAAATCTCTAAAAATTTACATCTTTGCTAATTTTAGGGAATTATTTTTTAAGATTGATGTATTTTTTGCATATTTGTGTTTCTTTTAGCATATTTATGTAAATATCATTGATCTTAATTATTTAAGACTAGTATTTATGCTTATTCAGACAAACATATATATATATATATGTATATATATGTATATATATATATATGTATATATATATATGTATATATATATGTATATATATATACATATATATATATATATATATACATATATATATATATATATATATACATATATATATACATATATATATACATATATATATATATACATATATATACATATATATATTCTTTAAAGATATATGAAAAATTGTGGTAAAGATAGCTTAAGATCTATGTTTTCAAATATTGATTGTATCTCTATAAATTTGAGTTTATCTAAGCTTCAAACATTTAAAGATAATTCATACTAATTTGTTTGAATATATATTTGAGCTAAATTAGTTATAGATTCATGTATTTTATCATTTATTATACAAATTTGTGTAAAATTTGCTTAATGTGCAGGTTTGATCATTATTCTTTACAATGATAAGATTTACACATCATATTTCAAATAGGGTTCAAAGATTTCAATATTGAATTGCCAAGTATAAGGACTAGGTCATCTTCAGAGACAAGGGTTCCTCTTAATTCATTAGAAGTTCATAGAAGAGCTAGGCAAGACAAAGATAAGTGTAGATTTTCAAAATCTCAACCAACTTCACTGGTTCTAGGTGATCATATGTTCAATCCCTATCATGGTATGTATTGGCTAGGAGCTTATTCAATCAATGTCTTAGGTGTGGTACATGACCTTCATTGAAATCCTAAAATATATTTGCCTAATTTTAATCCTAATGGTGTTGTAAATGCTATAAAACACATTAAAATTTTCAAAGCTGCTTTAAGACTTTTGAATGTTATTCATGAAGATGTAGTATATAGATTATTTTTATTTAGTTTCAAGTGTGCTTCATATTAATGGTTCCTAAACCTTATTGAAAACTACATAACTAGTTATAACAATTTTAATAATTACTTCTTTGATCATTTTGGCAAAATCATTAGTCCACGTGTCCTATACCAAAAGTTTACCATAATCAAAGGAGATTCAAATGAGCCCATAAGAGCCTTTAATGCTAGATTCTAGAAAATGTTTAGTAGAACCATATATCCTTATATACATAATGAGGCTTTAGCCTTAGAAATTTACAATGATGTCTTGGATCTCATGACTTTTGTGTTCTCAATAGATCTATTCAAATCATTAATACACTAGCTCTAGCTTATGCTAAACTTGTGATCATTAATGATCAAGTACAACCCTAGGGACAAATGACATACAATATTCCCAACATTAATCCAAATTTATGTATTATGAATTTCATTCCCAATGCCAATTAAAATATGTTTTCCTCAAATCAACTTCTAGTCCTGAACCAATTGACTTTAATTCATGTACATCCTAGCTAAAAGCTAGGATTATTGAAAAACTATGCTAGTGGATCTCATCTATAAGACCAGAGATATTTGATGTTTGAAACTAGTATTAATACTCAAGTGCATATGTTTTACTAAAAAAATTCTTATTTTATTTATAAATAAAGATGTAAAATGTGAAATAAGGGCAAGGCTAGTAGAACCTAAAGTGTTGTGCATGAGTGAATCTAGATGATTGTGGATACTCCTCTTTGTCTAGGGAGGATGGCCTATAGATAATAAAACACTATAAGAGAATGGTTTATTAGTGAGATATTAAGATGGATTGCCTAGTGTGATCTAGATTCAAGAAGTAAAATCTTCCTTAGAGGTTGTCAATCCACAATTTAAAAACATTTAAGTTTTGTTAAACTAAAAATATATGCTTTCATGAAATAATAAAAGGTATTAAAATTAAATACAAGAAATTCTTGAAAATAAACAAGTGATATTTTGACTTAAAATAGTGATAAATTATTGAATACTAACACTAAATTGCTCGTACTTTATTAAAAAAAGTAATTTAAATTCTATGATAAAATAGAAATTTAGAAATTGGAATTTGGGTCTGGGAAGATAGGTCAAATCAACTTGATGTTGTAAACATGGACCCATAGTCACCATCAATAGTCTTGGTATGATCATTGGTGATTAGGTGATCATCATTGGTTGTTAACTATCAATGGTTAAGGATGTCTATCAGTGGTTACTATAGGATCTAGTTTGGGAAAATAAATTTGTTGAGGATAGTGACAGAGAGGTTTTGGGTGTGATGTTTGAGTTGAATTTTGGTCATGAGATAGGAAATGATACTTAGAGGTATTTAGTTTAGGGATTGGTTATTCTTGTGAATAAGAATGATTTATAGGTGGTTTTGGGTAGGATGTGAAGTGTTTGGAGTTGCATAACTCCAACACAAGAAAATGAGGTGAAAGATAAATAAAGGAGAAAGACACAAATGATGAAATAAATAGAGATAATTATTGAATATTAATAAAAAAACATAGATACTTATTTTTCGATTCACTTGGGAGTTAGAAACTCTTGCACCTACCAGATTGATCCTAATGATTATTTCAACCTTCTCTTCATCTCTTTGTATAAAGGAAAGGGAGGTTCAAATCAAAGAGTTTAACAAATAGTCTATCAAGTAGTCTAATGATGAATTGATCATGTAAATAGTAGGATAAATTTAGATAGATGGTAATCAATGAGTGAATTGTAGTCAAATTATTATTCATTCCTTTGATCATGCAAGAATTCAAGTAACCATCGATGGTTAGGGTAAACCATCAACAGGAAAGGGTTGAATATCAATGGTTAGGGATACATAGTCAAAATAATTAAGATTAGTCATTTTCACTTACATTTGGTTGTTAAGAATTTAGTAAATGGTATAAGGTAAAAATGGGGCATGGGGTGCTTTGATGACAAGAAAGGCATTGTACAGTTTTTAAGTGTCTACATTTTACCCCATTTTATTATGTAGTTTGTATTATTAAGATACAAAACAAAAATGGATAGGTTGGTAGAAGGTTGGATGCCCTAAGTATAGGAGGAGGCATTCCCCCTTAAACTAAGAATTAATGAGGTGAAATACAGTTATATTTAGGTTTGATAAGTAGATATACGGGTCATAATATGGGTGAAAATGTTGGTTAGTTGGGCATTTAAATGCAAACAAGTACAAAAAATGTGACTAAATGTGATATCATACATTGTGAATAGACTAAGCTACCATAGTTGAGGTAGGTGTTAAAATAAGGTTGGACTAGAAGGATAGGTGAGAGTTTAACCAAGCCATAATTTTAGGCATAGTTGATATGTATTACTCCTAGAAACTAAAGTTCCCTAGGCAAGGTCAATATTGTCATAGGTATTTGAGGTAAAATGTGATCTTGAGAAGACAAAATGATCATAGGTATTGGAACCATAGAGGGTTGTGATCTGAGGAACCTAAATGGTCAATTCATTAAAGTAACATAAGTTCATAAAATATGGCAAGGTAATTGATGTGGTAAAAGTGACCAAGGTAAGGTTATCATAAAAAGTATGAATGGTGGGCCAAAATGACCAAGGTGATGGTATTTGGCTGGTTTGTTGGTGAATAATGACTTTCTTTCTAATGCGTTTATGTTTATGATAAGGTGGTTCTTTGGTAAATTATTCATTGGGATGGTAAAACCTTAGAGGATTGACTATCAATGGTGAGGATCAACCATCGATGGTCACCTAGTGACTATTGGTAGTCAAAAGGAAATCTTAAAAGGGTAACCACAAAAGGTCAAAAGTGGGTTTTATTTTATCATTAGGAAATTGACATATGATTCTTTATACACTTATGTGAAAATAATTATGATTTATCCTATGCTAGCTGAGTGTGTTGGGTAGTATTTTACCAAGAGTTGATTAAGAAGGTGGAGGTTGACCAAGGTGGGATAGAGTAGATTTAAGAGCTTGTTAAGATGCAAAAAATTGGGGGTAGAGGCATAGGGTTGAGCAGCAATGGTGTTTTGAGGGCTCTCCCATGATAGAGGCTACATAATGAGTAGTGGTTGTCTTGAGTTTATAGTTTTTGTGTTGTGTTTTTTAATTTTTTTATTAGGTGGGTGGGTTAAGAGTTGAAAATTGGGGGATTTTAGTTTTGGTATGAAATTTATAGGGGTTTAAATGGGTTGAGGTAGTTAAGGTAAGGGAGGGTTATATATCTATAGGTAGAATTAAAGTGTTTTATTAAGTGGTTTTAAGGTTAGGTGGGATAAACCTAGGGTTAGGTCATTGGTAGTCACCAAATAATGACCATCAATGGTTACTATTGACCATCATTAGTTGATAGGTGACCATCAATTGGTTGATGTGTGGACTATCAGTGGTCCACAACAAAAATATCAATGTTCAATGGTTGATTAGTGATGGTTTCATAAGGAACCATCATCAATCAACACTCAGCTATCGGTGGTTGTTATAAGGTGTGGGTCAAAAGGTTGAAGGGTTAGGTGAGGAATTATATAAAATAGGTGTAGTAAGTTAGTGTTAATGTTGGATTAGGAATGAGTTAAATATTTTGATAGGATGTTTTATGGGGTAAGTATTATATTTATTTAAGGGAGGTAAGGTAGGATAGGTCTTAAAATAAGATGTGGTTCAGGTAAGATTTGGTTAAATGTAGTTAAATATGTTACGGTAGGGTTGAGGGTTAATAGGTAAAATATATAAGAAATATTTTATGGGTAAGTTAAACTAAGGTATACATCTAAATTTATAGGTGATGGAGTCATTATAGATGTGAGATCAAGTGCCTCAACTCTTGGATGAGGCACACAGGGATATGATGGACTAAAAGTGGGAGCATATGACTATAGTAGACCTAGGGGGAATGAGGTATTATCAACATGTTATGTGAGTGGCCCTCATCAAGAAATGGGATCTATCTACCAAAACTTTATTAATTCCTAATAAATAGATTACTATCCTACCAGAGGATATTCATCGAATTTTATAGCTACAAATAGAGGGTGAGCTGATAGAGCACATTGATAGAAAAGAGTGAGATGTGCATATGGACTTATTATTTAGCACATACTTTATTCATGTTAGGTGGTAGGATAGAGGTTTCCATTATGTACCTATGTATTAGATGGATAAGGGATGGAGATGGCTTGTCATGATGATGAAGATGAAGATAGCCATTACCATATTTCCCTTTTTATTATTGGGTGTTCTTATTAACATGATGATCAATCATATAGTGTTTTTTTAGGCCATAGTTTTACTACTATAGATCTACTATGAAGTATAGTGATATAAGGTACACATGTGTTATGGTATCAATATCAAATTTGTCTTGTACTTTGGGCATATGAGCACATTAGGGTGCTTTGATCAGGTGGATTATAGTGGCACACATGGACCTAAATGGAATTCAAAGTTGGTTTCATGAGGTGGATAGATAATTATGCACCTACAACATTAATGTGAGTAACAAGTGAATTAGAGTGGTATAGGGATAGGTTGGAGGCACTGGTGGATGGAGAGGTCATCTAGAAGTTTAAAACTAGATTCCTAGTATGGGTAAGCTATGTTAGGTAGACCTTGTCACTAAAAAGCTATAGGTGGATTTATGGGAGGTGAGACCATGAGGTGGAGCTCATCTCATTTGATAAGGTTAGTGGTAGTTTGGGATTATTTAGAGTATTCTTGGTGATATCCCAAGGTACAAGGGAGAGGATGTTGAGGCACCACTACCTCTACCAGAGCTTAAGGAGATAAAGATTGATCATGATGAGATATAAGTGGCCATAGTTATTGATGATGTAGGGGTTATGTTGGATTACCTTATATGGTTTCAAGTGCATTATGTAGTGTCAATGTTTGGGGGAGATAGTATATAATATGATTGTAATGTAGACATGGTGAAGGGGGTGAGGACTAGATGGATGTGGATGCACTTGATAGGTGGGCACTTATTATAGAGAGAGATCAGGCAAGGGTGGATCTAGTTGTAACACAAGAAGATTTAACACCAGTGACCCTAGAGAAATACAACATAAGGCTAGGTGACCACTCTTACACAAGATAGGGATCAAGCTAGAGTGTATCTATCATTAGTTATATAAGAGAGAGATTCTCTAAAATAGGTAGGAGGGTAGGTACCAACACCCACATGACCATGGAGGAACATTATTATGGAGAGGTATGTGGTCACAATCGAGGAAATCAAATTTTGTGAGGAATTGGTGTTTATATAGCTTCTATATGAGTCTTCATATGGTGAGTATAGAGTATTGGTTACTAGGGGAGTTAACAGTGTGACATTGGGTTAGTGGGTAGCATCTACAAGTGCACATATAAGGTCAGAAGATAGATAGGCTCTAGGGAGAAGTAGTGCTCATCTACCTTAGACTCCTATGAGATGCCTATTTTGATGTATTATATGATTTTAATATCATTCTATGAGCTAATGTATAAATATATACATATTATTGTGAGAGACATGGATATTTTTGATGTATGATTTTTTATGATTATGAGCTTATTGATGTGATCATGGTTATGGATGTGGCTTATGGTTTATGGTTATTGGTTATAGATTATTTTATTTATGTTTGTGATGTGTTGATATTGTTTATTATAGGATTATGATGTTATTTTTTATAATTTTGACCCCACAGGTCAAATTGCAACCCTTATTATTTAAAACTTGCATAACCATGCCTTTTGTCTAAGTGTCAGGAAATGGTCTTTACATTTTTCATGAAAGGGTTGTCTTTAATAAATATGAAGGAATTGGGATTTTCCAAAAGTCCAAAGGAATTATCCATTGCAAAAAAAAAACTTGAAGACCTAATTTCCTTTAAACTTTTTATCCAAAGGAATTTTTCAAGGTGAAAGAGATAAAAATTGTACAAGAAAAGGTCTTTGTCAAAATGCCCAAAGGGAATTTTCATAAAGATGAAGAGGCATTTACATGAATTCCTTTAGACAAATTCTTTGAAGGAAAAGTGCATAAAATGAAAAGATTCAGACAAATTATCTAAAAGGAAAGTCCAAAGGAAAGAAAGAAATAATTCTTTTGGGCAAATTTCTTGAAAGAAAGAAAAGTCCAAGAGTGAAGCCACAGACATTTTGTCTAAAGAAAAGGCCAAAATAAAGAAAATATAAGAGGAAGACTTTAAAAAGAGCCTAAACAAAAATCCCATAGTAATTGTCCAAAATAGAGAAGGGTAAAGGAAATATAAAGTTACCCAGTGTAAATATGAAGGACCAATTAGTCAGGGACAAGTGTCATAAGTGCATTAAACTAGTGGTATTTCAATAGCCAATCAACAAAAGATAATGAGGACTTCCCCTTTTGACTCTGATGACATGATCTATAGATCACAATTAGAACATTTAAAGTGTCCCAAGTAAGATTAGACTTCAATTAGGAGCACACCATGTTTTTAATGTAATAATAAAATCATTTAGACTTGGAAAGTACAGGTAACTACCTATAAGCATAGCTCTCTCAATTTTAAAAGGGAGACTTGAATTCATGAAGGGGTCAAAGAGTTTAATGTTAGATATATGTTTAAAGAGAGATTAGCATATAATTTCATGTATGCACTCTTATCTATCTTGTTAATCAAATATTTTTCAAACACTTCTAACTCAGCTTCAAGTGGATTTTTCTCCTTGAAGTTTGGCATAGCATCATGCATGAAGAAAATTGAATTACCAAAGATCCATACATGTTTCAATAATTTAATCTATACTCTAAATAAGTATTATGAAATGGGATCACCATCATTTTCAATGCCAAAGATCTTTTCATGCAAGGCATAAGACAAAAGATATTATTTGAAGGCTCGATTATCTTGGCATAGCTAGAGTTGGACTTAGGGTAATGTGGGAGTTGATATCCTTTCTATTTTTAGTGCTAATCTCTTGGTTTTTGTATGATTTTTCTATATAAGTTAGTTTTTTAGTCATTTTAAGGATCCCTCTTTTAGTAAGACTAGACTCTACCAAAATTTGAGTTTTGTAACCTTTTTCAGATAAATAAGACTATTTTTAGATTCTAGGGTGCTAGTATAGTGTATTTATGTCAATGATTTGCATATGTGATATAATTTTATTCCTTGTCAAGTCTTGATTCTTACCTAGAAGTATAGTTGATCAGATCATGTAGGTCATGTTCTATGTTTGATGTCTTTTAGCTAAGTTCATAGTGGATATAAGTGGTTAGTTAGTGCCTTGAATTAGGCTTATTCCATCATTTTCCTCAAGTTTTGATCATTAGATAAAAACCTTTTCATGAAATAGTTATGCATATGAGTCAGTTAGAGTTGAAAGTTCAATCTTTTTCTTGTCTAATCAATGTTTTTAAAAGCTCAAATTAAGTGGATGAACCAAAATATAGGTGTATCACCATCATTAGATAGGATTTCCTTTCAATTTTATTTCTTACCTTTTTATCATCAATTTATAGCATAGAGTAGAGATCCTAATTGATACACCAAAGGGAGTTAGCCATTTGAATCTAGAGATTCAATCTACCAATTAGGCCACCTATAGCTTGGGATTATTTCCATGTTTTAGCAGACTATGAAGGCTTGAAACTACCTTCACAAGGGTGTGAGTCTAATTGATAATAGTTTTTAGCATGCTTGGTGGGACATCAAAGAAATTATTTGCATATCTAAAGAAGTTTGAATCTAAGGTGAAGTGTTTCTAGTAGAAAAGAATATTCATCTTCATCACAAACTAAAGATTCTTTAGGTTGCAAGGTTCATAGCACCATTTAGGTAATCCTTTCATACCAAAGGTTACCATAAGGTTAGATAGTAGAGGTATTCCTTTTGAATTTATATGATATAAGATATCAATGTTTATGAGGGAAAATACATATCTTCAAAAGAAATATTTATCTCCTAGATATCCTATTATTTTAAGCACTACAATGCCCACTATCTAAATGGCTATCAAAAACTAAGTGTTTGTTCTATTCAATAGAGGTATCCCATTGAATCTAGCCTAATTTAATGATATTCTTTTATCTACCCTCAAGAGCATCACATTCTTCTAATGAGAAAACCAAATAACCCATATTGAGCATATCCAAGATGTAGCTAATCTCTATTTATTCTATAATGTTATTGAGGATAATGTTACTATTAGATTGATTATTGCTTCATTCATAGAAAAAGCATTGCAGTGGTATAGAAACCTCCCATTAAAATCCATTTCTACCTAGGATGAATTATGTGTAGCCTTATTCAAGCAACTTTTGGATAAATCTGATCACCTATCTTTAGTTCTATAATTAACTACTTTAAACAGAGCTCCTCATGAGTTCATGTCTGATTTTAACCTCAAATTTCAAAAGACATGGACTAGGATACCTATGTTTATTAGACCATCTCTTGAATATGTAGTTTTGTATTATTTATAAGACCTTAACTCTAACATTAGTGTGATGATACAATCAATGGGTGGTACTACTTTACCAGATGCTTATGAGGTTACAATTAGGGTAAAGGACAGTTTAATACAAGCTAGTAAGCTTTCTCCAAGACCTTTAATTCCTATATTCCTAGAATTAAATTCTATACTAGCCCCTAAATTTTTCTCAAATTCCTCAAATTCTATCCTTAACTCTTATTCCATCACCTCAAGCTCAAATTGTAGCCCCTACTAGTCAAGCTACTGAGATAGGAGAGTTGAAAATATTATTACAATCCTTTGGGAATGAAATAGTGAAACTCAAGAGATAACAATATCAGTCTAATATGCCCTTTCAATAATAAAATTAGACCACCTATCAGACCTTAAAAGATCAAAGGCCTCCTTATCAAAGTTTTAAAGAGAATAGATGACCTTATCAAATACAACGAGACATAACTCCAACTAAGACATATGCTACCCTTGATCAAAATTCTACCTCTAATTTAATGGCCATTATTCCCATGCCACCTCAAAATAACTTGATGTAGGATTCAAATTGGCTGTCCTCAAATCTCAATGAAGCTCAAAACCCAGCGTTGGTATCACAAAACATCACTATGCCACAAATGACACAAGAAGAATTTTATTTTCAAGGAGGTTAGTACCAAGATAGAATTATTGAATCATAAGGATAGACTTTAAAATTTCAAGGGAAACATAATTACATTAGTGTAAATTGGTAAGTTGATGATTATGTTGCTTTTACTCAGGGTTTTGAAACTAACAGTACGAGTGGTCAAGTTGTAACTATAACTAGAGCTAAAATAAGAGCCATTGATGAAATTTAGGAGGTGATAAATGTTTTAATTACTCCTAATATTTCTTCTAAGAGTAAAAAATAATAACTTTCTACCCCGACAACATAGAAAAAGTATAATATAGAGGTTAGTAAAGTTCATCGAATACCCCTACTTCATGAGTAGCTAGTTCATCGAAAAGTGTAACCTAAGGTTAATGGATATTAGTTTAGTATAGTTGATTAAATGAATAATTATAATATCGTAATTATCATGTGGGATTCTCTTTCCATTTAAATATAAAAATATATGCTGATCTAAGAGATTTTAGCTCTCAAATTGTCTCCAAAATTGGTTGATAAAGAAGGAGTTGTCTTAACTAATTCAGATCAGCCAACTAAGAAACAAGTACAACAAGTAATTAAAATGGAAAATGTGGATATAACTAAGTTAAAAAAAATAAAAACCTCCTTTATACCATTATTTGATAGTAGGTGATACATTGGTTCATAACTGTATGGTGGATAGTGGAGCTAGTAGTACAGTCATGCCTAAATAGATTGCAAACAAGCTCAACCTTGATTATGAGCCAAACACTAAGGGGGTATTGAAAATAGATGGATCACCAAATAATATTGTAGGCATCATCAAATATTTTAAATATACATTACATGCTTATCTCATTGTTACTATTCAGTAGGATTTTATTGTGATAGATTTGCCTCCTTACTTTGATATGTGCCTTTCAAGGGACTTCACCTCAAAGATTGGGGGATATTTGTCATTTGATTAGACTTATTTTTTTTTCATAACCAGGTATGGTTCCAAGATAATGATTCATTATTACCTATTGTATGTTTCCATATGGATCCATATATGCCAAATGTTGTAAACACTAAATGTATCTTCTCGGATGATGTGATAGAAACTAGTGAAGTAGAAAATGGATCACCTTTGGATATAGTTACATATTTGTTTATTTATTATTGGGATTATAATTTTCATTAGAATGATACTTATAATCTGATTGAATAATAAGTACTTTGTGTGTATTGACTTCATGAGAATGATGTACCAATTCTTGCCATTGTTAAGGATGATGAATCTAGTGAAGGTTTGTGGAAATTATACTTTGATAGATCAAGGAATAAACATGGTAATAGAGTTAGAATTATGTTGTTTTATCCAAAAAATTGAAGGTATTTCTCTTCTATTGTGTTTTAGTTTGGTTTTTCAAATAATGTTATAGAGTATGAGGCACTAGTTCACAGTTTTTAGTGGGCTAGGAAGATGAAAGTTAATTCTTTGCAAGTGTTTGGTGATAGTGAGATTGTAGTCCACCAAGTAAGAGGTTTGAATGTATGTAAAAATTTGTTTCTTAAGTATTAAAAACATATAATATTAGACTTAATTGAATATTTTCAAGCTTTTAACATTCATGCAATACCAAGAGATAAAAATAAACATGTAGATAGGCTGACTTCCATTGGGCCACAATTTAATATCTCAAATGATATAAAACATGAAAAAAATTAGTCACATATAAAGGTGGTTGTAAGGCCTTCCATTCCAGATAATCATGAGAATTGGCAAGTGTTCGAAGATGACAATCAAATTATGAGATTCTTGTAAGAAGAGACTAAGTTTTCTTCAAGAAACCAATCAAAGCACTTACAACAGTATGGTGATCAGATTCTGTAACTAAAAAAAATAAGTTGCCCAACGGATTGGTCACATGTGAGAACATTTTCAGTGGTGATGATGAGTTAATGAAGGAAAAGTCATCCTTGTCAACAAAAGAGTAGTACTATGCAATGTAGAGATTACAACTAGTAAGATTTTGAAGTTGGGTAAAGTATTCACTCCTTCAAAAAAATAAGCTTTCATTGATTTATTTCCTAGTTTTGTTGATGTATTTTCATGGAAATATAGTGATCTCAAGGGATTTAATTCAAGTTTAACTCAACACACCATTGAGTTAGAGGCTGAAACTAAAGTAGTAATATAAAGACAAATACCCATTAATCCTAATCTTGAGCCTTTGATGAGAGCTAAGCTTCACAAGCTCATAGAGTCAACTATTATATTTCTAATCAAGAACTTAACTTGGGTGGAAAATCTTGTTTTGCTATAGAAGAAGAATGGTGAGTTTAGATTGTGTGTTAGATTCTATGATTTGAACAGGGCTTCACTTAAATATCATTATCCATTGCCATCAATAGAACAAATTTTATAGCTTATTGCAAGTTCACAGAGGTTTTATTTGTTGGATGGATATAGTGGCTACAATCAAATTTTGGTCAAATAAGAGGACCAATTTAAGACAACCCTCACAACCAAGTGGGGGATATTTGCATACAAAAAGATACCATTCAGTTTATCTAATGATGGATAAATCTTTTCAGAGAGCCATGGATATGGAATTACAAGGCCTTCTTAACCAGTTTGTAATTTTTTTTGGATGATATAACAATATTTCCAAATAGTGTAAAATATCACATGGTTCATCTCAAGTAAGTGTTCGAAGGTGTAGGTAATTTTGGGTATCTCTAAACCCCAAAAAATATGTCTTCTCAGTTTATGAAGGTAATATTCTTGGACATGTTGTTTAAAATGATGGTTTAAGCATAGATTCCAAAAGGGTAGACTCCATTCTTGTACTTTCTTTGTCTAAACACAAAAAGGCTAAGCAAAGTTTCTTTGGGAAAATCAACTTCATAAAGAGATATATTTTAGATTTTAGCATTTAAACTAAGCCACTTACAACCATACTAAATAAGAACCAAATATTTAGCTAGTCCAAATAAGGAATTAAAAGTTTTGATGATATTAAGAAGGCCATAGCTAGTGCTCCTACACTTATAAATATAGATTTTAGAAAATATTTCATTTTCTATATGTATACTAAGATAGACACCATTTCAGGCATTCTTATGCAATAAAATCATGAGGCTTTGGAGCAGCCAATAGATTTATTTAGTCAAGGCTTGGAAGAATATGAAATAAAGTAATCCTTTATTGAAAATCATGTACTTTTAGTTATAAAGTCTCTTAAAAAGTTTAGATACTTGCCTAATAATAAAATACACCTAATGGTTCCCCATCCAAGCACCAAAGAGTTCCTTTTGAACAAAGATATAAATGAGAAGAGATCTAGTAGGATAACCAAGGTAAAGGAGTATGACATGGAAATTAAGGTCACAAATATTATTAGAGGCAAAGGACTTTTTGAGCTTCTAGCTCAAGACTTACAGGAGACTAATGAGGTTATTTTGGTGTCAAATGATGAAGAGGTTGTAGTTGGTCATACCTCACCTTCTAGATGGTTTCATGACTTGGTAAGATATCTCCAAGATGATAATTATCCATCTAATCTAAGTGCTTTAAAAAGAAGATATTTAAGGTTTCAATCACTTCTATTTTTACTTATTGATGGTGTTTTGATCAAGAAAGATATCAATGGCATGTTTGTAAGGTATGTAGAACAAAGATAAACTTATAGATTTCTTTAAGAATTTCATGATGGACATGGTGGAGGAAATTTTTATATAATATTTATAGCCCTTAAGGTCATGAGAGGTGGGTATTATTGGGCTAGTTTATTTAGTGATTGCCATGCATGGGTAAGGAAGTGAAAATAGTGTGTTATGTTTGTGGGAAAAGTGAAACTTGTAGCTTTACCTCTTTAACCAATTATATTGGATCATCCCATTATCCAATGGGGATTATAATTTATTGGTCTCATAAATCCTCTTTCAATTTTAGGACTTAATGGATTATAACTGCTACAAATTATTTCACACATTAGACAAAAGCAATGGCATTGAAAGAAGCAAATGAAACCAATGTTATAAATTTATATAAAGGTTTGCTTACTATATTTGGAGTTCCTTCAACCATTATTCTTATAATGCAATGCCTTTTATGGGAACAAGGATCAACCAATGGGCTTTTCAACATGGAATTTATCTTAGCACCTCATCAAAATATTATCCACAAGGCAATAGCTTTGCTAAATATATGAATAAGAACCTATTTAAAATCATAATGAATATTGAATACAATCATAGGTTATGGGATCTCAAGTTGAAGTCAGCTCTTTGGGCTGATATGATCACATATGAAAGGTTAATAATCAAATCTCCTTACAACTGGTATATGGTAAGGAAGCGAGTTTACCCATTTCTCTTGAGTTTCCTACTTTAGAACTAATACATCAACTTGAATTATAAGAGAATGAGTGTATAAAGATCAGGTTTTATAAGCTTATATAGTTGGAAGAAATAATAAATTAGTCCATGCTAGCCATGGAAATTCTTCAAGCACAAGTGAAGAGAGAGTTTGCAAAAGGAGCTTCTTCATAAATTTTTAAAGAAGGAGATATGGTCCTCAAGTTGGATGATGATAGAGCTAAACCAAAAAGGCACACAAATTTTTACTCCCTTTAGAGTGGCCCATACATAATCTCTAGATGCAAATCCTATAATTCCTTCTAACTTGCAAAGATGGATGGCGAGGAGCTTCCAATCCTAGTCAATGGGATACATTTGAAACATTGCTACTAAAGAGTTTGGCTCTTTGTACATAGTTAGTTAGTTTGTTTTCCTCCATGTGTTTTTCAATCACATTAGTTTATTTATTTTTTTGTCCTAAATAAGTGATGTGTTTACACATTTGCTTTGTTTAGTTAGTTTTCCTATTTTGTGTGTTTCCCTTCTTACTTTAGAGGATGAAGGTTGTCTTTTCTAGGTCAAAATAGAATTTGTAGTCATGGACTAGCTTTGCCATTATTTTATGAGTTCAAATATAATGTATATGTTCTATGTTCTCAAGCATAGTAGACATGCTTCCTAGTGGAGTCACCAAAATGTTGACAATTTTGATGACATAGGTCAAATTATAACCCTTATCATTCAAAACTTGCATAACCATGCCTTTTGTCTAAGTCTCAAGAATTGGTCTTTCAAATTTTATCAAAAGGTTAATCTTTAATAAATTCAAAGGAATTAGGATTTTTTAAAAGTCTGAAGGAATTGTCCATTGTAAAAAAAATCTGAGGACCTAATTTCCTTCAAACTTTTTGCCTGAAGGAATTGTTCAAGGTGAAAGAGACAAAAACTCAAGAAAAGATCCTTCTAAAAAATCTCAAAGAGCATTTTCATAATGTTGAATATGTATTTACATGAATTACTTTAGACAAATTATTTGAAGAAAAAGTGCATAAAGAGAAAATCTTTAGACAAATTGTTCAAAAGGAAAGTCTAAAAGAAAGAAAGAAACAATTCTTTCAGTAAAATTGCCCAAAAGAAAGAAAAGTCCAAGAGTGAATCCATAGACATTTTTTACAAAGAAAAAGATGAATGAAATAAAATCCAAGAGGAGGAATTTACAAAGAGCCCAAACAAAAATCCCATAGTAATTTGCCAACATAGAGAAGGGTAAAGGAAATATAAAGTTACCTAGTGTAAATATAAAGGACCAATTTTTCAAGGACAAGTGGAATAAATGCATTCAACTAGTGGGATTTCAATATCCAATCAGTAGAATACAATGAGGACTTCCCCTTTTGACTCTGATGATGTGATCTAGAGCTCACATTTAGATCATGCAAAGAGGCCCAAGCAAGATTAGACTGTAGTAAGGAACACACTATGTTCTTAATGCAATAATCAAATTATTCAAACTTAGAAAAGGCATGAAACTACTTTCAAGCACATATCTCTCAATTTCAAAAGGGAGACTTGAATGCATAAAGGGCTTGAAAATTTTAACAGTGGACAATTGTTTAAGGAGAGTTTAACTTAGAATTTCATGCATGCACTCTTATCTATCTTGTTAATCAAACCCTTTCCAAACACTTCTAACTCAATTTCAAGTGTATTTTTATCTTTGAATATTGGTGTAGCATCATGCAAGAAGAGAATTTAATTACCAAAGATCTATGCACATTTGAAGAATTTAATCATTATTCTAAATAAGGATTGTGAAATGGGCTCACCATCATTTTCAACACTAAAGAGATTTTCATGCAAGACATATGATAAAAGATATTATTTTTAGGCTTGGTTATCCTGGAATAGTAGGAGTTAGACTTGGGGTGATGTGGGAATTGATCTCCTCTTCTATTTTTAGTGCCAATGTCTTGGATTTTATATGTTTTTTCTATATAATTTGGCTTTTTCAACCATTCTAAGGATCCCTCTTTTGGCAAGACTAGACTCTAACAAAATTTGAGTTTTGTAACCTTTTTTCAATAAATAGGACTACTTTTTAATTTTAGAGTGTTAGTATAGTGTATTTATGTCAGTGATTTGTATATGTGATAGAATTTTATTCCTCGTCAAGTCCTAATTCTTACCTAGTAGTATAGTTGATCAAATTATGTAGGTCATTTTCTATGTTTGATGTCTTTTGGTTGAGTTCATAGTGGATATAAGTGGTTAGTTTATACCTTGAATCAGGCCTATTCCATCATTTCACTTAATCTTTGATCATCAGATAAAAATCTTTTCATGAAATACTGATGCATATGAGTCAATTGAAGTTGAAAATTCAATCTTTTTCTTGTCTAATTAGTGTTTTTAGAAGCTAAAATTGAATGGATGAACCAAAATACAGGTGTATTGCCATCATTAGATAAGATTTGTTTTTATTTTCTTTCTTACCTTTTTCCTAGTAGTTTTTAATGTAGAATAGAGATCATAATTGATACACAAAAGGGATCTAGCCCTTATAATCTAGAGATTCAATCCACCAATTAGGCCATCCATAGCTTAGGATTATTTCCATGTTTTAGTAGATTGTAAAGGCCTAAAACTACCTTCATAAGGGTGTGAGTCTGATTGACAATAGTTATGATGTGGTTATGATTTTATGTATGTTAATTATGGTTATGGATGATTTATTTTATGTTCATGGTGTTGTTTATGATCTTATTGGATATGATGACAATGTTATGATTATCACTTTTCTCATGAGTAGTTGTATGTTTTATTATAAATGTAGATGTTTTAAATTAATGAATATATACTTACTTATCTAGATAAACATGTGATGGATAACATATTTGGATGAATCATTTAAAAATACATAATGAAAGGTTTATAGATGTGAAAAATTATGATGATGATTTGATGTGATTGGTTAGAAGGGTTAAATGTTGTTTGATGTATGAGATGGTTAAATCCTTAAAATGATATGATGATTAAAAATATTGAAACAAACACGCTAAAATCAAATCACCAAATAAAACACATGTTTTCTATTTAATTTTTTGTTTTTAATGATTTGCATTTGATTAGATTAAGGTGAAATAATCTTAAAACACATAGAGTAAGTTTGGACAACAAAACTATCTAAATGTGAAAAAAGAAAAGAAAATAAAGATAGAATAATCAAACGACAAACATCTAGTAAATTTAGAAATAAGTAAGGATGATAAAACAAGAAGGAGACATAATGCTCTTTCATTGATGAGTACTAAAACAAAATGAATCTAATATCATCTTGTGAACATAAGCCCTTCACATGTTACTCATCAATGTTTGTCATTGGGTTAAAAATTCGCTTGATCACATTGTGTCAAGTAAGCACAAAATCCATTATATTATAGAGGGTAGAAATGGGATATGGATGATAAAGGAACCTTCTTGGGAGGTTATCTTACCTCTATTATAGGTTTCCATAGATAGAGTATAAATAATTCTATGTCATAGATGGTGTAGACTTATCAATGCAAGAAGTCTACTTATGGTGACTTCCAAATAATGGTTGTTTTGAAATTTTTATTTTTGATTTTGGGGAAACTAATAAATGTGAGAAGATTCCATTAAATTTCTTTCTTTTGATAAATATTTTTACCTATCCATCCTTTAAGGGAGTGGTTTAAGCTTTTTGAGACTTGTTTTAAACTCTATGATAGTTATCCTTCAAGGGAGTAGTCTTTCTTACATTGATAAATTTTGATTAGTTTTGGATGATATCCTTTAAAGGAATAGGCTGCCAATGATAGATATAACCCATAGGATATGCAACTTTTAATGTTTTTTATTTTTATGACATAGACTGGCTTATATAAGATAAAAGGTCTGCCTTTATGAAGACAAAACTAAATCATAATAAGGTTAAAATAATGGGAGAGAGGATTATTTGAGGGACAATGACCATGGAAATCCATCCTAATAGGGATGAAAAGTATCCATGAGAATCATTCCATGGGTAGATCCATGGTAACCATGTTTAGGATTAAGACTATAATTGTGATAAAAAATCTCATGATTCTATGCATTATTTGGTAGTCCTCAAAGTGAGATGGTGAAGGTAAAAATATCATAAAATAATGGAAGGACTTAAGATAGATATAAAGTGAGTTTGATCTTATTTAAATAAATAAATAATGTAGATGTGAAGCATTGAAAGGTTTAGGTTCCATTTCCCCCTAAAGTGAGGATAATTGGTAAGCTCTTAATCCATACTTGTATGCAATGATATAAGGTCTAGGCTAATTGAAAGAGAATTTACCCTACTTGATTTTATCCATATTGGTTACATGTTGATTCTTTTTTAGGATGAAGTCTTTGATATTGAATTATTATTTTCTTAGGTGTTTTTTATAAGCACACTTGATTCATTCTTGATAGACACAAAGATGGTTAAGTGTAGCCAAATGATTCTCATCAAGTAGCTCAAGTTGGGCTAAACATTCCTTATGATAATCACCTTCAATAATTATGTTCTATAAGGATATCCAAAAAGAGGGAATTTGGACTTTGAGAGGCAAGATGTCCTCTTGTCCAAAAATAAGTGAAAAAGGGCTAACACCCATATAAGTTCAAATTCTAGTATGATATGCCCATAAAGTGAAAGGGATGTATAAATGCTAATCCCAATTAGATGCACTAACCATTTTAGTTAGCATGTTGCTAAGTATTTTGTTATAAGCTTATGATTTTCATTAGTTCTTATATGATAAGGCAAGGAGAAAATTAACTTAGTGCTGAATGCATCATAAATACCTTGGAATTTTTTATTCTTAAAATATTTACCATTATCAATGATTATGTTATGAGGAACACCAAAATGATAGATAATGTGATGGTTAATTAGATTAACCATATTTTCAGCTTTGGTTAAAATGAGAGGAATAGCCTCCACCCATTTGGTGATATATTCTATCACAGTGATGATAGAATGATGTCTCTATGAAGAATGGAGGTTAATCTCACCAATAATATCCAATCCTCAATACAAGAAGGATGAGAAATCCTTGGATACTTGGAGGCTATGACTAGGTGTGTGATGTAAATTGGCATGTTGTTGAAATTTAACACACTTCTTCACATAATCATAATAGCCCTGGTTGAGGGTGGGCTAATAGTATCTAATGTGAAGGATACATTTAGTGATAGCTAGGCTACTAAAATGTCCCCCACAAATCCCATCATGCACTTCTCTGATAACATAAGAAATTTCCTAACTATATAAGAAATTAAAAAGAAGACCATCAAATCCATTCTTGTAAATAATTCCCCCTAGTATGGTGTAATGAGAGGTACTCTGAATAAATTCTCATTGATCAATCTTAGAAATATTGGAGGTAATGATGCCTAGGTTAATATAGTCAAAGATATACTTATATAAAAGGTTAAGATAGGTCTTCTCCACACTAAAGATGTAAGGAGGTTTTAATTTGGTATAATAAGGCTTGGTAAGATGATGTATAGTGATAAAAATTTTAGAGTCAGAAGGCATGGATGGGATTTTTGAAGCAAGGGAAGCCATTATGTCAGTAAACTTATTGGTAGACCATAAAATGGTTTGGATAAAGTAATTTTTAAATGATGCCAAGAGTACATCAACTAGTCATTTGTAATATTGTGAAACATCATTATTACATTGATAAGATCCATTGATTTGATCGACCACAAGTTGGGAGTCATCAAAAATGTTGATCATCTTGACTTCTAAGGTGAAATTGGTTTGAATACCTATCACTAAGGCTTTGTACTTATCCATGTTACTGGTACAATAAAAATAAAGCTTGAAAGATAAAGGAAGGGGTTCACCATCAATGGGGATGAGAATGATACAAGAACCCCCACCATGTTGGGACATTTAGCCATTGAAGAATATGGTCATTTGATAGGTGACATTCTCTTGAGAAAGAGTCAAGATAGAATCATCAAGAAACTCAAAAGGAGAAGGTTGGTTGTCCACTAAAGGTTATTTGGCCAAATATTCAGTGATGAATTTTTATTTTTATTGACTTTTTCTAGAGGAACTCAAGGTCAAACTCAGATAAAAGCATTAGTTATTTATCCATACACTAATTTTGGTATGGCTTGGAGTGCATATACTTGAGTGGGTCGATATGGGTTATGAAAAGCTTTGTGGTTGAGAAGGTAGTGGTGGAGTTTGGAGTCTATGAATACCAAGGCAAGGAAAAGTTTTTTTAGTATGGGTATACCAAGTCTCATACTAAATAAGCTTTCAATTTATATAGTAGATACATTGATATTTATGATACTCATCTTGAGGTGCCAGCATTGTTTGTAAGGAGTGGTTTGTGGTGGAAATATAAAGTTAGAAAGGTTGATCATCTTTGGAAAGAATGAATATGGTTGGAGAAACAAGTTACTCTTTAATTGAATCGAAATCCTTTTGATAGTCCTTATTCCACTTAAAATATACATCTTTTTTTAGAAGGTGATGGAAAGGTTGGCATCTATTGGATAGCTAAGAGATGAAGTAATGAATGAATTGGATTTTCCCTTATAAACTATGGAGTTTATTGAGGTGGGTTAAAGGAGGCATGCCAAGGATTGATTTGATTTTGGTAGGATCAACTTAGATTCCTCAAAGAGAGACAACAAAGCCAAGGAGATTCCTGATAAGACCCCAAAAATGCATTTCTTGGTGTTAAGGCAAACATGGTAATGGATGAGGCATTCAAGAATAACCTTTTTAAATGAAAAATGATCTTTATGAAATTTAGATTTCCTAAAAAGGTAATAAATGTAATCTTATATAGTTTTATGAATAATTTCATAGAAGATATAGGTCATGGCACATTGGTAAATCATAGTAGCATTTTTCAAAACAAAAGGCATGAACCTATACTATAAGAATCCCCATGGGGGCGATAAAATCATTTTTATGTTGGTCTTCAAGGAATATCAAGATCTGATTATAGCTTGAGAAACTATCCATAAGAGATATCATCTCATGGTCAATTATAAGATCAACAATTTGGTCAATGCTTGGAAAAGGGAAGTCATCCTTTAGGAAATCAAGGTTAAGGTAATGGAAATACATGAAAATGAGAAGTCCACCTATTATTTTGGTGATAGGGATAACATTAGAGACCCATTGGGGATAATCAATGGGTTGGATGAAATTCATGGATATGAGGCATTGAATCTCTTCTTTGAGAAGAAGGGCTATATAAGGGTGCATCTGAAAAATATTTTTCTTGACAGGCTTGGCATCATGGGTAGTAACATTATTATGGGTAGTGATGGAAGGATGTATTCCTAACATGTCACTATAATACCAAGAAAATGTTATGATATGATCTCACAAGAAGGAGGGAAAATCCTAAATCTCTGAGGAATTTAATGATTGGTCAATTTTGACAATGCATGAGTTATCCTAAGTACCCAATTTGACATCCCTGGTGGATTCATTCAAAATGGTTGAAGTATTAAGAGGGAATAATTTATGGATAGAGGAATATTATACACCAAGATAGGTGAGAAGGGAATCATCAACTTGACATCAAATTTTATTAATGGTAGGAGTTTCATATGCTACCATCTCGAGATGAGTTAGAGGAAGGGTTATGGTCTCCCCATCCTTTGGATAAGTCAGCGGTCTAAGGTTAATCATGTTGATGAAAAAATGATAGGGGGGATGATATTGAAATCCTTAATTTTTTATGGTTAAGGGGTTGGTGAGGGTGGATCTTCCTCATTAATGGTTGTAATGGGGGGTGAATTGGTTAGCTCTTTAGGTGTGATGAATCTGAGACCAAATCTCTCATGAGGATTTTACGTCTTACATGGAAATAACTTATGTGGTCCATGTTCATAACATCCTAAACCAAATCTCTTCCAATAACATCTATGGAGGTATGTCTTGGTGAACTCTAGTTTATCTAGATAGGAAAAATTGTAAGTGAATGGTTGAGAAGAGAAGGTAGAGGAGGCAACAAGCAGTTGATCAAGTCCCCCATAGATAAGATTGGTTTGGAGATTGGGAGGCCTGAAAAGAATAATGGTTCTAATATTGGGGTCATAACTAGGGTTTTGGTGAAGGTTATTATACTCTTTGGGAGTAAGGAAGGCATCTAAGGTCAAGAGGTGATATTCCCCAAAAGAGAGATGTTAGAATGTTGATTCTTAGGGGTCATTTGTGGGGATTTGGGTAGAAGGGATATATGAGCTAGTCAAGGCTTAGTTGGTGAAAGAGGTGGATTCATTATTGGTTGGTAAATAATTTGTGGATGGAAGGAGGAGAACATAATTTGTCTATTACATCATGTTTCAATATGTGAAAGGACTTGGGTCAGATTGTATGGTCACTACTTGACCCTCATGCTCAAATTTGATGCATCAATGTAGGTTAGATGACACACAATTCATGTAATGGATCCTTGGTCATCCAATAAGAACATTGTATTATAACTAACCTTACCCTATGTATAAGAGATTAAGAAGCAACAAGGTCAATGAATGTGGAAGATTATAGTTCCTAGAGTTGTTGCCATAGTGTCATTGAAGGAGAAGAGCACCATTGTGGTTTTTGACATAATGTTCTCTGATAATTTTAGTTGGTCATATGTATGGAAGAAGATAATGTTGATGTTAGCTCCTAAATTAATCATAACCCTCTTGATGAAGGTTTCATTTATGTATGTGATAATGAAGAGGGAGGATCTGAATCTTGGGGATGAATGAAGGGTATTTTTAAATCCTTAAAGGTAACAAAATCTAGATGGCTCCAACAAAGGTTGCTAGAGGTTATGGATATTTTAGTTAAACCTCTATAGAATTCAAATCCTCTTTCATTTCATAATGATGATGGGGTGAGGTATTTATTAGTTCTTATAAAATTCATCTTTGCTGGTGTTTGGTGAAATTGCTTTAGAACTAATCTTTGGATTGACATAGAAGGGTTGGATTGAGAGGTACCCAAGATGGACATCTTGGGTTTAGGTAAAGGTTAGGGAATTTAGACTTGGTTGGGTGATTGGGTGGTGTAATAAAGGCATTCTCATGGAATAGACACAGTTTACTTCCCCTTATCCTTTTTTTTCTTGTGATCATGTGACCAAATGGATAGTATAGATTTGGGATAGAGTTGGGCTAGATGACTACTTCGGTTTCTCCACACTCTTAGATGAGAGTGTGGGAGTAGGTAAGTTTTGGGTGGTTAATTTTGGTTCTTAAAGTGGTAGTGGGATCATGGGAGGATATTTTGAAAATAGGTCATCATCAACACATAGCTGATGGACTAGGACTTAGAGAGATTTACATCTCTATTTATCATGTCCTAACATTATATGGTATGAGTAAAT
Source organism: Torreya grandis (assembly GCA_037957365.1). Taxonomy (NCBI): domain Eukaryota; kingdom Viridiplantae; phylum Streptophyta; class Pinopsida; order Cupressales; family Taxaceae; genus Torreya; species Torreya grandis. Next base: position 1,109,683 of record JARHVA010001576.1, read on the forward strand.
CAAATTGTCATTAAACCAGGAAGGATTAGGACAATGGGGGACAAATGGTTTTATAGGAGGAAAATTAAAGAAATAATATTGAAATAATATTTACAAGATGGTTGAGTAAGACTAAAGCAAAGGTGATATGAGCTTTCAGATTTTGGCTTTTGGGGTGGAAGCCTTCTTAGGAATATGCTTTGTAACGGGGTTTTTGGGTGGTGGAATATTCTTGGTGGGTGGTGTTTTGTAATTTAATGGATTAGAGGTAGGTGGTTTGGAATTTAATGTCTTAGAGGTAAATAGTTTATAGGTAAAAGGTTTATAAATAATAGGCTTGGTAATGGGTGGTTTGGAAAAAAAAGGGTTAAATATAGAATGTTTAGTAGTGGAGGGTTTAGAGGTAGAAGGCATGGAAAGAATAGATAGAGTTGTATCTAAAATAGGAGGTTTGGCTTGGTTTATCTTTGGAATATGTGTCTTCTTAATGTAAGGATGAGGTCCTATGATGGAACAAGGATGTGGTCTTAAAATTGAAGGCAAGGTTTAAATGGGTGGCAAGGTTTTTGGGTTTTAGGATCCTAGGTGGATCCACTTCCTTGGTTGGCTTAGAATGGGGTTTATTTGGTGGGATATATGATGTTAAATACAACCTAAATGGATGGTGATTACTTATCTAAGTATGGATCATGCATAGGTTTTTAATGGGCTTTGTTAGGATAGTAGAAGGTGATTGGGTTACTTTTGGTGGAGTTGGTTTGGTTGGTTCAACTATGGTTTGACAGGTAGAGGTTTATATTGGTTTGGTTAGGGTGATAGTGGTTTACTAATGGAAGTGAAAGGATGGGTTGATAATGGTATGTTTGAGAGTTCTCAATTCATGGGATAAGGTAGCTTAAGATGGTGTCAAAATGTGGCACAATCTACGTTAGGTTGAGATAGGTACTCCAAGTTTTAAACTAGTCTATAAAATGGCTTATAGATAAGTTTGGTTCCTTTGGTATTAGTCTCAAAGGAAAAACCCATGGGTTGAGAGAGGGGAGTAGTTACCTCATCCTTTTCCTCAATCAAAGACTATAATTCTTGGGAAGGTGCCTTTCCCATGGGAGGGGTAAATAAGGTGACCTATTCTTTAGGAATGCTTTCTAAAGGAAGAGTGGATTTATCTATGATGGAAGATAAAGGTATGTTGATAATGTTTACCTTCTTTGGTATGTATTATAAAGGAAATATTGGTAGCTTGACTACCTCAATAAGTGGGGAAAGGGAAATAATTGCTTTCATTGTTTTTGTTGCTAAAGGAATAGAAGGTGACTCCACTACCTCAATAAGCGGAGGGGAAGAATAAGTGGTTTGGGAAATGGTTTCCTAAATAATGGATTCATTAAGAACCAAATTAATAGTATGTACCTCATTATTATGAGAGGATTCTACTATATTATTTTCATTGTTCATAAAAGGGGGGTGGTTGGGAAAAGATTATCTAAATATGTCAAGTGATTGATTTGGGGGTGCATTGGGATTATCTATCATAAGTTTCCCTTTGTCAATTAACCCTTGGTAAGAGATTTTAAAGGTATTTAACCTACTCACATCATTCCCAATGTCATAGTGAAAGGCACATAATTCATTCTTCTTATACTGGCTAGGTGTAGGATGAGACAGATTTAATTGTTGTGGTCATTTGATTGGAAGAAGTTGTATAATATTTTATTTTAGAAAATTTTTCAAAATGGAAGAATATGACTCCCCTAGTAGATCATATTCCTTTTGGTTGTTACAGTTTTGGTTATGGGTATTCTAGTTTGAAGAATCAAAAGAGTTATGTTGGTTAACAACTGGAGGATGGGTAGTTTTAAGGACAACTGCATTTGTGGTTCCCTTGGTTTTGGTGATAGTATTGGATTGATTTGTGTTTTTGGAGGATGAAGTCTCATTTGACTTGACACTAGAATTTTTTTCTCAATTTTAGCTTCCCCTCATCAATGGCTCTAATCTCTAATTTATGTGCCATGGTGAAAGCCTCATCAAAGGTCTTGAAAGTCTAAACCTATAAAGTGGAGAAGATATGTTTCGTACAATTCTAAGAGAAAATCTCAATCAGCTTAAGTTAGAGTAAAGGGAAATAGATTTGGTTTATAAAACCTCCACATGGGCCACAAAATCAACAATTGACTTTTCCTCAAATTGGAGAATGGAATAGAGGTTGGTAATGAAAGCTTTCTTAGATATGTTTATGAAAAATTGATGTAAGATAGTTAGAAAAAAGAAAACAGAGAATTCTTGGTAATAACATTGCACCAATCTAAGGGACATAGGAAAGGTACAAATATGGAGAACATCATCATAAGAAATCAAATATAAATAATGTCTAAATTAACTAAGATGTTGTTGAGAATCTTCCTTTCTCTAAAATTTTGAAAACTTCAAAAGTTCCTATTGAGGAGGATAATGTCAAATTGGCATAGATGGATGAATGGGTTCTTTGAAAATTTGATCATATGATAAGAAGTTATGGGCACCAAAAATAAATGACTCCAAATTAGTTATCTTATCTATTAACATCTTGACTAGATTTTTTTTTGGTTATGCACCCCCATAGTTGTAGGGTAAATTCTATTGGGTTTGGGTAGATGAAACATAAGTATAGCTAGTGGAAGGTTGGGAGGTTGCCAAATATTGGTATGTTGAGATGGGTAGTTGAGAGGATTCCATGTATGGGTAAGTGGATACAACATGTTGGGTATAAGATGGAGCTATATACCTTTGTGGGTTAGGAATATGTCTTGGGTTAGGTGTAATAGAAATTTGTTGAGGAATTGGCATGGGTTGGGTTGGAATTATGGTTGGGTTGATAGGTTAAGGATGGGTGGTAACCTTGGTACTAATGGGTGGAAGGGTATAAGGTATATGAACCACCAAGATTTCGAATAGAGTGGAGGTTGGTGGGCTGGAAATAAGAGTAATGGTGGCAACACTAGTAGAGGGTACTCTAATGGTAAGTGGAGTATATATGGAAGGCATTTGGGTGTTGGTTGGTTGGCTGGGTTAGTTTTGGATGTTGGTATTTGATGGATTATTGGTAGAATAAGATGCTTGGGTAACTAAGGGCTAGGTGGAAATGGTGGAAATAGAAGTGTTACCTATAATATGGGATGTAATACCATAGGGTGTATTAATAGGTGGAACTGAAGTAGGGGTACGATGAGATATGGTGTTAAGGTAATGTTGGAGGGCTATGCAGTTATTATCTAGAAAGGTGGAAAATTTTGTATCATCTTGGGTAACCATCCAAGGTATATTATGACTAATAAAAGTATGTGGAGAACCCTCTATATCCAATATGTAATCCATGGATGAATAAGAGGAGGAAGATGAGTAGTTGGGGGTAGATCCTGATTTTCTTGGTTTCTTAATTATTGTCTAGTGAGAACCATGTAAAGAAGGGGAAAAGGAAGATACAAGTGGTCTCACAAATCAAAATAGAATCAAACAAAATAAAAATATATTAAGGAATATAATTCATACACTTAAGTGAGTTAAAATCCTAGGATTATTTATTATCTCTCTTTAGGCTTATGCCTCAATTTTAAAGAAGTTAAGAAGACCAACTTGGGCTTGTAGAGTGGGTACTAGAATAATATATCTAAGGATGGTTTTAGGTAGTTAAATGTTATTAATATCTATATTAGAACTTGGTAAATGGCATAATTTTGGGGCCTACCCCCTCACTTTACACACCACATAGATAAGGGTGTCAAGTGCTTAGATACAATATATTGAGTTTATAGAGATTAAACTTTGCCGACATACTGAGTTGGTTCTCACCTTGGTGGTGAAATATAAGTAGGTTAGATGAAGAAAGGTGACCTCTACATGATGAAATATTAGTCAGGGATTATGTTAATTTTTTGATGTTTAATTATGTGGTTTGGTCTTATGTGTGTGGAGAGGAGTGAGATTATGATTAATTTACTTGATTAATAAAAGTTATGTGCGATAATCAATACAAGCAGACAATGGATTCAAAGTTAATTTTAATACAAAATAAATATTTGGTGTCTTTTAAAATGAAAAAAAATAAAAAATGCACATATATGAGAGATGATGATGTAAATCTTATACCTAGGATGAATACTTTTGATTTTTAGAAGTGAAAGCAAAACATGATTTTTTTTTAATTTTTTCTAAGAAAGTAAAAGAAACTAGAACTTTAGTTTTGGAAGGGAAGAAAGGAAATAAGGAACATTTAATTTTTATAAAATAATGCAATAAATTACTCTTATATAATTCAACTAAATTTACAATAGTTATGATCAAAAAAAAAAACTCAAGGGTCCCACTGAGTGTGCGAGAATGTTTCACTAAAAAAATTCTTATTTTCTTTAGAAAGAAAGATGTAAAACTTGAAAGAAGGGTGAGGTTAGTATAACTTGATGTTTTGTGCATGTATAAATCTAGATGATTGTAACTACTCCTATTTTTCGGGGAAGATGACCTATAAATAAGACAACACTATAAGAGAATGGTTAATTAGTGAGATAGTAGGATGTATTTCCTAGCATAAGCTAGATCCAAGAAGCACAAGGTTCATTAGAGGCTGTCAATCTATACTTTTAAGAAACATAAGTTATGATAAACTAAAAATAGATGTTTTCATGAAATAACATAAGGTATTAAAATTAAATACAAGAAATGCTTGAAAAGAAAGAAGTGATTTTTTGACTAAAAATAGTGATAAATGGTTGAATACTAAAGCTAAATTACTCAAACTTGATTCAAAAATATAAGTTGAAGTTATATGATAAAATATAAACTCAAAAATTGGGATTTTGGTATGAGTAGATAGGTAAAATCAACTTGCTATTGTAAAAATGGACACACAGTGGTCTAGTTATGATTGTCTCCAATTAGGTGACTATCAGTGGTTGTTAACCATCAGTGGTTAAGCAAGTCTATTAGAAGTTAAGTAAGATCATCAGTAGTTATTTTGGGATATATTTTAGGAAAATAAATATATTAAGGAGAGTTAAAAATAGGTTCTAGGTGTTATATTTGGATTTAATGTTGGTCATGAAATAGGAAATGATACTCAGAGGTATCTAGTTTAGGGATTAGGTGTATGGGTGAGTGAGAATGGTTTGTGGGTGGTTTTGGGTAGGAGTTGAAATGTCTAGATTTTCATAACTCTAACACAATAAAGTGAGTTTAAATATAAATAAAAGAGAAAGACACAAATAATGAAACAAATAGAGCTAATTATTGAATCTTGATAAAAAAAACATAGATACTTAGTTTTTGTATTCACCTAGGAGTTAGAACCTCTTGCACCTTACATATTGATCCTGATGATCATTTTAAACTTATCTTAATATATTAATATAGAGGAAATATATGTTCAAATCAAATATTTTTAAAAAAAATTTATAAAATAGTCTTATCACACATTGATCATGTGAATAATAGGCTAAATTTAGATAACTGAGAATTAGTGAGTGAGTTGCAGTCTAATTGCAGTTGATTACTTTGATCATGCAAGAGTTCAAGTAACCATCAATGGTCAAGGTCAACCATCAGTAGTTGAGGGTAGACCATCGGTGGTTATAGAAACATATTCAAAATGGCTAAGATTTTTCTTTTTCACTTATGCTTGGTAGTTTAGAAGTTAGGAAATGGTCTAAGGTAAAAATGTGGTCATGGGGTGTTTTTATGACTAGAAACACATTATGTAGTTTTTTAGTGTCTATAGAATAATTATGAGGCACCCAAGAATGATAATGATTCTATCATGAAGATGGTTCAAAGGATAAGACTAATTTCATTTACCTACAAAATAAAGTTGGTAATACTAGAGAAAGCTCCAATAGGAACTTTTCTTTCAAAAGGTTCAATACGCCTTCAAAAAAAATTCAAAATGACAATAACAACCCTAAAATTGAGTCATATACTAATAATAATGTGCCAAATATAAATCTTAGTGATGTATATTTCTTGATTATTATAGAGTTTAATGTACTTTAAATCATGGTGAATTAGATTGTCTATAAATTTGTAATGCCTTTGAAGCTTTTCAAAAAGAGTTAGATACTTTTGAATTGGTGCCTAATAAATATAATAGTGTAGGCACCTCAAGATATTCAATTTCATTTAAATATTTTGATCTAACTCTCATGGTGAAAACATTTGATTTCCCATTTCAAGAAGAGAATGAGCTTGTTTACCCTGAAGAGATTCATGTTTTTTAGCAATTTCTGAAGAAGACCTATCCTCTAAAGAAGAGGGAATAAAATAAACCTTTGACTACTTTAACCCCACTAAATAACTTTGAAAATCCTCCTTATACTACATTAGATAATAATCTAGAGTCTCCAAAGGGAAGTACTTCCAAAAATAGTAATGATGCATCTAATTCTCTTAATATGATTAGATATAATATAGTAGAGGACATGAAAAAGATCAAAGATAAATTTGACTTGAATTAACTAACTTAGATTATAGAATAAATGGATTTTTTGTTGAAATATTTTTTAAGAAGCCTAGTAAGTCTCAAAAGGCTACACATGCTAATGTTGTAATACACAAAAATAAGATAGATGTTGCACCTTTCCTACTTACAATCAGGATCTTTGGTAAGACTTTACATAACTACTTGTTAGGTTTAGATGCTTCTACTAACATCATACCTAAGGGTATTTATGATAAATTAGGTTTGAATCCAATTAAATCTAATAGGTTTGTGACTCAATTAGATAAAACAAGAGTCAAAGTAATTGGTGAATTGTTAAATGTTCTCATGCACATTGCTTTTTAGATAAGGATACAATAGTTAATTGACTTCCAAGTGGTGGATATTCCTGATGCATATGGAATGTTGATAAGTAGAGATTGGAATAGATCCTTGAATGGTTATATGTCTATTGAATATTCAAACATGTGTTTACCTTAGAAAGAAGTTCCCAATCAGATCTAGATAGAAAGGGAGCCTAAGATGAAGCATATGATCACCAAGTATTATAAAATAAATGAGTGGATCAACATGGTTAGCTCATATCAAGGTGTTTACACTCTTGACACCCCAAAGGTATGTAACTCCAAAACTTCTTATGATATGCTTGGATTATGGAAGTTGCACTTTGATGGTGCTAGATGTAAATTAGGTTTTGGAGTAGGAATAGTTTTAATCTATCCCATTGGGAAGGAATACAATGACTCTTAAAAAATACAATTCCCATTCACTAATAATCTTTTAGAGTATGAAACACTTATTTTTGGATTACAATTTTTAATCAAACATAAGGTCAAAGAACTATTAGTTTTTGGTGATTCTAATATAGTAGTTAATTAGGTTAGAAGTAGATATCAATGTAAGTTTTCATACCTTAAGAAGTATAAATTTATAGTGTGGGATTTGATTAAATGTTTTGATTCTTTCAACATTGTGTTAATTCTTAGGGAAGAAAACAAGACTACTGATGAACTTGCTTCAGTTGTAGCTAATATTATGCCCAATCAAGGTTTCAAGTTATAAATCCTTACCATTGAATTAGTCTCATGTACCTCAATGCTACATAATGTCAACCACTTGAAAATATTTAGTGATAATCAATAGATCATATATTTCATGACTAGCTCAGTGGTATTTGAATCTCATATCATTGATGAGGTCAATGAAAATACCTCTGATGATGATAAAGTCAAATGAAATATTGATGACAAGGTCATTTAGATGAATGACAATAATATTTAAAAAATAATGATTGACTTAGAAAGGTTATTTAATTTTGACAAACTAGTTGATACTATCAAGATCCCTAAGGTAGATGACAAGGACTACAATGTAGTTGACCTAGGTTCGCAAGTTCAACCTTAATTGGTGAACATTGGCAACCTAAATAAGCATGGAAACCCATACCATACCTCTAAAATAAATTTTCAAGATAATTAGGTAGAAAAAAAATCAATCAACCATTTCTTAGAACCAATGATATACAAAGAGGTTAATAAATTACTAGATGCTAAGATAATGTTTTCCGTTAGACACTCCACTTGGGTAGATAACTTAGTACTAGTCAAGAAGAAAAATGGTGAAATTGGATTGTCTATTGATTTTATAAAAAAAAATATATCATCTTAAAAGGATAATTACCCCTAATTTATCTTCACCAAGTAATCTAAATTATCTTCAGTTCTGCTATGATGTCTTTTCTTGATGGATTTTTAGGGTATAATCAAGTGCCAGCAAACAAGGAAGATAGGATGAAGACTACTTTTATTACTAAATGGGACACTTTTTCCTAAAAGAGAATGCCCTTTAGATTGATCAATGTAGATTAAACCTTTCAAATATTAATGGATCATGATTTCCAATGACTTATAGGTAAGTGCATTATTATATACATAGATGATCTGACTGTCTTTTCTAAAAATAAGGATGAACACATTATGCACTTGCAACAAGTATTTGAGAGATGCAGAAGGTATGGAATCTCCATTAATCCCAAAAAATCATATTTTGTGTAATTTAAGGAAATATAGTAGGACATGTCATAACCAAGGAGGTGATCTATATATACCTAGATAGAGTAAATACAATATCAAAGATAGAACACCCTAACAGTAGGAAGGAGCTAAACTCTTTCTTTGACAAAATCATCTTTGTGAGAAAACATATTTATGGTTTTGTAGAGATTATAAATCCATTGAATGACATGTTGAATAAATATGTCAAGATCCCATGGAATGAGGAAACCAATAAATCTTTCAAATACATCAAAGAAGCAATTAGACAAGATCCTATACTAATAAGTCCACATTTAAATAAAGATTTTTATCTTTGTTTATTTGACTTTGATCATACAATATTTACTATTATAACTCAAAATATAGATAATATTTATCACCCCATTGCTTTCATGAGTTCTAACCTTAAAAATACCGAGTTGAACTATTCTTTGATTAAAAAAAATTCATTTGCTTTAGTCAAGGTAGTAAAGAAGTTTAGACACTATATTCCTAGGAATAAAGTACATGCAATCCTACTAGACCCTACCACTAAGATAATGTTCATTCAATGTGAGCTTGGATAAAGGAGAGGTAAGTGGATGTCTTTCATTCACAAATAGGACCTAGAGATTAAAAATTTTAAGTTGGTAAGATGCCAAGGCTTAGTTAGGTTAATTGCTAATACTAATCCTAAACTAAGTGTTATGCAGGTTGATCAATAAAGTTTCCAACCTAATGATTGGTATGATCCTTTTTTTCATTTTCTAATAAGTGGATATTATCATGTAGGGTTAAATACATATCAAAATAGAGATTTAAGGCTCAAGGCAACCCATTTCTTGATCAAAGATGAGGTACTGTATAGAAATAACTTTAAAGGCATCTACTTAAGGTGTGTTTCCAAAGAAGAAGTAACTAAGATCTTGATAAATTTTTAATGATAATCTTGGAAGTGAACATCCATCTATAAGGAATATAGCCTATAAGATCCTTAGGTATGGTTAATATTGGCCCACTATCTTCAAAGATGCTCACAACCATGTGAGAGAATTCCACTCATGTAAACTATTCAACACTAAAGAGCTCAAGGTATCCATGCCATTAAATCTAGTAATCATTGATAAATCCTTTACCCAATGGGGACTGGACTTTGTAGGGGTCATTAACCCTAATTAATAAAATGGTCACAAATACATTCTAACTATTACTAACTACTAAAAAATATGGACTAAAGTAGTAGAAACCAGTCAATACATTATTGAAGTGGTGATAAAAATCTTAGAAGAAAATATATACACAACGTTTGGCACACTAGTATCTCTAGTATGTGATATTGGATATGGTTTTATATCCATTTAGATGACTAAATGGGCATATGGTAACAACATTATTCTCAAGTTATTATCAAACCATTACCCTCAAGGCAATGGAGTGTAAAAATCGACAAATAAGAACTTGATGAAATCCATAAAAAGTTTGCATTTGATAAACCAAGAACATAGCACAAGTTACTCAAGTATGCCCTTTAGGAAAATAGAAAAAGAGTCAAGTAATATCTCAAAGCATCACCATTATTACTAGTATATGGTCAATAAACTATATTTCCCATCACACTCAAGCTACCAAAATATAGGTTCATTCAAGAGTACATAGAAGAGGATAAAGAATGTGCAATGTCAAGGCTACTTGACATCATACATATGAAGGATGAAAGGGAGGAATCTTTTGAAAATTTTAGCAGACATCAAATCATAGTCAAGAGGTGGTTTGAAAAACTCTCAAAGATAAAGGTGTTTATATAGGGAGACCTAAGTATTATTTGGGATAAAGCCTTAAAACCAAAAGTAAAACATGAGAAGTTCACATCCCTATGGATTAGTCCATATCAGATTACTAAGATCCTAGGAGATAACACCTTCAAACTGAAAGACTTACAAGGAACATAGTTTACATTGTCAACCAATGCACAATACCTCAAGCACTATTTCTCTGATGTCCCACTAGTTATAGACTAGTTATAGTTAGTGTAGGTAGGATTAGCTTAGTTGATTTTTGTCCCTCATTTGTACATAGTGTTTGTATATATTTGTTTCTTTGCTTACTTTACTTTTTGTTTGTTTTCTTTATGTTTGGTGTGTTTCCCTTTCACTACTTTGTTCCTTGATTTAAATAAGTATTTTTTAAGATAGTCCTCAACTCAAAGTACTTTTTAGTGCTCAAAAGGAATACATAGTTTAGGAATGTAGGTATGCCTCCTCAACATTAGTTGATCATGGATTGTTGAATTATGAGCCTAGTGTTATAGTTTGGAGAAACTAATAAGGACCAATAATTAGGTTGATTTTTCCTTGAGATTTTAAGCCTTCAACTAATATAAGTGTGGTTATAAAAAGGATTGTATATATAGGGTGAAATCTTGAATTATTAGGACAAAGTCATATTTGCACTTTAAAAACATTAATTTATTGGGACAATGTTTACAATCAAGGATGATTGTCTAAAGATAAAAAAATTTACCAAATCTTAAAAATTGGCTAATCTAGTTACCAACCTTTGCTATAAATTCAAAATGATCTAAAAAATACAAAAAATAAGAGTTTATTATAAAATTTATAGGATTTTTAAGAAAAAATATGATTCTGAGAATCTCCATTAGGGCTATAAATTCTTAGATGGTAGTGGAGCAAGGTCTTTAGTGGTTCCAAAGGTATATTTATCAGGGATATAGATGCTTGGATAGTAGTAGAGTAATGCCCTAGTTTTTCCTGAGTTAATTCATGATTCTTAAAGAACATATAAATATGTTTTAAGTAATTGTTAATGGTCAAGGTAATGAGTCTAGAATAATTTCTCTAAATCCTATGGTAATTAGTAAGTGGAATCAAAGCATACACACAACATGGCTATTTTTTGATGTTTGATCCAAATTCTACATGTGCAAGACTTGTTTTAAAAATGAATCAATCTCAATGATTTTCCTTGATCAAGTAGAATAAGTGACCTAATTATTAGTCTAGACTAAAGTCTATGAATTCTAACATATTGCTATGTTTCCCTCGAAAGTCACCATTTGTTGAGCTCAACATACCCCCATTTCTGAAAAATGGGGACCCTTGTTTTAAATTGTGCAAATTTGTACCTTAGAATTGAAAATTCATTTGATCAAAGTAGCACTATCATGTTTTCACATTATTTTTATTTAAAAATCATACACACCTGATTCTCATTTGGATTGATTGACATATTTTCAAGTGATCATTATTCTCCTCCTAATGTTGCTAATGATTGTTGCTTGTGTTTTTGTATTATAGATTTAATGGAATCCCATTTAGGAATGAGCATGCTTAGGTTTTTGTGCTTTAATGTTAAATTGATATTTTTTTAACCTTAATTTTATCAAAGGTTAATTGAATCTATTTTAAGTCATGTTAAAACCCTAGTCTAATGTTTTAACCTATGTACCTTTTGAATTAAATTCAAACTTGCACGAGAAAAATTTACATAGGAAAAATTATTTGTTGCATGGACTTGGTTTAATTTTTATCCTAAGGCTTAGTTTTGTTTTTCAACATAACAAAAACTTAGTCTAAAAATCCTATGCTTGGTCACTTCATGTCCTACAACCCCTTGGTCTATTTTATTATTAACATGGTCTAATTAATCACATGGTCCCTTTCATTATGTTTTAAACTTATCATAAGATCTAATCCTAAGGTTTTAATTATTGTTTATTAAAAAAAATAAAAACCTTAGTCTTAAGACTTTATCTAAATGTCCATGTGTTTCTCAAACCTAACTTAAATATTTTTGACCATAATATTAATGGTATGCATTTATTTGGGCAAGATTGATCTAAAATAATGAGTTAAGTAAAGACTTAAATAGATCCCTATAATGACAAAGGTTACAAGTGTCACCATCATATGAGCCATGAAAAAATCTAATGGTATGTAATAAATGATGATCCAATGGAGTGTAATTAATTGGTCAAAGATGATCTAATAGTGTGAGATCAATGTTGAAAATTCAAAGACCCTAAGACAAGTGAGAAGGTGACAAGTGTCACAATTTTAGTGAAAGAACATTGATAAACCAATGAGATTTGACGGAGCAAGTTGATCCAGCCAAATAAGATCCAACGATGCATATCAAAGCTTGAAAAGTCAAGGCATAATGAGTGAGTATAGGAATGAGAAGTGGCATAATTGTGGGTCAAAAATTAAAACTTGATCATATTTCAAAGATAAATGGTACATGGATTCACATACACATACCATGTTTTGAAGAACATCCTTTCATTATGCTTGTATTCTAGAAACATAGTGTTTTCTAACTTCAATAATAACATCCCCATTGGTTAATTTAGACATGAAATAAGAATGATCATGACAATGATGAACATATTGTGTGGGAACTCAACCAATACATATGTAGACAAAATCTAGGTCCCCTTAGTTTATTTCACAATTGAGAAGCAAGTCACCCCTCCTCTTGGTGAAGTAATCAACACCTATTTTAGTAGATAATTTTTTACAATTAATAAAAAGAGTAAGAACCAATTTTACATGTTACCATACCTTTTGGATTCCCTTATTTCCATAACCAAGATTCCTAACCTTAGGGAATGGTCACCTAATAAGATAAAAACTATCTCAAAATATGACTCCAAGTTACATATATTTAAGTATAGGGATCACATATAATTTATATGTGATTATGTCTATCCTACCCTTAATGAGGCCATCATAGGGAACCCAATAATGAGATTTATCCCCCTAATACATAAAACTATTAAATCTATAGGGGATGCATGTCTATACCCAAATTAAACCATCATTAGAATTCAAGGAATTTAGTGCCAACCCCTTAGGCTACCCATCGATATTCCTAATAATCTAGTAGAGAAATAGGTATCATCTCAATTATTATATTAAATAGATGGTTTATGTATAATCAAGGAGAAAGGGCACCTGTACAACCACCCATAGATATTAGGAGGACCATATTTAAATAGTGGGAACATGTTGAAGCAACATTTATACATTGGACATATTTCAATTTAAAATTGGATGAGTTAAGGTAGTGGGATCCCTAAGATAGTGTTAAAGGACACATGAAGGACAAAGGAATAAATGTGTCTTATGAGCACCATTGTATCCCTTATGACCCAATGTACAAAAATTCATATTAACTATCTAAGGCCATGGGGAGATTGAAGAAATACAACATCATTTTAGAAGCTAAGATGATGAGGGAACATAAGGAAAGTGATTACCTATGTCAACTAGGGCCAATGCAATATCACTTGTTAGGTATTACACCTTTTAAACCTCTTCTAACCGAATTAGAAGTAGATCCTAAGACTGAGGCACAAACTAAGCAAAGGATAATAGAAAGGAGGTTTGATGATATAGCATCATCTTCATCGCAAGTTGAGGAATAATGATCACCAGTTGAAGAAATTAACATGGTAGCATTAGACCCTAGGGAGACCATTGAAGATGCCCTCAAAATGTTGTCATTGGCCTATTAATTTGAATATGAATAAATGAAGGTGACAAAGGAAGAGAAGGGGAAGGAAATGTTCGATCTAGTTTCCATTGATACCCCTAAAAGAAAGGTTGAGTTGGCAATGGTCCCAGTAAAGACTAAGAAGCCTAAAGTGAATCTCACCCATATTTTGAGTGAATTCAACCTATTTAATGAAGAGAACTTGATTTATGGAATGTTTATACAAGCATGTTTCATCTATGGTAAGTTGAATAAAATACCTACTATGCAACATTTTTTTGGCATGATAAAGGCCATTAATATCCCATTACATCAAGAGGTCAATACATAGATCATAAATTTACAAAAAGAAGAATAGATAAGGATCAAGAGAGTCAAGTGGGACATAAATGGAGATCCCTAAGCCACAAGGGACACAATCCTTAGTTGGTGTCAAGTTTAACCTAAAAACAACTAGCTTACAAAGGGTCACAAAGAAGAAATCCATAATTGGTGGAGAGGAATTCAATTTCCAAATGTTGGAACCTTTTGTTGGATTAACTCCAGATGGAGGAAAAAACACTAGCAAGGACTCAATATTTTAATAAAATGTTCTTGAAATGGATTATGCTCAATAGGATCAATTGTAAACAATGATCAAGGGAATATTGTAGTTGAATAATAATTTGAAAGAACAAGCCGTCTTGTCAATCCAAAAAGATAGACTTAGGTAATTATAAGACACCATGGCTAATTTGTTCAATTTTTAAAGTTAGTCAAGATAAGACAAGAGGTAGTGAATAAACAAAGTATTATAGATACAGGCCAAGTTGACCAATGTAAATCCTTAAGCTACCAAGTGAAGTATTTGATCAAGGTCAACTAAAAATCAAATCATTGAGTTCATGATAATCATCCTAGCCCACTTGAATATGGCTATGGCTATATTAATTGATAATATCAAGGCCTTAAGCAACTGGTCTAAGAAGATATATAACATTTCTAAAGATCTCAAACAATAATAGGGTAAGATATTACACATTTTATATAGCTTAATCAAAGAGCCCACCACGCTTAGTCCACTAGGCCTTATGATTGATGAGGATTTCAAGCATAAAACTACTTGATTCAGGCAAGAAGTGAGGAATCAAGTACAAAATAAAATAAGGGCTGATAATAAGAAGATCATAAGCCTACTTTTATCATCAAAGGAAAAGATAAGATATTTCAAGGCTATCAAATAAGCTTTGTAAAAGGTTGAGAGGGATCTTAAGGGCCTAGAGGATCAACAAAAGGAATTACTCATGAGACTTATCATTGATCTCTAACTGATCAATGAGCACAAGGGTTCTAAAGTCAATCTGGTGGACTTAGTATATTCTATGATATAGAGGCATTGTATATTTTTTAAAATAGAATATTCTTTTATAAAGGTGTGTGAAACTTCTAAAGCAAATTGCCTATCGGTTAGTCATTTCAGAATGTCTAAAAGGTTCTTAAAGGATTTTAAAACGATAATTATCATTAATATTTGACATGACTAACCATCATACCTCATGAAATATCTATATAAAGAAGAATTATCATTATGAAAGGGAGAGATAATTTTGGAGCCAAAACTATTTTTTAGCTTTTGAGCAAATGAATACAAAGCAAGGAGTTCTACAAAGTTTGTCCACATTTTCTTGTGTGAATTACTATTATGGTTTCTCTCTCATTTTTAGATTTGAAGAGTTATTATAAATTTGGATGTGCATATTTAAATGCATGGCTACTAATTTGTGCTAATGCTAGATTAGTTGAAGGTTCTTAGGTTTGCTTCACTTTCTTTGCTCTTCTTGCGTCTAAGCTAATTTTATTTGCTTATAGGGGTGAAATTCTTAAAGTGAACCTAATTCTTATTTGCATCTTTTCATGCCTTCCTTATATGTTTACTTGATGTGTGATAGGATTTGAGCTTATGCTAATTCATGTTGCATATTGGTTAAATGCATGTTTAGATGAAATTGGATCTTTGTCATAATATTTGAAACAAAGATCAATAACACCTCTCCTTTTTTCCCTACCCTCCCTTCTGGTATTTTTTTATCAACTCACCTTGGATTAGATTAATTTTTAATACTCATGATGGTTTATATTTAGACTTAGGTTTAAGCATAATTTGCTTAAAAGAACATAGATCACATTCAAAATCAAAGATTAAGTACTGAGCCATGGTGTCCCCCAACCACCAACTAATATAAATTTATGAAATAGTCACTTATTTAGCCTCTATTCCACCAAATATATCAATATTATCACAACTTGTAACTCATGCATTGGATTATATAAATTTGTAAATGAGTAGTGTTTCTTTAACATTAAGAACCACATGTGATATATTTGCAGTCATTAACATGTACCTAGTTTTAGCATATTTTAATACTTGACTCATATAACCAATTAGTTTTATGCCATTATTTACAATTTTTTGTGTAATAATAGCTCTAATTTATATTTTAGTGATATTAACATACAAAATGAAATATATATATAAATATGGTTTAGCAAGTACTAGAGCACTTGCCATGGCATCTTTAATGTTAGTAAATTTTAAATCAGAACCTTCATCCCAAGTATAAGATTTATCTTTATTAAGAAATAATTTTAGAGGATTAGAATTATTAATAAAATATGATATGAATTTCCTAACAAAATTAATTTTACCAAAGAAAGATCGTAAACTAGGTTGATCTTTAGGAGGTGGTAACTCTTTAATGGTTTTAATACATTCAAGATCTATAGAAATGTCATCTTTAAAAATGATGTGTCTTAATAATTTACCTTCAGTAACACCAAAAACTAATTTATTTAGATTTAAATAAATAATGTGCTTTCTACATATTGTGAAAACTTCATGAAGATGATCTAAATGTTTTTTATGTCTTTTTGAATGAATAGTGAGATCATCAAGATAAACTTGAATACCAATTCCAACTAAGTCATAAAATACAAGATGCATATCTCTTTGAATAGTATCACTTGCATTCATTAATACAAATGACATTATATTATAATCATAAGTTACTCTATGATTAGTAAAATTTATTTTATTTCTATCTTTAGGATTTACAAAAAAATGATTATAACCAAAAAATCCATCTAATAACGACATCATTTCAAATCTTGTAACTTGTTGCAAAATTTGATCTACACTTGGTAATGGAAAATTAGCCATTTTCATGTCCCTAAAATCAACACATAATATAATATCATGATTTTTATTTCTAATTGGTATTAAATTATCTACCCATTCATAATACTTTACAGAAAAATGACACCAGCATCAATCATTTTATCTAGCTCTTTGTTAATGGTGTCCTCTAACAAAGGGATCATTCTTCATATTTTCCATCTTATAGGTTTAATACCAAGTTTTATAGGTGTATTATGTTTAATAATATCATTATTATAACCTTTAACATCTTTGTATGACCAAGCAAACACGTAAATGAACTCTTTGAATAATTTAATAATTCTCACCTTTTAACTAGTAGTACATTGAATTCCTAAATACACATATTTTGGATCCTCTTATGTACCTAAATTTATAGGAATAGTTTAACCTATAATTCTCTTATAAATTTATTATATTATATAAATTTTGGGTTGATCATTATGTGTAAACATAGATTCCAAACTTACTAAACTAGCAAGCAATTTATTGGCACTCAATTACAAATAATCTTCACAATTTAATACATAATCATCATCATTAAAACAATTGCCTTTAATAAATTAATATATGTCTTCATCACAGATAACAAAAATAAAACTATCATGTATATCTATAATTTTATGTTGAAATTTTTTAGAAAAAGAGAAGTTTGTGATTGGTTCACTCTCATTTAGAGTTGGGCTTAAAGCAAAAACAACAAGCTTATCATTTCTATTATTATATTATAAAAAAATGTGAGTGATACTTGTTGGATAGATATAAATGATGTCATACTGATATCATGGATTTGTCTTGTTGAGTGGATAAAGTGCTTTGATATAAAAAGTAATAATGACAAAGTGTGTAATGAGCTTGCCCTATTGTGCTTGAAGTTGGCTTGGTTTATCTTTAGTTTTGGCATGATTAAAGATTTTAAAAGATTAGTATGGTAATTTTAATATGTTAAAGAGGTACCCAACATGTTTTATATACTTTTATTTCTTTTTTACATAAGTTTAATTCATCTGGTTGTCCATAGTTTTCATCTAGACACTTTGGGTCTAGTGGCAAAAAATTGAAGTAGGAAATGTGATGATGTCACTATTGCCACATATAGATGAGTCAAGGGGAGTTGGTCAAATGGTTGTGATAAAATTATTACTTATTTGGTATGAAATAAATCTTATGTCATGTGTGTAAGTGTATCAAAATATATGCAAGTACAAATTTGGGCTCCCAGGTATTTTGATAGTGTTTTCCCATAGCCAAATTTGCATAAGGCAAGAAATAGTTGAGTAAAAATTTTAATGGTAGTGTATCTATCATGTGTGGATGAGTTAGGATAATTTGATCATATGGGTTTGTTAAAAAAAATTCCTATTAATTATGCATCAAGTTTTGGGTCATGCGATGTAGCACAACAAAAGATATGCATTTCCAAAATTAGGCTCCCAAGCATTTTGATAGTGTTTTATATGTTTAAATAGAGATGATTAATAAAAATTCTGACATCATATATCACACATGTGAAGGTTTGAAGATAAAATTGATATATGGATGGGATAACTTATGTGAGAGGATATTATACACTAAGTTTTAGATCATGTGACTAACTGCAATGAAAGTTATACAAGAGCAAAGTTGGCCTCATAGGAAATTTCTAAGCATAGTTGGCTCTATGACAGAACATTTTGATAAGGCATTTTAATGAAGATATATCTCACACATGCAAATTTTGTAGGAGCATTTTGTCACATGGTTGGATTATCCTATGTGAAGAGATCATATGGTCTGAATTTGAGATCATGTGAGTGAGCGAGGTAAAAGATTTAACTAGAAAAGGTTGGATTTATAGGCAAAAAAGTAGGGTTCCCATAGTCAAACTTACACAAGTTAAATTTAGATTAACATTTATGGTGCACATTACTCCAAGAAATTAAGAAGTAGCAAGATGAGGACAAATTTTCATTATTTAATATTGAACAGAGATAAAGATTAAACTTCTTCCAAGGATCTACAGTGAGTGGGTATTCATAATAATCAAGATAAAGGGTTCATATTAAATTAAAGAGGTCAAATTTATAGCTATTTAGCATTACGAAAGATCATGCTACATATAGAAGATCAATGGTGAATGTTGAGTCAAATTTATTAGTGTTTATGCATTAAAGTTAGAAGAAGATCAATAATGTGATATTGATCTAAATTTGAGAGGACATGAGATGCGAGAATAGTGTTTAAAGTTTAAATATGATCATTTACTTTTGAATATTTGAATATAACAAAGGAAAAACTATTAATCTATATTTTGGATATAAATTTTGATCTAAGATTAATTTTCCAATGATGTAAAAATAAAATATGAAGATAACTACATGGTGCATATAATGAACCTAATTTGAAGATTTGGAAGTGTGTACAATCAAAGATATGAAGGTTCAAAGTTAACTGTGTGTTTATACATGGACTATAAGTGATCTAAAAATATTTTTTAAGCTTGTTTTGATATTGTTTTTATGTCTGATGATGAATTAGATATTTTATCATGTTTTATAATCCATGGGGATCATATATGTGCATTATAAAGGTTTTACCATTCATATACAACATGAAAAAATATTAGGATGGTGACTGTGTGTTTGTTCATAATGACTGTGTGTATATAATTTTTATTGAGCTTGCACAAAAGAGTGAAATGATTCATCATCATTATGTAGTGTGGACGTATACATTTAGAAGTCGTATTGTGTTCTTGTTTTGCTCGGTGATGTGCTAAATGGATGAATAGGTCTCCTTGAGACATATAACAGCTACAAGGGCCTTATTAAAAGGTGTAGTTATTCAAGGGTGACCAAAAAATGCTATGGATAAACTATGAAGATTGTTTTAAACTATGTCTTGATGAGATAGTTTCTTTAAGGGTTAATGTATGCCTAATTATGAACTAAGATTACGATGATCATGATTTCTCTATAAATAGTGAAACCAAATGTGTTGGTTTATAGAATTGAATATGGGAGTGTGAATGTGGAGCCAAGTGAAGGTAAAAATGTTTGAAATAGAAGGTACAGGTTAGTGAAGACTAGTATAGAGTGAAGAGGATCAAACATGTTTGTCTAGTTAAGTTCATGTAGGAAGACATATAGGTCAATAAACCTAATGTGCATAGAGGAATCAGAATGAGTAAGTTACTCAAGAGGTTGTTGGAGAGAGTATATTATGATCAAAGACAAAGTGAATACTATGTGACCTTGGTGGTTGATCTAAGATGTAGATCAGAGTGTTGATAGTGTGTATGACCATATGGTCATGTTGTTAATATGGTGATATATTTGTTGTTGGGAAGGTGAAGAGTGATAATTATAGTTCCATCATTAGGCATTAAAGACATCATTTAAATGGTTGAGTTATTCATAGGTATTATAGTGGTAGCTCAACATCTAAGGAGGTTATAGCCTCCTTACAAGATGAAACTTGATAAAGGTCTAGTTATTATGGTAGCTCAGCTAGATAGGTGTGATATCTCCTTATGGGATTACAATCTCACTAAAATAAGGTATGGTAGTTCCTTGATCATTTGTAGAAGGTCTAAGTTTGATCTTGTTATTATATGAATATATTCCATCTTGTAAGGTTCAATGGGATTTTTCCCCAAGAGGGTTTCCCACATAGATGTTGTGTTGATGTGATGTATGCTCTTGTTCGTAGTTTGGATGTATATGATTTCATGTTTATATTTATATATCACTGGTGAAAGATGGAATGGTTTTGAAATTGAATATACATTGTTGTATACTAATTCATGCCCCCCTTTTAGTATCTACTTTCAACAATTGGTTCAAAGTGGGTCCTTTTCAAGAAGATTAACATCTTAAAGGAGATTTTGAGTAGGTATAATGATGGATACATAGTTGAAGAAAGAGAATCAATAGTGGAAGGTTATGATCAAAGAACTTGAAGATCAAATATGTAATTTGAAATATGATGCTCAATAGAATGAGAAGGTTATCAATGACCTTAAAGATCAGCTACAATATTCCAAGACAAGTTTGAATTCAAAAGAGGAAAGTTGTTCAAAATAAAATGACATCATGTGTGATAAAGAAGTTTTCCATGATAGTGAATAAGAAGTTGATCTAGAAGCTGAGCTCATGGGTGTACTTGGTGAACTAAAGGATAAAAATAAGAATAATCATAAGATGAAAAATATGATCAAAGGTCTTGAAGCACACATCAATTCTCTTGAGGGAAGTTTGATAGAGCAAGCATGTATAATAAAGGATGACATGGCTAAAGAAGCTAAGAGTGATAAGGAGACTATCCATGTTCTTAGAGGTGAGTTAATGGTTGTAATTTCAAGTGTAAGAGCTAAAGAGGATGAGATAATTAAATTAGAAACCAAGCTAAGTTCATTGATGGATGAGCACAAGCAATTTATTTTCAAGATAAGAAATCTTGAAGAAGATTGAAAGAAGTCAGATTACGTCAAGAACAATGAAAGAAGACTAGTTAGACAATCAAATGTTTCAAGGTATGATAGTTTGTTCCATGATCATTCTTATACATGTAATAAGTATGGTCATAGGGCCAAGGACTGTAGAACAAACTTAGTCAAGTATGGACATTTGTGAATCCTTAGAATAAGGAATAATTGGTCATGGATAAGTCATAACTCAAATTAGTCAAGTGGCATGTTGAATGATATTGTTTTCTACAATTTTAATAAAATAAGACATATTGCCAGATTATTTAAGGATACTTTTAAGAAACACTCTAGTGTTGATAAGAAGAAATATGTTCTTAAAAATCACTCAATGGTGTTGAGACCAAAGTCTATGAAGGATAATCATGATCATGGTGGATTGCCTACTGCAACAAATAGGAATCAAACATGAAGAAGATACATGAATGTCAAGAAAATTTGTCTTCTATTCAGATAGAAAAGGAAGATCATATTCATCATCAAGATAAAGGTATGAATGGTCTTTTTTGATCTAGATGTCATAGATTTGGTCACATTTCTAGGTATTGAACGAACATATTAAATAAATTCCCAAATCAAAATAAGGTGTATGGAGATCCTAGTGTGCAAGGAAGAGGTTACACTTGGGTATGGAAACCTAAGCCTAATATGAGAGATTAGTTTAAGACCAAATATGGTCTATTTTCCATGATATATATGAAGGGAAGAAAAGAGTTAATGTTTTATATTTTAACTAAAAAATATAAATAAAAGAATGAAGTCAATCATCCTTTCAAAGTCA
This sequence comes from Torreya grandis, assembly GCA_037957365.1. Taxonomy (NCBI): domain Eukaryota; kingdom Viridiplantae; phylum Streptophyta; class Pinopsida; order Cupressales; family Taxaceae; genus Torreya; species Torreya grandis. Next base: position 1,132,114 of record JARHVA010001576.1, read on the forward strand.
AGCTAGACTGCAAGTCAGAGAAAGGTATGGAGATATGGTAGTCTCTAGATTTTTGGGACTTTTAGTCTTACTATGTCAATAGGGGTGTCTCTCTCTAAGCTTCAAGGAGACACTTGTCAGTTAGAGGAGGTTTGGTGGCTATAAAATTTTGTTTGATAAGAAGGTAGGAAAACAAGGTGTGTTTGTGCATTCTTTTTATATATCTATTTGTTAGAGAAAAGAAGCTTGTGAATAATCTCAATGGTCCTATCTTGAAAAGGATTTATATTTTTGTTCATGGTTTGGATGCTCTAATATAATGGTGAGTTTCATATATCTATCTACATATCAGTTTTTGGTAGATTGTAGGGGAGCCTATAAGTTGAAGGCCTTTCTTCTAGGCTTATATTCTAGATATTTCTAAGCATGTTAAAGTCTTGTTGAATAGTTTTGTTTGTTATAGGAGTTCATAGTGATATAAAGATGAGATGTATATATATGATTATTTACTATTATTATATAGTATTTTATGACTTTTTGAAGATGTCATGTTCAAGGTGAAGCATGAAGTTAGGGGGAGCAACAAGTTCATGAGCTTGTTCTAGAGATTTGTGAAGAAGTTATAATATAGGGTTATAATGAGTGTCTCCATGTGGCATAATGATATTGATGGAATGTGAAGAAGATTTTGGTGATTATAAAGGTATATGCACTTCTTTATGATGTTCTCCAAGTGTTTTTATGGTCTAAAGGTATGCTTGTGCTAATTAAAGTTTTGTAAGTGCTTTTACTTTTCTCATTTTTTGGCTTAAGGGTAAGTAGGCTTAAAATGGGTTATAAGAATTCTATGTTCCAAAGCTATAGTGGATCAATTTTTGGATCTATAAGTGTGTGATGGGTGTCTCAAGGTGTGCAAGAAGTTCCAAAGGTGGACATTGACCAAAAGGAGGTCTGTTGACTTTGCTTATTTTGAGCCTAAAGTTTCAGGCTATGCTAGAAAAGGGCTTTACCTTATTATTTGAGATATAATGGTTCTTAATAATTTTAATGGGATAAATGGGTTTTTAAATCAATATTTACATAGATTTGAAGGTTTTTTGTTCTCAAGTTATTCAAGTTTTTGTCAATATGGAGGGATAATTGGCTAGTAGGTTTGTGAAGGAAGTATGTTGCAGAGGATGATATTGGTGATGAAAATTGATGTTCTTGAAGTGTCATATGAAATTTCTTTAGATATTAATTTTTATGTCTTGATAGTTTGTCTACTAAAAGTTATGGGCTCTGCAAGTTCTAGGTGGGACTACAGGGAGAGTACATAGGCCTAATGTGGAGAAGAGTGTTTTTTGTTTAATTTCTTAAAAAGAGAAAGGTATTTTTGTTTCATGTAGAGTTATTAGGTTTGTTTATATTAGGTTTCCTAGTTGGTGAGTGGCATGAAGTTATGTTGGTGGTCCTTGTAGTAGCTTGAGAGAGAAGGCTAGTTAGCATATGTGGTGGTTCTTCATGGTGTGTGGAGATATGAATTTCTAAATGTTATTAGCAGGAATACCTCTTATATGTTTTTTGATGTGTTCAATCATATTTTTATGGTTATATGTGTTATTTCTTGATTGGTTTTAGTGCTTGGATTTAAGAGAGTATTAGCATAGAGCAAGAGGAATTTATCAAGGCAAGAAGAGTTATGCTCAAGGTAAGGGGGAGTTTGTATCATATTTATAAGATGGTCCTTTCCTATTTATGTTCTTTTCAATTCCTCAAGATCAATTGGTGCTTGATTTGTCATTATGTCAAAGGGGGAAAAAAATTTGTTGTGGGAGTTCTTGAAGAGAGAGAAAATGAGATATATATTATTGGGTGTTGACATTAATGACAAAGGGGTATATTATTGGAGAGTTATCAATGATGTCATGTTTATGTCATGGAGGTGTCTTGGTGAGTGGATGAAGTGTTTTAATAGATTAAGTAACAATGACAAAGTGTGCAATGAGCTTGTCCTAGTGTGCTTGAAGTTAGCTTGGTTTATCTTCACTTTTTGCATGATTAGAGATGTTTAAGGATGATTATGGTGATTTTTTAATGTAAAATAAGTACCTAATATGTTTTATATGCTTTTAGTGCTCGTGTACATAATTGGAATTCATCTAGTTGTCCATAGTTTTCATCTAGACACTTTGGGTCCAATGGCAAAAAATCTAAGTAGGTAGTTTTATGACATCACCATTACCATGTATGGATGAGTCAAGGGGATTTGGTCATATGGTTGTGATTAAATTATTACTTAATTTCTATGTGATAAATCTCAGGTCATGTTCCTAATTACATCAAAAGATATATAAGTGAAAATTTAGGATCCTAAGCATTTTGATAGTATTCTCCCATAGCCAAATTTGCACAAGGCAAGAAATAATTGAGTAAGCATATTGATGGAAAAATATCTCACATGTGGATGATTCAAGAGAAGGTGATCATATGGGTTTGTTCAGTTTTGTGCCTAGTTCTTATGTGTCAAATTTTAGGTCATGTCATATAGCGCAACAAAAGGTATGCATGTGCAAAATTGGGCTCTTAGGTATTTTGATAGTGTTTTCTATGTTAAAATAGAGAAGATTAAGAAGTTTATTGAAATTATATCTCACATGTGTGAAGGTTTCATGAGTAGATTGATATATGGATGGAATCCCCTAAGTGAGAGGATCTTATGCACTAAATTTTAGATCATGTGACTAAGCATAATGAACGTTATTCAAGAGAAAATTTAGCCTCATAAGCAAGTTCTAAGCATAGTTGGCTCTATGAAAAAATATTTTGAGAAGGCATTTTAATGATGATATATCTCGTACATGCAAATTTTTTAGAAGCAAATTGTCACATGGTTGGATTCTTCTATGTGAGGAGATCATATGATCCAAATTTAAGATCATGCAAGTGAGAAAGGAAAAAGATATGAATACATAAATTTGGCCTTCCAGGTAGATAAGTAAGGTTCCCATAGTCAAATGTTCACAAGTTAAATCTTGAGAAACATAGATGGTGCACGTTGCTCCAAAAAGTTAAGAAGTAGCAAGATTAGGATAAGTGTTTATTGTTTATTGTTGAATAGAGATAAATATAAATCTTCTTCTAAGGATATACGATCAGTGAGTTCTCATACTAATCAATATAAATTATGTGTATTAAATTCAAGAGGTCAAAGTGATAACTATTTATATTTTCTAAAGATTGAGCTACATATAAAAGATTGTTGGTGCAGAATGAGTCAAAGTTACAAGGGTGCATGAGATGAGGTCAAAATGATTGAGGTTTAATGTTTAATCATTTGTGTCTATGCATTAAATTTCAAATAAGATATATTTTGTGAGACTTATCTAAATATGAGAGGACATGAGATATGAGGATAGTGTTCAAAGTTTAATTGTGACCGTTTACTTTTGAATATTTGAATTTAGTGAAGGAAAAAGTAGTGATCTATATTTTTGCTATAATTTTTGATTCAAGATAAATTTTCCCAGGATGTAAAAGTAAAATATGAAGAGGACTCCATGGAACATCTAATGAACATTATTTAAAGATTTGGAAGTGTGTAAAGTCAAAGATATGAATGTTTAAAGTTAACTATGTGTTCATGCATGGACTGTAAGTGACTCGAGAAGATTATTCAAGCTTGTTTAGATGTCTCATGATGAATTAGATGTTGGATCATGTTTTAAACTATGTGAGGACTGTACATGTAAATTTTTAAGGTTTTAACATTCATATATAGTATTAAAAAATCTTAATATGTTGACTTTGTGTTTGTTCATAGTGATTATATGCGTAGAATGTTGATTGAGCTTGCACAAAAGAGTGTAATAATGATTGTAAGCATTTAAGGATGACTAAGGTGTCATGTAGTGTGGACCTATACATTTTGAAGTGTTATTATTTTATTTTTTTGATTGATGATGTGTTAAATGGGTGAATATGTCTCCATGAGACCTATAAGAGCTATAAAGGCATTATTAAAAGGTATAGTTGCTTAAGGGTGACACATAGATGCTATGGCCAACCTATGAAGATTTTTTTGAGCTATGTCTTAATGATAATTTCATTAAGGGTTAAGGTATGCCTAATGGCTGACCAAGATGGTGATGATCATGATTGCTCTACAAATAGTGAAACCAAATGTGTTAGTTTGTAGACTTGCATGTGGGAGTGTGAATGTGGAGCCTAGTGAAGGCAAGAACATTTTAAAGAGAAGGTCTAGGTTAGTGAGAACTAGTAGATGTTAAAGAGGATCATATAATCTTTGTCTAATTAATTTGTTATAAGAGGATATATAGGTTAGTGGACTTAATGATCTTAGAGGAGGAAGAATGAAAAAATTGCTCAAGAGGCTATTTGAGAGAGTATATTTTGAGTGAAGGCAAGGAGAAGATTGTGTGAGCTTGACAGTTGATTTGAGAGGTAGATCAAAGTTTGGAAAATGTCTATCACCATTGGGTCATGTTGTTAATATGGTGAATGAGTTGTTTCTATGAAGGTAAATAGTGATAACCAAAGTTCTATCATTAGGTGTTAAAGACATTAGTTAAGAGGTGGAGTTGTTTATAGGTGTTGTAATGGTAGCTCAGCATCTAAGGGGGTTATAACCTCCTTAAAAGGTGAATCTTACTAAAGGTCTAGTTTTTATGGTAGCTCAACTAGATAGGTGTGGTAAATCCTTGTGGGATTGTAGTCTTGTATAAATTTGGTCATTTATAGATGGTCTAAATTAGATCTTATAATTATAGGACCATAGTCCTATTATAGCCTTAATTTTCACCCTTGAAGAGGGTTATTTAGAACCTCTCTAACTAATATATAATATTGGGACAAACCCTAGTTTGTGGGTAACTTATTTCGGGGTTGAACCTCTAGACTATGTCGACTTCCTCTTTGATGCTCACCTAAAATAATGCTAAGCTAATGCTTCATGGGGAAAAGGGTTACAAGATAATAAGAGATCCTAATAAATTTAACCAAGTGATTCACTAATTTTAAAGTGGATACTCCTATAATCTTGAACCCACACTAGATCCTCTAAAGATAATACTAGCTTACACAACCTCAAGATCAAGCTCATTTCATAAATATTTCATAAGAGAGGTTCGGAGTAGAACACTAATATAGAGCTTCAAATAACATTGAAAACTCGGTAAAAAAAGTTAGAAATGAGGACAATGGATGAGGAAGATTATCTTTCACATAATATCATCATGCACAACTCACCAAACTAGATCAAAGGTAGGAGATAAGCAAAAAAAATTCTCAAATTTCATTAAGAGGTAGTTATTACAAACGCTTGATAGGGTCAAGCCTAATTAATCTAAGAATACTTTTTAGTATCTCAAAGAGTATCCCTATCTCCTAGAAAGATAAAAAGTCTAAAAATTTGAGAACCTTTTATAAAGGAGAAGAGAAAGGAATAATATAGGAAAAAGGGAGAAGATAGAGGAGATATGGGAACATTCCATTAGAAAAAGAACACTTTGTCCCAGGTCATTAACTAAACATAATTTGTCACATTTTATCTTTATCTAATGAAAACTTTGCCACCTTTTTGATTAATCAGGACACTACCCATGGCTTGTTGAGTGAGGAGGTCTCCAAAGGTTCTAAATATGCATTAAATGACCCTAGTTGTAGTTCCCAACACTAAACCCTTTCTTTGATCTTATATGCATCTTTTCACTTAGCTTCTACATAAGGAAAAAATCCTTACATCTATAAACTTGACTGAGCTTTGATTATGTCTACTTTGGGTAGCTACTTATCGAGACTATATATTGATTTGTTACTTTATTAATTTCATATAGCCATTCCTACATTGAAACCTAGACCTAGATTAACTATAGAGTAAAACCAATCTAAGAGTATTGGTTTTTATATATTCTATATAGGTATGGCATCTTGATTGATGCTTGGTCCAAATTAGCTACCAACTTGTTGACCTTTTATCTATGTTAGGTCTAAAATACCTAATATATCTCTATAGAGATCTGACAGTAATTCTTGATCCTTTGTTTATGCATTCTAGTCTAACTCAGATCATATTTGAGATTGGTTCTATATATTTCCACTAGCTTGAGTCAATTTATTTTCTTTACTCGAGTCAAGTTGATCTATTGACCCCAATCAATAATGACCCAAATCATTAATTTTTTATTACCTATCAAAATAGCTAGAGATCATTGACCCCTTTTGACTCAGCTTGCTCTATTGATCCTTCCCTATATTATTAAGTGAGAGCCATAGATCCTTTACCTGGGCTAATGTTTTATTAACACTTCGAATCTATGTATCTACTTCTTAGATTTGATTGGTCTCACATACATCGTCCTTGCCCTTATTCCATTGGATTTGCTAGGTAAAAACAATTGTGAACCCTTGAATCTATATTTTAATTGTTAACATTATCTCCACTTATGCCACATGTTAAATGTGTGTTAATCCTTAGGATCCTACTATTAGTTTATTATTTCACATGCTTTTGCCATGTAGTGGCCTTTAAGCCACTTGAAAATTTGAATTACTTACATATAGTTGATCTTATATGCTCAATTAAATGCTAAATATTGATCTATTGGGACCCACTTTTAAACTCCAATGACTACTTCATAGTCTTAAATTGAACAGTCTATAGGACATTAAATGGCATTCATGTAGACATCATTGACATTTGCACGATCATCAGATTTAATCTCAAAATACTTGTTTTGAGTATGGATTAAATTTGATGTCTGCTTTACTATCAAATATGTTTATGATCCCATCAAATGATAGGCATGTAGATGTCAAATTTAATAACAAGTGGTATTTTTCAAATCCAAATAGATATTTACCTTGGACTTTCATTTAAGACACTTTGCTACAAATTAACCCTTCGGCCTTTTGGTGTAAGACACTTTTCTTGAGAAATGTCCCTTCAAAAAAATTGTTTAAACAGTTTTCCCAAAAAAACTTTTGTACTTATGCACTTTTATGAAAGAAATGACCCTTCAGGCTTTATCATAAGGGACCCTTTTGGCAAACAAATATCCTTCAGGAATTCTACAAGGGACACTTTGCCTAAAAAGTGATCTTTTGAAACTTTTGTTATGGACCACTTTTTTTGAAATGTACCCTTCAAAAATTCTATATGGGACACTTTTCTACAAAAAATTCCCTTTAGGACTTCTATTTGGTTTACTTTCTTAAGAAAAGACCCTTCCAAAAAAGTGTTTGGGACACTTTGCTTGAAAAAATACCCTTCATGTTTTTTCTTTGGACCATTTTCCTATAGAAATAACTCTTTAGGAAAATTGTTCAAACAATTTTCATGAAATAAAAATACCCTTAGGCTTTTACTTCAAACAATTAGTCTAAAAGAATAGAACATCAAAAACTTTTCCTTGGACAAATTATCCAAAATAATTCAACACTTAGCCAAAATAAAGTCTGAAAGAAATTCCAACACAGCTAAAAAAGGGGGATAAAAGAGTTAAACTTAATAAAATAAAAGACCCAAAATAAATGAAATTTAGCCCAAAGACTTCACCCCAACAAAGGGTTTTGTACTTAGCTTGTTTGGCCTTACAGCTTCTTCCATAGTCATTCCAAGCATTCTTGATATTTTAAAAGGGGGATCTATAACTATTTCCATGTCCTTAGATCCACTTTTCCATCAAACCATCCAATAGCTTCATATGTGGGCCAAAAATTAGCCAACATCTTTGGAAACTCATAGGGATTACATGCCTTTCTATGAAAAAGAACCTAAACCATATTTATAGTCTATTCCATTGAGCATGGATTATCCTCTCTACAATTGATCTAATCTAAAACTAGATATGAGGTTGACCCTTTTCGTAACTTCCTGTTGAAACAGGAAGGACCAAAAATAAAATAACAAAGGCAAATGCACATAGGGACTTTCAGGAAAAAAAGAAAAGCTATCTTAATAAACAAATGTACATAAAATCACTTAGATAAAATCATGAACCTACTCTAATATATACAAGTACTTTTCAAAACTAGTCCTCTTAGATCAATAGGGAAATCTCTAGTATCATTTTCTTGCAAAAAATTAGAATGAAATATACCTTAAATTAGAGGTACCAAAATTGGTGAATCAGGAAACCTGATGGCCAATCCTTTTAATGTGCTCCCTAGTAGATGAAGTGGAATGAACATGTCTCCATGTATACATACTGGTCTAAGTCTTCCAAACCTAGTTCATGTTAGACTGCAAGATCACTTGCTTGATGTTGCTCTCTACTCTTGAGAAATTCTTACATAAAGGCTTCATTTGGGCTCTTAAGAGCAACTGTAATTAGTTCAATTGGTGGTTCAAAAATACCATGTTCTTCCACCTTATCCTTATGTAAACTAGGACTATTCAAGCCTATAAAAACATGTTCATAGATTTTTAGAAGGACAGGTGACTTAGAATCTTTAAATTATTTGGCAATGCCGTTGAACTAATACCATAACTCTTCAGGCTCTTCACTAGTATGATCATCAAATTGAATCACTTGAGCACTTGAGATTCCCCCTTCATCAACCTCACTGAAGATTTCATCTTCTTCTTCAACTGTAAATGAGGGTTGACCTAACCATCCAAGGTCTAAAACATCATATTTTTCTTGCTTAAGGTTTGATATGCTTTCCTCTAGCTCTAACATATTAGGGTTATCCTTAACTGACACCTCATCTTAAAGTGGACCAAATTTTGGTTCTCGGTTCTAATACTCTTCATCATCTATGTAGAATTATCCTTCAATAGTCCATTTAAGGTCTACCCCATGTTTAACTTGTGAATTTTCTTCTATAGGCAAGTTTACAACATTAAGCTGCTCCATTTAACTCAAGAAATCTGACCATAAATACTACCATAACTCTTCATGATCTTCACTATTTAAGTTAATCTTGACCTCCACACTAGGTTCATGAAGGTTTTCATCTTTCTTCTCATTAAGAGATTATAACCTAAAAGCTAAAACATGCTCCTCCTTATGAATTAGGTTACCTATAATAATCTCCTCATCATAGACACTTGCATTGTCTTTTTTAGTCTCACTTAAGACTACAAGCTCCTCCTCTATCCTTTATAGAACAAGCTCCTCTATCATAAGGGAGATGGTGAGAGGGTAAACAAGTTCACCTTGCTTAAAATTAAGAGGGTATCCTTAAAAAAATTTACTTTGAATGCTATTTTAAGTGGTTCTTAAACTACATAGAGAGAGAGAGAGAGAGAGAGAGAGAGAGAGAGAGAGAGAGAGAGAGAGAGAGAGAGAGAGAGAGAGAGAGTAAGAGAGAGAGAGAGATTAAACAAGTTCACCTTGCTTAAAATTAAGAGGGTATCCTTAAAAAAAATTCCTTTGAATGCTATTTTAAGTGGTTCTTAAACTACAGAGAGAGAGAGAGAGAGAGAGAGAGAGAGATTAAACAAGTTCACCTTGCTTAAAATTAAGAGGGTATCCTTAAAAAAATTTACTTCGAATGCTATTTTAAGGGGTTCTTAAACTAGAGAGAGAGAGAGAGAGAGAGAGAGAGAGAGAGAGAGAGAGAGAGAGAGAGAGAGAGAGAGAGAGAGAGAGAGAGAGAGAGAGAGAGAGAGAGAGAGATTAAACAAGTTCACCTTGCTTAAAATTAAGAGGGTATCCTTAAAAAAATTTACTTCGAATGCTATTTTAAGTGGTTCTTAAACTAGAGAGAGAGAGAGAGAGAGAGAGAGTCTTAGAACTCTTGTACACCAATATCATTGAGCTAATCTATGTTTGTTTGATTTATTTTTAGCATAGCTAACCCTTTTTCTACCAAGGCTGATTCCTAGACTTCCTCAACTAACACATCCCTTTCCTTTTTGTTCCTTGATTTATTTCAATGAGGGGAATTTGAAATACTTGGTCACCTTCTCTTATTTTTGAATGGGTGTGGGAGAGGGTACTTTCACAAGAGAGGGTATGAAATAGTTATGGTCATATGAGAGGATCTAACATGGGATATATTCATGATCTTGAGTGAGAATGGGTATAAGGGTATGAGAAGGTAGACTAATTAGCTTAGGCTTGACATACTCTTTCTCTCATTTCCCAAACACTTCTTAAATGGACAATACACACCCTTTCATTTCTTATTTCTCAACATGTGGGTAGTTAGCTTCTTAAATGGATGCCCATACATTAAAAAATTATTGGAAAAATATCTTTATCCCTTCCATGGAATGAATAGGTAATTCTTATCCATTCTTGAACCCCTCCTTTATTTTCATGATTATTCCTCCTTAGTCCAATATTGCCTCTCTAATTTTTGATAGGGATGGGCTTGGACAAGGTTGACTAGGGGGCTAATTATGGACCCTTAAAGGTTAAACTTGAGGCTCTTGGAGGGAAGAGGTTACATGACATTGGTCTAAATGAACCTAATGCATTTCATAAGATATTAGCATACTATCTAAATTTTGGACCATGTTTCTTATCATTACTATATCCTCATTCTTATAAGGAGACCCTTATTCTCTTTCAAAAATTGACCATTTACTCTTCACTAATTGAAGGCCACTCCTTTATTTTTTATAAAATGCATAAGGATGACTTGAGAAAACTTTAAACTTTTAGCAACCTCCCTTATCAACTTGATATAAGTTGTTAATGCTTACTTAACCTTTGAAAAGGATGTAATAGGGTAATCCTAGCCTTGATAAGGGGATGTAGAGGACTGGTTTGAAAGCAAAGGAGGCTAAAATCGGTCATATACATGGGTAGAAGGAGGAGGGTTATGATAGGATTGATAGGCTATTTGAGTTCCACTTGAGGGGAACACATAAACATTATTTACTTGACAAGTGTGATGTTGAGGTAAAGGATAAGCATATTGATCAAAAAATGATAGATTGTACATACCATACTATGATTATTATTCACTTAGTTAGGTTAATTTACCAGTTGATAGATTCTTATAGTCACCATTGATGTTTTAAAACCTACCTCCAAAGTTTGATACGTAGAAGGACAACATAAAAAAATCCTTCCACTGATTTGAACCTTGTTTCATTGAGCATGCTAGAAACTATTATAGGATTAATTTTTACCCTTGGAGAGGGTTTTTTAGGATCGCTCCAATAGGATATAATATTAGGACAAACCCTAGGTTATGGGTAACTTATGTCAAAGTTGAACCTCTGGAGTAGGCCAACTTCCTCTTTGATGCTCACCTAAACTATGCTAAGATAATGCTTCATGAGAAAAATGGTTATAAGATAATAAGGGCTCCTAAAAACTTTAACCAAGTGATATACCAAATTTAAATGGGAGACTCTCATAAGCTTGAACCCACCCTAGATCTGCTAAAGACAATACTAGCTTACACAACTTCAAGATCAGGATAATTGCATAATTTTTTCATTGGATAGGTTCAAAGTAAAACACTAATGTATACCTATAACCAACATTTAAAACTCCCTAAAGAAGGTCAAAAAGGAGGACAATGGATGAATAATATTCTCCTTCACACAATGTCATCATGGACAACTCACCAGACTAGATCCAATAGAGGAAATAGGCAAATAAAGTCTCATATTACATTAAGAGGTAGTTCTTACAAATGCATGATGGCTTCTATCCTAATCAAGATGAGCATACTTTATAGTACCTCAAAAAGTATCCCTATCTCTTAAAAAGATAAAAATTCTAAAATTTTGAGAACTTTTTATAGAGGAGAGGATATAGGGATAATATAAAAGAAGGGGAGAAGATAGAGGAGATGTTGGAACATGCCATGAAAACAAGAACACCTTGTCCTAGGTCATTAATTAAACTAAAGTTATCACATTTTATCTTTAACCAATGAAAACCTTGCCACCGTTTTGATCAATTGGGACACTACTTATGGCTTATTTAGTTAAGGGGTCTTCAAAGGTTTTGAGGATGCATTGAATGCCCCTAGTTGAATTTCCCAACACTAGACCTTTTATTTTATCTTCTATACATCTTTTCACTTAGCTTTAACATAAGGACAAAATCCTTACATAAATAAAATAAAATTATATTTGATTATATCTACTTTTGGAGGCAACTTATTGAGACTATGAATTGAGATTTTCCTTCATTTATTTCATATAGTTGTTCTTACATTGAAACCTAGACCTCAATTAAATATAGAGGAAAACCAATCTAAGATTATTGGTTTCCTTATAGTCTATATAGTTATGACATCCTACTTGATGCTTGGTCTAAATTAATTACCAAATCATTGACCATTAATCTATGTTAAGTATACAAGACCGAATCTATCTTTTTATATCCCTAACAACAATTCTTGGTCCTTTAATTATGCATTATAGTCCAACTCAGATCATATTTTAGCTTGGTTCTATATATTTCCACCAGCTCATGTCAATTTATTCACTTTTCCTGAGTAAAGCTGATATATCAAACCTAGTCAAGAATATCCTAGCTCAATATTTTTATATTTAATATCAAAGTGAACTCAAATCATTGAAACCTTTTAACTCATCTTGCTCTATTTCACTTTACATATATGATTCAGCAAGAGCCATGGATCCTCTACCTGAGTTAATGTGTTATTGACACTTAACACCTATGCATTTTCTTCTTGGATTTGATTGGTCCCACTTATGTCATCTTTGCCCTCACTCTATTGGATTTTTTAGGTATGAAGAAATATGAGCCCTCAGATCTATCTCTGAATTGTCAAGTTTATCTCTGGTTATGGCACATGTCAAATGTGTATTTATCCTCAAGATCTTATTTCTAGTTTATCAATTCACACACTTACACCACATGGTGGCCTCTAATCCCCTTGACCTTTTGACTTACATAATATTTATCTTGGATGATTGATCAAATGCCAACTATTGATATACTAGGACCCACTTTTGAAATCCAATGGGTAATTCATGGTCTTAAATTTGAATGTTTATAGGATGTTAAATGATGTTCATGCGAACATCATTGATGTTCACATGATCTTTAAGTTCAATCTAAAAATATTTGTTTTTACTATAGCTTAAATTTGACAATATCCACATGGCTATAAAATACATTCATGAGATTGTCAAGTGATTGGCACATAGATTTCAATTTTAAGATCTAGTGGTCTTCTCCAAATCCAAATGACTATTTCCTTTAGACTTTCATTTAGGAAACATTGCTAAAAATAAACCCTTCATCATTTTCATCTAGGACACATTACCTAAAGAATGTCCCTTTGAGAAAATTATTTGAATAATTTTTACAAAATAAATTTTGTACTTAGGCACTTTCTCAAAAGAAATGACCCTTCTAGTTTTATCATAAGGCACCCTTTTGGCAAGGAAATATCCTTCAGGACTTTTACATGGGACACTTTGCTTGAAAAGTGACCCTTTAGATATTTTTCTTTAGACTCATTTAATTGAAAAGTAACCTTGAAAAAATCTATATGAGACACTTTGCTACAAAAAGTGCCATTCATGTCTTCTATTTGGTTCACTCTGCTTAGAAAAGACCCTTCGAGAAAAGTGTTTGGGACACTTTGCTTGAAAAAGTGCCCTTCAAGATTTTTGCTTTTGACCATTTTTGCTATAGAAAGAACTCTTTGAAAAACTTGTATGGATAATTTTCCTAAAATAAAAAGACACTTAGGATTCTACTTTAGATAATTTTTTTAAAATAAAAGACCTTCAAAAACATTACCTCAAATAAATTGTTTGAAATAATTCAACACTTAGCCAAAAGAAAGTTCGAAAGAAATTCCAACACAGCTAAAAAAGGGGGCTAAAATAGTTGAAATTAGAAAAATAAAAGACCTGAAACAAATATAATTTATCCCAAAGACTTGGCCCCAATGAAGGGGTTTTATACTTAGCTTGTTTATCCTACATGCTTCTTCCATACTCATTCCAAGCATTCTAGGGGGTTATGCAACTTTATCCATGTCCTTAGATCCACTACTCTATCAAACCATGCAATATATTCATGTGTGGGATAAAATTGGCCAACAAGTCCATGTTATAGGGTTCAATGAGTTTTATCCCCCAAGAGGGTTTCCCATTTAGATGTTGTGTTGATGTGATGTATGCTCTTATTCATGCTTTAATTGTATGTGATTTAATGTTTATGTTTCTAGATCAATTTGATGAATGATGAAATGGTTTTGGAATTGAATATGCATTGTTGTATATTGATTTTACCCCTCCTCTTAATATCTACTTTCAACAATACTAAAATTTTGAAAATGTTCAATCAATGAACAAACTTTTTGAGTATAACAATGTAAATGAGTTTGGTTAGTTTTGTAAACTTTCTAAATATGCCTAGCAATTAACTTAGAATCTCCAAAGACTTTTAAATGTTTGATATTAAGCTCAATATATTTTTCTAAAAATAAACATAATGCTTCAAATTTAGTAGTATTATTAGTGTTCTCAAACAATAATTTTTAAGCATAACATAATATCTTACCAATATGAGAGATTAAATAAAATTACAACACCATTTCCTAGTTGAGAATAGGCTCTATCAAAATATAATGACCATATAATATTTTAATCAAATAATTCTTCTTGCTAATTTTTTAATTCATCCAAGTTCATCAGCTCATAAGTTCTAGTACCTATCTCAACATATGCAATAGTGGAAGGAGTAGATGATTCTATAGGTGTAATAAACCAATCCTATCTTTTAATAAAAGAAATCTCATTACTTACAAAAATCCATGTAGTATCTTTTCTAAGAAAATAAGCTTTTTCTTATGACTAACCTATTCCTAATAACATATAATAATTACTAGGAATGTCTAAAATTTAGACATTAGTCATACATCAATTTCTTTGATCTTGAGCAATTTTAATGACTATATCCTGAAACTTTCCACAATGTTTAGTTTGTCTTGAGTCAAATATAGTAAGCTTCCTATTATTAGTTCATAAGAAATAACTAATTTATCCATAATAAATTTAGGCATTATATTCTTTTAAGCTCCTATATCTAGGATACAATTATGAATCACCTTATTAGAAATTTTAACTGAAACATAAAAATGAGGTATATAATCTATAGGAAGATCATAATTTTGAGAAAGAAAAGATGATTTTTCATTACTATCTTATTTTAAGCCTACATCATTTTTAGAATTTGGATTATTAATAAATTCTTTAATTTTATCAAGTTGTCCTAGAAGGCTAATTGTTTGTAATAATGAAAATACAACTTTAATTGTAGATAAATCATTAGTTAAATCATAAGATCTAGCATCAAATTATTGAACTTTAGTATAAATCTTAGGATTATAAGGATGATATTGATTATTATTCTAACCAATTGATAAAATAATGTTTTGTGAAGAATCATCAGATGAATTATTTAAAGAATTAGTATGAGTTCATTTACCTTTATCTTTAGAAAAATAATTATTAATTTCTACATTGTTATTTTGAGAAGAATTTTAATCTATGTCTCTAATATTAAAAACATAAGCACCTTCATTTTTTTATGGATCATCAAGATCACACATGTTTATTTTGTATGATAGATCAAAAAATATACTATATTTCCCTTGAATAAAATTTATAAATTTATGAATAACAATACATGAATCTAGATCATGATCCAATTCACACACATTATAGTAATGAGAAATTTATTTATTTTTACTTTTATTTAAATAATTCTTTTATTATATGAATAAGGTTTATCATTTTAATGTCTTTTAGAAACAACCATTTCATTTCCTATACTTTGAATGGATTTTAAATTTTTTGAATTATCTGAATTTAGACTTATAGAAGACCTATCTTTAAACCCACTATGTTTAAGTTTTTTTCATACTAAATGAAAAATGTTATACTTTAATCTAATGACATAATGCCTTTATCCTCTAAGGCCATTTTATACTTCAAAGGTAAAATCAATACAAATGCATAGATAATTTATTAGAAGAACTAAGAACATGAAAAATCTTTTCATACAACTTAGTAAATATAGTAATGAGATGATATATGGTTTTACCTAGATCAATAAAGATATTTACAATATCATTGACTAGGTCTAAATCTTTATTAGATTTTATAAAAGATAATTCTAGCTAATCTCCAATATTCTTCCATGTGTTGATAGTTTTGGTAGGTAAACTAACAAAAGCTTGATAAGCTTTCCCTTCAAGTGTTTCATCAAAAACTCTTACGTAAATATTTTTAATTGTTATACCAAGAGTAACACAAACTAATTTTAATGAATCTAAATGATAATTCCAAGATTCCCCAAAAGTTCTAATTTTTTTTTGGTATATTTAATCCTTTAAAGGAAAGTAACTTACCTGGATGATTTCCAATGTTATGTGGATTATCATAAATCCATTGATTTAATGTTATTTATTGTTCTACTTCAACTTCAAAACTAGATTCATCTTCAATGAGACCATCCTAATATCTATTATTTTATAGACGTTGAATCATATCTTATACTCTTGAATCTACTTGTTATTCCATTAGAAGTTTCAATAGCCTCTTCTACTTAAATTGGTTATTTTTCTTAAACCTAATTAGATTGGTTCAATTATAAATTTATATTAATAGGTTCAAAGGGCATAACCAAATCATCAAATGGATAAAAATCAAAAATTAAATGAGTTCCAAGTATAGAATTAATAGCTAAAACTATAAGTTTATCTTCCCAAATTCATCTATTTCTATCTAAAACACGTTGTTAAGTTTCATGAGTAAGATTGGTGTACCAATATACCTTAAATTCTATAATTTCTACTTCTTCATTTATCACTTGTATGATATACTAAATATTATGATGCTAATTATACCATGTACAATGGGTTAAATGAAAATAAATATCAACCTGATCATCAACAACATCAATTCCACATTGGATAATAGGGGTTGTCATCCAAGTACCATGGAAAAAAAGAAAATAAATATTTAAACAAATAATATTTTTGAAAGCTCTCCCTAGCAGAGTCAACAAATTTGCTGATGATGAAAAATATTTTGTCAACGAATCAACCCTTTTCACCTATTTTGAAGGTTAAGTTGTAATCCTACCTATTTAATTGTCAGGTTCTAAAGGTTTGAATATAATACTAAAGATACAAGGGGTTTTTAAATGTTCTAGGAAATAATAAATAGGCTATTGGATATAATATATTCCATTATAATTCAAAAATTTAATATCAAACAATGAATCAATTTAAATATAAATATGTAATCAATCTTATCTAATAGATAAGAGCCTATGAACAAGACAATCTCTTGAAGGAAATAAATCTAGTTTAGTAATATATTTTTCCTCGAAGAATAATATCTTGTTTTGCTATTATAACTTCTGATTAAATAATAAGACAATAAATAAAGATGCGGAAAGATAAAATGAAGACAATAAAATAAATTAGTTTATAGGCATATCTTCAATAATTAAGTAACATAAATATAACTCAACAATCAAAGGAAAAGCTGCAAACAATAACATCTATCAACTAAAAAATTAAACAACACACTAATTAATAAAACTAAAAAGAATCTAATCTAAACTAATCTAGAACTAAAATAAAACTAATCTAATACTAACGAAAATTAACAATAAAATAACCTAAGAAACTTAATCTAATAAAATAAATCAGAAATAAATATTAAAATTAATACAACTAATTATATTATAACTACACTAAATAGAAAAGAAATTAGATCAATTAGAAACTAAGCTAAAATCAGATTTAAATTAAATTATAATTCAAAATAAAATACAATATAAAAAATATATCCGAGCCTTAAAAAAAGAGTCATCTTAATAAAAAGATCATTTTATTTGAGAAACAAACATACTAACAAAATATCCTTAAAATATAGCTTTTAAAATCAATCATATCAACATTATGTCATAAATAACAAAATTTTCATCATTATTCAAGTTGAATATTCAAATTATGCACATAGGATTGTAAGAAGCAATCATCAAAAGATGTTAAACTTGAAAACTTCAGATAATCTATTATAAATGATAGTATAAAACTAGGTATACCAATATTTATTAAGCAATATACTCAATCATCAGAGAAAGTACCATTGGTCTATCTGCAAAAGTCATGTTATC
Organism: Torreya grandis; assembly: GCA_037957365.1. Taxonomy (NCBI): domain Eukaryota; kingdom Viridiplantae; phylum Streptophyta; class Pinopsida; order Cupressales; family Taxaceae; genus Torreya; species Torreya grandis. Next base: position 1,150,188 of record JARHVA010001576.1, read on the forward strand.
TCAAAGAAATTACATATAAGAGAAAGATAATTGATTGACTTTAAAATGTAATAGTATTAAATATGTATGTTGTTCCTCCCTTAAAATAAATCCTTGATCTCTTTTTATACTTTCAAGTTGGTTGAATAAAGAAGCTCTAACTTTAGTTAGTTACTTGATAACTTTAAATAATTGACTTTTAAAAGTTAATTAATATTGGCAGTTATAATTTGAGATTTATTTAAGACTATGAAAGTCTTAAGAGATAAATTATTTGAAATTAAACTAGGTAGTATTTAATGGGTGGGGACCCTATAGTCAACTAATAATAATAAAAATAACATTATTTCAATAAATAATAAGATAAGTCATTGTTAAATGAAATTCTTATCTACATTAATTCCATTTTGTATATAATCCAAATTACTTAAGTGTGTGTGTGTGTAACACATTTCAAAATATTGATACTGTAGTAATGATATTTTTGGAGTGAAAATAGACTTTAGCTTTGATGTGTGTGTGTGTGTGTGTGTGTGTGTGTGTGTGTGTGTGTCTATATATATATATAATATATATATATATATATATACATATATATATATCTATACATATATATATATATATCCATATATATATATATATCCATATATATATATATATATATGTATATGTATATACATATATATATATACATATACATATATATATATACATATATATATATATCTATACATATATATATATATATGTATATATATATGTATATATATATATATATATATGTATAGATATATATATGTATATACATATATATATATATACATACACACACACACACACACACACACACACATATATATATATAAAGTCTATTTTCAATCCAAAAATATCATTACTACAGTATCAATATTTTGAAATGTGTTAAGTCTTACCAAACTAAAGTTCATCTCTGAGAGGAAATTTATCTTTTTGATAACAAAAATTCATCAGAATCAAATAAAATTTTTATCACTAGTTCTTCTTTTTAATTCAAACATATTCATTATATTCCATCTAAACTGCAAGAAACTAAACCAATTTTGTACCCGAATCATTCTCATCATCATCTATCTCCAATTTGACTCATTTAACTATTCTGGTTTCTATTGAAGTTTCATATTTAGCTTGACTATTTGCATATTTCCTTGAAGTGGATGGATTCATGACAACAAGAGGGTTTTCTAAACTCATTTTCCTACATTCTGTAATAGGCATATTTTGAGGTGGTTTAAGATCACTAGAATAAGATGGAAATGGAATATTTAAAAAATTATTTGTATGGATTGGCTCATTTATTTGTTGTGATGGCTCATTAACAACATCAACTACTTCTTGATTGGGTGATTGAATAAGAAAATGATTAACATTAGTTTACAATTGATGGGAAGAGCTACTATGAGAATAGGATTTAGCTCTGAAACCATGACCACAAACACCCTTATTATGCTTATGATCAATAAGATTAAATGCAAAAATACTCAACACATTCCAAAATGTTGGGTCAGTGGCATAAAAATGAATGGACATTTAAACTCCTCTATGTACATATCTAGGACCAAATCTTCTATCCCTAAAACCTCCTCTATCAATTTACCTATTAGGTGCATTTTGATTCATGTTTCTAGAGTTATTATTCCTTTTCCAACTATTATTGTCATTATTCTTATTTGAATTTGGTTGATCCCATCCTGACATTCTAAAAAAAATTCAAAATATATTCAAATTCTTATCATCATCATTTGAATAAACTCAAAAATGAATATATCAACTATTGAATCAATAATAAAAACTACACTTCTATATTTTTGGATTCCAATCACTTTATGAGAATTTCCAATTATATCAACAAATAAGGATTTAATTGTCATTATTTGAAACTAAATTTCATTTATATAATTTTCAATTATGATTATGTGTTGTATCATTATAATGATCAAAATTGAAATCATAACAAATATATAAAAGTATACTCTTCATAATTTTATCTAGAATATTCTATCATACCTTATTACATTCTATTCTAACTTCATAAATTTAGTCTCAATATATACAATATATACATTATTCACAAATTGCAAACTACACGTATTATTCATTAAACTGAAAAAACATTCATAACCATTGAAAGAATAATTTCAATAGTAGTTTTATTGATAATATTGTTAGCTTTTGACATGGTCATATATTTTTCAAAACACCATTTTGAAAACTTAGAATAACGTAACTTTATCACAACTTTCCAAAATTGTTAACCATTTTCTTACTACTCTTCAATTTATGAATTCAAAAATAAAACCCAGAAAATGAATTTTGATATCTTTGAAACAAACCTCCAAATTTTGGATAATCATATATTACATGCCATAAAATTCTATTTATCAAAAATATTCAACAAAATAATTTCTTAACATACTTTAAAAATATTATACCCAAAATTTCATGATAAAATCACTTTCAAATTGTCAAGATTTATATGAAAATAACCATTTCAAACTTGTTTTAGATTAGAGGTAAAAGCAGGTTTGAAGGGGCCCCGAAACCCTTTAACAGAGAGCAAAATAAGAACAACTAAGCCCACAGGCAACACCTAAAAAACACTACAGTGATGTAGCAAAAATAGGATTTGAATGGTCCTAAAACCATAAGAGACACATCCAGTCAAAACCCAGAAACAGAAGTCTGGTGGTACAATAAAAAAAAGCTAACAAAAGAAGAACAAAGATCAGTACTAGTTTCTTAACCAACAAGAAGGACCAGATTATTCATCTAGTTCCAGTATCAAGTTCATGGCTTCTTTTCCTTTCAAAGCAGTTTCCTGAGTGGTAACCTCCAGCAAAGCTCCTTTTTGTGTATCTTTCTTTTTGGAACTTTGCCTTGTCCTTTTGCTGGGACCCTCTAGTGCTTTGGTCTCCTCATTGGCTCGTTTACCTATATTGATAGCAGCTACACAAATGTTGGACGTTACTTCCTCCATTTTCTTTCTGTTATCCTTTATTAGCTCCCAGAGGTTGTTTTTGTAAGCTTTGAGCTTCACAGGGATCTCGCTTAACTAATTTTCCATGTTGTTTACTTTGTTCCAAGTAGCTTTCAGAGAATCTTCCAAAGTTTCCACTTTTTTCTTGAGATCAATGATCTCCCTACACAACCAGGAATCTAATTGGGAAGAAGACTCAGCTTTACAGTTAACCCAAGTCATAGGAGTGTGTATTTCATCATTCTGATTCTTCCCTCTCCAATCCTCAGACTTTTTATTGGGGCTATTCCTAGCTTCTTCAAAGAAGTCTTCTTGACTCTTTTGTTCTCGCTCATTGATTCCGTCTTGAATTTCCACCTCCATGTTTTGAATATCTTCCTAGATAGAGATTTCCTTTTCATTCTTAGAAGTTGGGTCCTCACCAGGATCTTCCTGAACAGTGTCATCCTCCACCACTTTCTAGTTTTCCTCCGTCTCTTCTGTTCTGGTAACAAAATCCTCCTCTGTATTGACTTTATTTTTTTCAATTTCCTCAGAACCTTCTTCATCATTACTAGAGTTGGTGTCCCAGCTCTCTATTCCATCTTCTTCCTCCGGTTTTTCCTCCTCGGGTTCTTCAATTCTCTCCCGACCCCTTTCTTCTTCTGCATTCTATTTATTAGGACTAGGGGTCTTAATTATTCCTCTTTTGCTTACATTTTCATTCTTTTTATTCCCTGGCAATTTATTTTTCCCCTGTTTGGGATACTTAACCAGTGCCCTATTCTTGCAATAGCCTTCAATAAGCAGAATAAGGCCTTCGTGAAGAATAGGGCGCAAATCCTTTTTCCTATGAGCATAAAGGCTTTGAATCAGGGAGTAGCGAAGATAGAAAGGAAAAGACAAGCTAACCTTATGCCTGAAGTGATTGAGGAAGACAAAATGGAACTTATGCACTCGTTTGCTTCTTCCGTCCAGGATGAAGTACTCCCTTATACAGCTTAGGACATCCCTCCAAATCCCTTTAATCTGATCCAGCTCATAAAAATCTCCATTTTTGACCAACTTCTGCTCCTCCTCATCCATTTTGGGGAACTTATAAAATGCCTCATTCGAAATACTGGTCTGCTTTGAAAATTTGATTCCTTCCATCGACAACCCTGTAACCTCAGCAAGAAAATCCTCAGTTAAATTTGCAGTTATACCATGCAGGGTGACCCTGTCGTCAGACCAATTTTTGAAGAAGGCCGTCGTGATATGCGGTTTAGAGCCGTGGAGTCTTTCCATGTAGCTCATAGCATTTCCTTTCTGCAAAATTCTCCAGACTTGATGTTTCTCTCTCCATTCTGCATAGCTCTTGGGCTCCTGTTTATGGGGTTCTCCCTTCCTTTCACGCGCCATACTCATTTTCTTTGAATCCTGATTACTGTGGATATTACCCTGGATCCTCCTATTGTCAAGTTGATTTGGACATCGAATTTGTTTATGGCTTTTCAGGATCCACTTCTCCCTCTTGAGGGCCTTACTCTTTAATAATTGGGTTCCTTTCCCCATGCTGCCACTCCTCCTACTCATTAAGATTTTATTACACTCCAATCCTACCTTCTTTTGCATGTGTGGCATCGAGAAGAATGATCGCCCTTAAATCCATGTTCCTTACTACCATTTCAAACTTGTTAATATACCAAAACTTCATGCATTTATGAAACCATAACATTGAAATCCAAACTATTATGGCCAAAATCATCACTAGAATAAACTATCAATAAATTGAAAACCCAAAATTTGAAATATCACATATTTCTAAGGTAATTATCATAATCATCTCTCAAAGTATAGTTTGAATATACCTAGTGTTTCATATTTCAAATGATAATCCTCATTATTCACCAAAATTGACTTCAAAACTAGGGATAAAAAACTTATAAAATGACAATGAAAATACTTTCAGTCTTCAAAATCTCATACTAAAAAATATGATATGATAAAACCCATAATGATAACATATTTTATATAAACTAATACTAAAAAATAATTCCAATTAACCCTAACACCAACAATTCCAAAATTCATGCATGCAAAATAATTAAAACAAACAATTTATCTTGCAAAAATTTATCAAAAATATCATGTAGATTTTAAAACCATAATTTTCTTTTCATGTAAATTGTCTATTGTGATAAACTATTATTATGTCTTTGATAATTATTCACTCTTCAACAGTGTCATACATGTTAATTTAGTGTATGCAAATTCCAAACTTATCTAGACAATGTATGGCTTTTGTTCTGTACTTATTCAAAATTCCTATCAAAAATGAAAACAAACCTTTTTGTATACCACAACCTGAGCATCAACTACTATTTACATGTTTTCATCTGATTAGTTTCTCAACTAGGGTAATGAACTATCTTGTGTAGATCAAGGCATGTACAATTGTATTTAATTCTTAGGCTAAATTTTTATTTTGTGTGGATCTCAAAACATCCCTATCAAATTTCACATTAAACCAGCTTACCAATTGAGCTACCAAATTGTCAACTTTCCCCATTGGAACATGAATGATATGAGCCTTGTAATTTACCAATATCAAACATATCTTAATTTCCAATAATTCTTGAAGTAAGAATCACCTCATGTCCATTTCAAAGTCTTCATGTTAGTTCCACAACATTGCATTGAACACTTACCATGAAATAGTATTTTAGATTAGAACTTAGAACCACTTAGGATGATTTGATAATCCTTTAATATAATAGCTTGGGTGTCAAGTAAAATCAAATTCTATTTATGGCACAACTCATTTTGTATCAATATGCATACTTTTAATTTAATATTCAAACAAAACTAACTAAAAACCATCATGACAAATTAATATATTACCATCAATTCTGATAAAACAATAGTGAACATCATCATTTTCAAAATAAAAACACTATATCAATCACTTCAATTGAATACAATCTGATCAAATCTATCCATTAAAATATCATGAATAAAAACAAACATTAGGAAATGATATATATATATATATATATATATATATATATATATATATATATATATATATATATATATATTAATTCTATTCATTTAACCATCATTGCTTTTTTAAACCACTGTATTATAAATATAAATTCATAAAAAAATAATTTTGATGTCATTTAATTTAAAACATGTTATTCATAATACTAAAAATTGACTTAGATCCCTGATTGTAGTTTTATATTTTATGACTAGGTCATCACTATGGTAGATAGGAGTATAAATTTCAAAAGATTGTAGGGGTATGAAAAATAGGCATAACATAATCCTCAAGAAATATCTCCATGTTTGATGCTCTTTCATGATTTTTAATGAGATATTTGGCATTGAAAATGAGGTGGTGGGCCATCATAAGAGTATAACAACTTCTCCTTCTTTTTATCATAAGACCAAGCTAAGTGAATGACTCCTTCCATTAAGGCCATGTAAAATGCATTGATTTCCACTTAAAGATCAATTAACTTATTAATCAACCACTTAATTATCAATTATGTAGTGTGATTAATCTTAAGAATAGTTAACTATGGATTTATACTGTACATTAACTCACTTCATCAATTCTCTATGCCGTTCTTCATCTTTACTTGTTGACCAAGTAGGTCTACTAGGTGAATTAGCCCTAGTAGCGTTAATTCTAGTAATTGATGGCCATAAAAACCTATATGGAAGATTAAGAACCTATGAATCAATTATTTTTATATATGAATCAATTATTTAAATCTTAACATAGACTTCATTGAATAAGAAACACTTGTAAACTTGTCAAACTAGGTGACTAGGTCACCTTGTCCTTCACTCATATAGTTGACTGATTGGAAGAGACTCCCAAAGGCATGTATAGGCATGGTTTTGAGTATATGATGACTTCATAAGATTTAAGAAGTGTCAATTTTCATTATCAAATGATTGGCATCTTCTTAAACTACCTTGTACCTCTCTTTCTACACATTTTCCTAAAAAACCCATGTTTTTTTATAGGTCCATACACCATCCATACAATAAAATGCCATGAACATGAGCCTATCTCAGTGTGCTAGATGATAAAGGTGGTATTCAAGTGATTTTAATCTATTTGGATTCCTTTTCCTTAAATTCTTCTCAATTAGGTTTGTAGTAGGGTTTAGGGAGGGTTTAAGAGTTTTGAGGACTCTTAATGATGATTCATAAAGTTTGGGAATTAAATGTCTAAACCAATGACACAAAACACTAGTATATTATGCCCTTTACTTCTCCCAAAGTTCCTAGCCTTCCATGCAAAATCTATGTACCATGGTGAGCATGTGAATTCATCTCTTGAGGAAGAAATAGACTCTCTAAGCATTGTTTAGTGTTTTAAGGCCTAAATGATCAGTCATAATGCTTGTCCTACAAATCATATTAGGAAAACACATTTCAAATAACTTGATTATGAAATTAATGAATATTAGAGGTGCACTCATGACCCCATATTACCTTCTGCTACCTCTTCTTGATGGCACTATTTAATGAAGCTAATAGATAAACATATTTATAGGGTTATTCAAAATTTTGACCTCATTATGAGTTGAAAAGATCTTACTTAGTGTATGTAACATGAATAATATACATGAGGTTCTTGGGAGTAATGGTATTGCCATGACTGATCCATTCACTCTTTATCTTCATGCACACAACCCCTTATTTGAACATCCAGACATATCTACTTGTAAAAACTATTTTAAAGGCCCCTGTAGATGGTTCTTGTAAGGTCTTATTGGATGTTTAAGACCCCATATTCCTTTTATAGTTCATTGTATATGTAAAACCCTCCAATTTCCTTTCTTATAGGCTCAAATTAGCCTTTTTAGGCTTAATCCATACAACATGACCTCTATATGTGCCAACCAATAGGCTATGGTGGTGTTAAGGAGAGTTGGGAAGACTGCAAACATCATTTTATAGCTCAAATAGTTTGTTAGATTCAAAATTGAAGTATATTTCGTCCATCAGGTATTGTTAGCTATATAGATAACACCCAATATAGGTTATATTTTTTAATGTTTGACCCATACCTAGGCTAACATGGGAATGATCTAAGGTTACGGGACGCCTATATCTAGACTACACCTCTAAGGTTTTTAATGAGACTAGTTCCTTGGATATTGTAATTTGGACCTCTCTTTATAAGATCTAAACAAGTTGGGGTGAAAAGAGTTAAGATATTACATAAACTTAAACCTATTATAAAATGTGGTGATGCACCAAATGTTCAAAGATCCACTCTCAAAATTTAACTCATTAACACACTAATGGACTATGAATATAACTAATGCAATGTCTATAATGGTTTCCCAGAAATAATGCTTCACCTAGAGGTCAAATTGATGGATTTATGCTAGAGGATAATGAGGGTAAGGCTTGATTGAAAGCACTTATAGTCAATAATACACTCTATACTTGAGACATAAATATTAAGACATGTTAGATGACCTAGAATAAAAGTTTATTAGAACTTACGTTAAACTTGGACCTGTAAGGGGAAGATGACAACCACTTTTGCATATCAAACAAATACAAAAAACTAAGTACATATTTTTAAACAATTGGAAAAATTATCTATTCATTACTCCAAGAGGTAAAAATTATAATTTCTAGTAGAGTTTAGTCATCCCAGCCTGAGGGATCCTTAACAATAGCTCAAAATCTATATTTATAGAATAAAGGAAGCAAGAAAGAGGGATTTTTGGCATTGAAAAGGGTAATCAATAAATTCAAACATTTGGACAGTAGCTATAATTTATTATAAAAATTATTCTCATTCAAAATATTTGATTGATCCAGGTCACTTTAGTCCATTACATAGTTACATTATTCCTTTACTGATACTTCTTTGTGGTTGCAATAGTGTGATCAAGTTTTTTCAAGCTGGGTTCCATCATCAATGTAGTTATAACCATCACATCAATCTATTAAAATTTTGTCTAATTTTTAACTACACTTCACTAGTTCATCATGGCATCTAAGAGTGGAAATAAGGGTCCTTTTCATGTAGTTGGTCCTAAAGATGAAACTATTGGGGTCTACATGTATGCCTTCATGGCATCTTTTTAAATTATAGCTCTTGTTCAAATTGGATCATGATAAAACTCATCCCCATGTTCATAGGTTGAATAGAGATGGGAAACCAATCTCATACTATTGGTTTTCTTATTAGGTCTAAAAAGATCCATTTGTTACCCTTGAACATCCATAGAAATTGAGAACTCATCATATACATAGGTGCTTCTTCTAACAATGGTTAACATAGTCACAAAATGAATCCTTTACAACACATGTATTTGAACCATATGTCAATTTTAAGCTTTAATGGTGGTCCCTTTAATCCTTCATTTTCCTCTCTATATAGATACAATGTTATAAAACAACCCTATGAGGAAGGCTACCATGATGCCTATCAAGAAATACCTCCCTATCAATCCCAATATGAGCCCTATCAACTATACCATGATGCCTATGAATCCTAAGAGTAATCCTATGAGTCATTCTATAAGTAATCAAATGTTTACATGAGTTTTACATAAAGGTATTATAAGTAAAGATATATGTTCCTAAAATCTAGAATGTAACAAAATAAAACTGGTCGTGATCATCATCATTACCCTCCTTCACCTTTTCCATCTGAATTCAAGTCCTTATTGAAAACTATACCACAATTACTAGTTAATGAAGATGAAATTATAACATGGGATGATAAGTATGATGTGATTATATCATGGAATGTTTGAGAATTATTACACAAAATTATATGTAAAAGTTGGAGACATTTGAATAAATAGAAAGAACTCAATGAGAGGTCAAAGAAAAAATGGACTTGGCAAAGAAGTACCCTAAATTCTTAATAGATATTTTAAGTATGTGGGAGGATAATGAGATTAAAAATGAGTATTCTTCTATTGAATAAATTCAAGGAGATTATTGGAAAGATGCAACTCCTACTTATGTAGATGATTATCCTTCTAATCAGCTAAAGAAGTCACTTCCTTATGAGTTTATTAGTGAATTAATTTTTATATAATCCACTCAAAACCCATATCATATCCCTCACACTGTATCTCCAATTCATCATCCCTCATCACATCTCATCCTTCACTTCATATTCCATCTCATTCACATGAGCCCATCTTGAGAGAAGCAAGTGAAGAGGAGCAAATCCAACCAAGGCTGACCAAGGGGATGTCATGAGTGAATATGAGGAGTAAATAGCCATAAAAACTCCCCTTTGTTACCATAAGTGTAATCATACATTATTAGATGAAAATATACATATTTAAGATCCTATTGTAGATATCCATGAGGAGTGTGGCCAAGGCTTGAAGAGATAAGCATTTTTAGAAGACTCCATGTCTAATCATGAAGTTGTGGATGACCATCTCAAGCATAAATTAGAGTTTACTATAAAATAATAATGTCAAGTCACTCCACAAGAAGTTTTAGTAATAAGAGAGTCTTGTGAGACCAAGATAGATGAAAAGGCTCTTAAAGATCGCACTAATGAGGTGGATGAAAATGAGTTATATCAAAAGTTTGATTTCATGTGTCATGATTTTGATCAGCTTGGTAAGGTTAATCCTCATCATAAGAAGTATACATCTGATTTGGATAATGCCTCTAACAAGCATGTTGATGGTTGTCTTAAGAAACATGGATAAAGATCTCTTGTGAATCAAGAGGAACTATGGTAAAATCCCAATGCCATATGCAAAGAGTTTGACAAGTTAGGTAAGTCTCTTAATTTTTGAAGAGATTATATATCTAATGATAAGTTTTATAAAAATATAATGATCATTTTTACAATTATTCCATAAAGCATAAAGATGAATGTCATTCTGTTGATCAAGAATATGATATCATAAATCAATCTGATGTTAGTGTCCAAGAGATTGTAGACATGGAAAGTGAGGACAAGATAGAAGTTATTTCACCTCAATAACAATCAAGAGGCCCACTTGATATTGAGCCATATGGTATTAGATTATGAAGAATAAGAGATTGATTCTTCTAAACATCAAGTATAATTTATCAAGGATAAAATCAAGGCTGAGAGGACCATCATATTTTCAAACTTATACATTAAGATCCAAGTACCTAACAAGGTGGAGTAAAAGTCTTCAATAGAGGATAATAACTAGGATTAGACAAAATATGAAAATTTCCATGATGATCTTGAAGAACTTGTAGCTAAAGAGAAACCCAACCTTATTGAGAGCATCATAGAAAACAAAATGGAAAGCCTTATTCAACCATCATTACAAGTCATAACTAAGGATCCATATGAGAATGTTGAATTTTTTGGGATGAAATAAGAGTTCATTTCCATAGTTAGCCTATTTATAGTTTCTTGGTTCTCATTAAACATCATGCTAATGAAGTTGGAATAAACCATGAAAAATATGGAGGCATCAATGGTAAGGATCAAAAGTCTATACGTCTCATTCAACCCTTCATGTCATAAAGTAAGAGAGGATTCAAACTTACCCTTTGATCTTAGAGGAAGTGTTCATACCAGGTTAGTTTTTTTTTGAGTCAGTTTGTTTAGGTGTGTGTTTCCTTTCTTATTGTGTTGTGTTCCATAAATATTCATGAAGCACAAGTCTGTTTTTTCTTATGTTTCTTATCTTGTGTTTTTCTTATTATTGTTTTTATTATGTTTAATGTGTTTTTTAAAGAAATTTGTATCTCAAACATATTTTACATGTGATCCCATATCCCAATAGAGAGGATTAGGCAACTTGTCATGGCATATCAATCATACCACCCTTGGGAAATCATCAAAGATGTTGACCATTTTTGCCATAGGCCAAATGGGTCAACCCACTATATTTAGAATCTTGTATAGTGGTTTTTTATAATGTCATAAGGTATGTTATAGTTCATTTGATGTCATTTCATATGCCATTCTAGCTTTGATCATAATCTAGCTTAGTCTTTGTGTCATTCAGTGTCTTAGGGGTCATGTTAGAGTCATATATGTAAGTGGAAAGTTTTCATGGTGTAAAAATATTCAAGATCATATAAAGGATATGTATAAGCCTCAAGGAGTTCATTTAGACCTAAAAAAGTTTAGGAACAAGCTTTGTGAAGCCAGACCATCATAAAAACATCATGAAGAATTGAATTGGATAACTTACTTGTATAATTTATAAATATGCTCAAAAAGCCTCACATGAACATTAGACCATGTGTAATCATAGTATTTAGTGTAAATATAATTATCTATAAGTTTTATATCTTGATTGGTCTTCTATCTCAATATCTAAGACTTTAAATTTTAGCTTGTCAAGTCTAAGGGGTCAAGCTATCCTACACATCACATGGAAATGAACAGACCAATTTTTTTGAGTATTTTTTAATCTTCAGTCAAGAATCCCCTATGAGCCAAAGGCTTGTAGTGCTATCAATGTCTTCATTCCTAGATCATGTCCTATAAATTTCATGCTCATGCAAGATTTATATCTCAATTTATAAAGCTTCAAAGATGAGCCAATAGAGTAAGACATCCATGCAAATGTTAAAATAAAGTTATGATAAAAAATGTATTGATTCTATAAAGTGATAGTAATATAAACATCATTGATGATAATTTTGATGTATTTGATATTCACACAAATGTGAAACTTAAGACATAGAAAAAAACCATTGGAATTTAGAATTTGTGGTTGCATGAAAATTAATGATAGTCATGTGAATAAAATTTGATGGGTGCATGGACATAAATTTTGAGCTCATGAAGTAGCCATTAGATTTCAAATAGTGGATCCCAAAAGATTTGAAGGTCCACATTATATTTTACATCTTGATCTAATGGTGTGAGATGATTCAAAAGGTCAAGGAGCTTGAGAGGCTACCACATGGCATAAGTGCATGAAGTTGATAGACTGATAGTGGATCCTAAGTTCAAATATGGGGTTGCCAAGTGGAACTAGTTTAGATAGATATTGACAAGTTAAAGGAAGGTCAAAAACTCACATTCATTTGTACCAAGTAGGATCAACGGTGTGTAGGAGGTCAACAAGTAAAGATATGATAGCAAGGATCTATGAGGCCAATGGGAATAAAGATAGGTTGGAGTATTTGTATTGGTCTAAGTCATTTTTTATGGGAAAATTCAAATTAAAGTGCAATTTCTCAACCAATGTAAATAAGTATTGCAGCGTCATCATTATACCATTGGAACTTGGCTAAATACCATTAAAGGGATAAATTGATGTAGCTCAGCTAAATGCCATTAAAGAGACCACCATTAAAGCTTAATATGGGCCTCTAGATGAAGGGTTTGAAGGTTGTAGTGTTGTTTCATGACTATGTTCACAATTTTTTGAAATAAGGACCTATGCATATGGTGAACTCTTAGTTCCTATAAAGATAGAATGCATCTATTTGGACCTATTTGGATTGAGAATAAAGCTATATAGTCTATATGTCTACATATACATAATGGATATAGTAAAACCAATAGTCCAAGATTGGTTTTTCATCTATAATAGACCTATGGACATGGGGATGAGTTCAAGCATGATGTAGTTGGAATAAGGGATAAAATTTCAAAGGATGCCACAAAGTCATACATGTAGATTACAATGGATTCATTGCTAGAACTAGCTACATCAAAGGGACCATTCTCTCTACTTTTTCACACCACAATAAACCAATTAGGAGTAGTTAACAATAGGACAAAATTTTAATAGATGGATCTTTTTATTGTAACTACATTGATTCTAGAACTTACCTCAAAATAACATGATCCTACCATTGTAACCATTAGGGAACATCAATGAAGGAATCATGTAACTATGTAATGGAATGAAGTGACCTAGATCAAATAGGAATCTTGAATGAACATTATTTTATAAGTAGTTGCAACTATAATTAAAATGAGGTTAGACTCATTTGATTCCCCTTTGGACTCATCTTTTCCCACTTCTCTCTCAAATTCTATAAGTAGTTACCATTCTGGCCTTTGTAAAGAATTCCATTTTATGTATGGTAGAATCCTTACTAGAATTATGTCATATTTTTCCTTTAAAAATTAATGAAAACCTAATTTTTAGTTATTGAACAATTTTCTAAGTGTGAAAGTGATGTATGGTGATGTAAAGTGATAATTCTCTATCCTTTCTTCCCTTATACTTTCATGTTTGTTAAATAGTTCCTCTTCTAATAGGTCATATGAACTATTTTCAAGTGTATGAGCCTATATTTTAAGTGTATAAGGAGCCTTATTGTCTAAAAATAGCCTATGGTTCACTTACCATGGATAGATCTCATGCATCTCACCTCCATATTGAAATATTCATGTTATAATATATAGGACTTGGAAGTTAGTATGTGTGCCTTGTTTCTTAGTGCAGTAAAGTATGATGGTCATATAGAAGAAATATTTTATATCACCCCCTTATATTAGGTTCATTTCATGAAACTTATAACTTTTTTCCCCATAACCAACTAGTGAACTAGGTGTAAGCATTTCAAGATACATTCACGGAGCTAACCCTTAAATCTAGATGTTTACTTCCATTATAGGTACACCCAAATACCTAGAAGTGTTCCCATATTCCCCAAATCTGGAAGAGGCTTGAACACCCTCTTTTAGCGTAAAAGATTTTGTGACAATATTTTTATCATGCTCAATGGTACCATGTCCAAGAGAGTATAAATATTTTTGGTATGTTTTTCCTCTATCATGTTTTGGAATCAAGAAACCTAGCACCAATGATAACTTCTAGTTGTAAGTAGTCTAGGTATCTTTAGTTGAAGTTCTGATCAGTTTTTACATCTCATTTGATACATGAGGTTGATATGAATAGATATGGTACATACTCCTACCATGGACCTCCCTATCATCCTTTCTATGAAGCAAAGCATACTCCACAATAGTCTTATAGAAATGTATATCATTCCTATGATCCATGATGGCCCTATAATCCTCCATTTCTCCCCCATATTGACAGCATGTTATTGGATAGATTTATGAGGAAGGCTACCAAGATACCTATAAAGAAATGCCTCCCTATCAATCCCAATATGAGCCCTATCAACCATACCATGATGCATATGAATCCCAACAATAATCATGTGGGTCTTAACATGAGTAATTAGATGTTTACATGAATTGTACACAAATTTATTACAAGGCAAGATATAGATTCCTACAAGATAGAATGCAAAAAAATAAAATAGGTCTTGATCCTCATCATTAACCTTCTCTTCCTTCATTTTTTTCACCTTATATCAAGTCCTTTTTGGCATCCATACCATAGTTCCTAGTTAGTGAAGAAACAATTATAACATGGGGTGATGAGTATGGTGTGCTACCTTATCATTTCATGGAATTGTTGATAAGTGCTACTAAGAATTATATGCAAAAGTTAGATACATTTAATGAACTAGAAGAACTCAATGGGAGGTCAAAGAACAAATGGACTTGAAAATTAAGTGCCTTCAATGATTAGTAGATAGGTTAATATGTGGGAGGATAAATAACTCAAAAATGAACATGATGCCTTTGGATAAACTTAAGGAGACTATTGGGAAGATTTAACTCCTACTTATGTAGATGTTTGTCCTTATAAGTTACCTAGGAAATCACTTAACTATGAGCTAACTAGTTCATTCCTCATACTAAAATCCACTCACAACCCCTCACACTCCATCTCTAATTCATCATCCCCCCATCACATCTCATCCTTCACCTCATATTATATCTCTTTCACATGATACCATATTGAGAGAAGCAAGTGAAGATGAACAAATCCAAGAGAAGGATGACCAAGAGGATGTCATGAGTGACTATGAGGAATAATTCACCATAGGGATTTCCCTTGGTGACCATAAGTGTAATCATGCCTTCTTAGATGAAAATAAACATATTGAAGATTCTATTATATTTTTCCATTAGGAATGTGGCCAAGACTTGAAGAGAAAGGCATTTGAAGAAGACTCCATGTCTAATCATGAAATTTTGTATGACCATCTCAAGCATGAAGTATAATGTAATATAAAATAAAAAGTTCAAGTCACTCCTCAAGAATTTTTAGTCTTAAGAGATTCACATGAGACAAATATAAATTAAATGGTTATTTAAGATGACAGTCATGAGGTGGATGGAAATAATTTGTGGTAAAAGTTTGATTTCATGTGTCATGAGTTTGATCAGCTTGGTAAGGTTACTCCTCTCAATAAGTCTATATCTAATTTGGATAATGTCTCTAGCAAGAATGTTGATGGTTGTCTCAATAAGCATGGAGAAAGGTATCATGTTGTGAATGAAGAGGAACTATGGCAAAATAACAATTCCATATACAAAGAGTTTAACAAGTTAGGTAAGTATCTTCTTTATCTAAGATATAATATATCTAATCACAAGGTTACTAATGATACTAATGGTCATGTTGACAATTATTACATCAATCATAAAGGTGAAGGTCATCTTTCTGATCAAAAATCTACTACCATAAATTAATATGATGATGCTAGTGTCTAAGAGATAGTAGACATGGAAAGTGAGGTAAAGATGGAAGTTATTGCACCTCAAGAACAATCAAGAGGCCCACTTGATATTGAGTCATATCCAAAGGTATTAAATCATGAAGAAGAATAGATTGATGCCTCCAAACATCAAGTACAATCTATCAAGGAGAAAAAAAATACTAATAGGACTATCTTATTTTTAAACATGTATATTAATAGACAAGTAACTAAGGTGGAGAAAAATTCTTCCATGGAGAAAAATGACCAGGGTTGGGTAGACTATGCAAAGCTCCATGATGATCTTGGAAAAAATGCAACTAAAGAGAAACCCAACCTCATTGAGAGCGTAATTGAAAATAAAAAGGAAAACCTTGTTCAACCACCATTTCAAGTCACAGTTGAGGAGCCATATGAGAAATTTGAAGATGTTGGGATGCAAGAAGAGTTCATTTCCATAGTTAGCTTATTTGGAGTTGATTAGTTCTCATTAAACATCATGAAAAAGTTAGAGGCATCAATGGTAAGGATCAAAAGGATACATGTATGATTAAACCTTTCATGTCATAAAGAAAGAGAGTTTCAAACTTTCCCTTTGATCCTGGAGGAAGTGTTCATCTTAGGTTAGCTTGTGTTTGAGTCAGTTTGTTTAGGTGTGTGTTTCCTTTCTTGTTGTGGTTTGTTACATAAGTGCTCATAAAGCACAAGTGTTTTTTATTAAGTTTTTTATCTTGTGTGTTGCTTCTTATTTATTTTTATGTTCCATGATTTGTTAAAAGCAATTTTTATGTCAAACCTACTATACATGTGACTCCATAGCCTAATAGACAGGACTAAGAAACTAATCATGGAATAATAAACATGTCACCCTTAGAAAATCATCAAAGATGTTGACCATTTTTACCTTAGGCCAAAATAGGTCAACCCCCTACAATAATAATAATATTGTATAGGGTATGTTTATAATGTCTTAGGGTTTTTTTTAGTTCATCTGATGTCATTTCATATGCCATTCTAGATTTGGTCATAGTATATCTTAGTCCTTGTGTCATTTGGTGTCTTAGGGGTCATTTTAGAGTCATATATGCAAGTGTTAGGTTTTTATTGTGTTTAAATAGTCAAGATCATAGAAAAGGTCTACATAGGACTCAAGGAGTTCATTAAGTGCTGAAAAAGTTTAGGAATAATCTTTATGAAGCCAAACCATCATCAAGACATCATGAAGAACTAGACTGGACAAATTTCTTGTGTAATTTATAAATATGCTAAAAAAATCCTCATGTGACCATAAGACCATATGTAATCAATGTCCTTAGTGCCAAGATCATTCTCTAAAAGTTTCATATCTCGATGAGTCTTCTATCTTGAGATCTAAGCCTTGAAAATATAGCTTGTTAAGTCTAAGGGGTTAGGTCATCTTGCATGTCACATGGAAATGATTATACCAACTTGTTTGATCATTTTTTATCTTCACTTAGGATCCCCTATGAGCCAAAGTATTTTAGCACCATGGATCTCTTTATTTTTGGATCATGTCCTAAAAATTTCATGCATGTGTGAGATTTATATCTCAAGTTATAAAGATTCAAAGTTGAACCAACAGAGTAAGACATCTATGATAATTTCAAAATTAGGCTATGATGAAAAACCATATGAGTCTAAAAAGTGACGATTGCATGAAAATCATTGATGGCCCATATATGTATTTGACATTTGTGTGAATGCCAAAATTAAGGCATAACAAATATGTGATGGATCTTAAATTTGATGATTTCATGAACATCAATGATATCCACATGAACATCATTTAAAAGGTGCATGCATGCTAATTTTGAGCTCGTGAAGTATCCATTAAATTTAAAATAGTGGGTCCCAATAGATACAATGGTTTACATTACATCATATATCTTAATTTGACGGTGTGATATGAGTCAAAAGGTGAAGGAGATCAAAATGCCATAATGTGACATAAATTCATAAATTTGATAGATTGACAATATATCTTGAGTGAAAATGTGGGTCTACCAAGTGGCATTAGCTCAAATAGAGATTGACAATTAAAAGAAATGTGAATGACTCATGGTCATTTATATCGAGTAGGATCAACAGTGCATAGGAGGTCAAATAATCAAGATTTAACAATGATGATTTATAAGACCAATGGGAATAAAGATAGGTTGGAACATTTTAATTGGTTTGAGTCATTTTTGATAGGAAAAGTTGAATCAAAGGGCAGTTTTTGACCAATTTAAACAAGTCTTGTAGGGTCATCATTCTACCATAGGAGCTTGGTTAACCACCATTAAAGGGAGACATTAATGTAGTTTAGTTAAAATCCATTAAAGGGACCACCATTAAATATTAATATGGGACTATATCTTGAGAGTTTAAAGGTTTCAATTTTGTTTAATGACTATGTTCACCATTTTTTTTAAGAAGGAACTATGCATATGGTGAACTCTTAGTTCTCACAAAGATAAAATAAGTATATTTGGACCTATTTGGATCTAAAATAAAGATATATAGTATATAGGTGTGCATCACCATAATGACTATAGGAAAACCAATAGTATGAGGTTGGTTTTCCATCTATAATGTACCTATGAACATGGGGATGAGTTTGATCATTAAGCCCTTAGAATCTACACGTTATTCAACCCTCTTCCAGAATTGGGCAATAGGTATATTTTAGGGTTTTACAAGGCTTTTAGGGGCCTAAAAATTATTAAAAATGATTCATAGTGTATGAACCCCTAATGTAAAACCTATTTTAATATATTTCAATGACACTTACCTATTTAGCAACCCTGATCATCTTGATCTCCCATGTAAAAGGTCCATCAAGATATGTACGTAGTGAAGAGGTGCTTCGATTGGATGTTTTAACTATACAAGTAAAAGGAAGGTTTAAGAGAAAAAAATATAAGTTTTTTACATTATATCCAATTCAACACTTTATTCATTACTTAAAATGACTATCCACATCATTCTAATGATCATCAATGTGAAAGGACACATAGATCAGTTCAAAATGGTGGCAAGGTTTCTTAGGGGTTTAAGGTCTATCTACATATATTAGCCATCAAGGTCATATTTGTATGAAAACATGAGATTTATCCATCTTACCAGATTTTTTGAGAACTTAGAATCACCTTCATTTTCTTCATAACATCAACATGACGTCCCAAGTCTCATGTCTTACCTATAACCCGTCATAAAGTCCTCTTGGCTTCTTCAATGATTATAAAAAGCCTAAGGTATATATATGAAAAAATAGTGGATGTTTCCATTTATCATATGACCATTATGATAGTATATAAATACTAATATAGTGATGGAAACAATTTTATATGAAATTGGATAGCTTAACTCCATCTATAGATGCCTCAAAACCATAAATTCCTCGAAGACTAGTTTCATATGTTGACTGTGACTACAAGGTCTCTTAAATTCAAATATTCAAGTCATATCCTAACCATTAAATATTTTAACTAAGGTGTATGTAATATATATAGGTTATAAAACCTAGTAGTCATCATCTTCAATTTACTCCATTCCATTAACATACCAACAATCTTCATGTACTTTCATTCCAAATAAGAGTGCTTTGAGAACAAGGGACTATATTATGACTATGTTCTATGTTTTAGGCATGTGTTATATGTTCAATAAACCTTATAAAGTCCTTTTAACATGTTTAAAATTTTTTATAGGTCTTAAACACCTATTAATGTTCATGCTAACACTATTGACCTGATATCTTACTCATTATACATAATATAATACCTAGAACCTGTAAGTTATCTTGGGAAATGGTAACTATTATGATTTAGGTTCATAAAACCTCAACTATCTTAAATGGTTTAAAATTTATTATGATCCTTTATTAGGTATAAACACTCCACCATGCTTCATAACTACAAGTCCACCTTCTATCCTTGGTCAAAACTATGTTTTGCCTTTCTTAGCTATATAATGCCACTAAGCTATTTATAGATGCATATTTGATTATCTCATTAAGTTTAAGACCAGAAAATAACATCCTTGATTTGGTTTAAATATTTAATGGATCAAAAATTTTAACTACAAAAACTCTATCTCCTAATTTTGAACAAACCTTGGAGAGGCATCCTAATTTTATTTTGGCATGACTGTAGATGATGGTTCACTATGTTTTATATGGACTGATATAGATTTATACCTTGAAAAGGTGAATTATATATCTTATAAACCTATTATTAATTCATTTAAATGGTCTCTATATTCTCCATAACCTCTTTTTAAGCTTTACTTACTTTGAAAGTCTTCAGTCATTACTCTACCTACTTCTTGGTCCTAAGATTGAGTGTGCTTGTAGATATGATTGTATGCCTCTCTCTCTTAGGATATTTAATCTAGTTAATCCTAATGATATTTTTGTGAAGATATTGGATCAACCCTATATTCAATAAAAATTTCTCAATGATCCATTCAATTCAAATTTTTTTAAAGGTTTGAAGGTTAGGTCATTTTGCATTTGGTTCATATCTTTTAACATCGATGTAAGTGATCATCAGACACCTTTATAAAAACTATTGGAAAGAGACCTTGAAAAGGTCATAAATATTTTTTATGAACCTATTCCATTAATTGTAAAAAACTAAGAGATATAGTTCAACTTCCTTTCATTTAGATATTCATACTTTCTAGTCTCCTCAAAACACCACTTTCATGAAGCACATCTTGACTAAAGTTGCCTTAGCTATAAGTGGATATTAACCTCATAAGGAGGGTTTTAAGGATTTATAGCATAAATTCATGACCATAATGATCTTTAACACTCTTGACTCATCTTTGATAGTGGATCCATGAGTTGAATGTGAATAATTAGGTAGTGATATGTGTATCGATTATGGGATACATGAAACTAAGAATGGAGAGGAATGATAAACTTATACAATGGTGAGTGTTAGTGAAAAAGACTATGGATATGGAAAGAAACATGATAGAGTGAAAGTGAAACATAACTCCACTTTTAAGACAACCATGAAGGATCTTGAGGAAGCATAGGCATATGCCTTAACTAGATATATCACTGTGGAGGTTTTTAAACTAGCACACAATGGTAAAATTAAAACCTAAGAATCATCAATATACCTTAACAAATTCTATGTTTACTTAAAATTTTCTAAACTTGAATTATGAAGATGTTTGAGGATGATTGAGGGTGATTGATCCATGAAACCTTGATAAACCTTTGAGACACATGAATTAAGGACACCTAACATGAATGAAACCCTATAAATAAAATCTCAATGAATTATGAAACCTTTAGATCCATTATGAACAATATAACCATCTTTAACTTACTCACATAATTAATATTAACAATTGATGTATTATTGAACTCCATATACTCACACATGTGGAATTAAGTTACATAATGTCATGGAAAGGTGATTCAAACTCCTAATAATATCCACACACTTCCATTATTCTATCATCATGCTCAAGAGAGGATAAAAATCATAAAATTAGTTGCTTGCTTAGATGAAGAAGCCATTATGAGTTCCTTAACTTGTAGAGGATTGTTCATAAAGTAAAAATAACCAAAATGAAGAAAAATTCCCAAATATGGAATCTATCTTAGACACCTTCCTCTACCCAAAATTTGAAATCTTGATATTCTCTCTCATGGATATATCATATGAAAACCTCAATGACTCTCTCAAGTTGCAAATAAGATAGATGGTGTAAGAGAATCTATTTTGATCCTATATGGAACCTTATTTCCATGAATCTTATCTAGGACACCTATCATGCATCCATCTAAAAATTCCTGGAATCCATTATAAAAGAAGTATGTACTTTTAACATGAAACACATGAAAATACCCTTGCTCATGCATTTTCTCAACACTTTAAGCTTTAAACCACCAATTTAGGGAAACATGAGGAAGAGTACAAGTAAAAAGGAAATTTAAAATTAGTAATAAGTCTTTTGAGAGAAAAAAATGGACAAATTCCACATGTGGGACCTCTTTGGAATCCAAACTACACTTTAGACTTGTAGAAGAGACATTTTCAAACAATTCAATGATTAACTAATGTAATTCTATGACCATGGATTGATTTAAAAATGTTAGGAATGATATAATGGCCTTTTGAGGTGTAATTTTTCCATTTTAAAACTAAAACCTTCCTTTTGATAGAATACACACATAGATTGACAAAAAAAATTGCCATTGACTATCATAAATAATATATTATAACTTTATAAAAGGTTTCAAATATACTTCTATGTATTTTTATCACACTTCAAAGCTTAGAATCATCCCCATACCTTGCATATACTAAATATAGTAGATAATATCATGATGAATTTTTATTTTCCATCTTCACCATCTTTATTAAGGCACTATATATCACAAGACCACTTAAATTATTTTTTAAAGATCTCCAAACATTCTCAAACATCATGAGGAATTTTAACACCAATTCAAACAAGACATGACAATTATAAGAAATTGAGACATACTCCCTCCAATTCATAGTCAATGAACATTATGATGGTCAAGCATATCACTTAAGAACTAAGGACATTTAGGACATATGGTGATCACAAATAGACTCAATGACATCTCTAAGAGTGTTTGAATGACTTAAAGAAGAAAATAAGAGACATCATGACTCAAGATAACATCATGTAAAGGCTTAGGTGTGTGTCATGAAAAGTTTTTAGTTGTAGGGGTTAGAATTTGGCCTTGGTAGGCCAAATTTCCAACACTTACAACAATAACTTAGTTTCTAGTTGAATCCTAAAAAGTAGATAAGATATGGGCAGTCTATAAGTTTTCCTACAAGTCTAAAATTTACAAGGAGATAATAGGGAGGTACATTAGTAAGTCAATATCATGTCCTTTCTAAAGTTGTTATACCTTAAAAATTTATTTTTTCAAAAAAGGTAGTACCATGGGGGAATTACATCAAACCTCAAACTCTCAAAAAAATTCATGAGCTACGAAGAGGCCCAATAGGAACTTCCATACATTTACTAGTCATGGTAAGAAACATTCAAATCAAGACATTTTTTATTTCTTTATTGGATGTGTAATTTTAGGATTTGAACATGAAGATGTAGTTTTAAGATTATGTTGATGCCTAAATATGTATCAAAGGTGTCTAAAGTGTTCAAGAACACTTATAATTTTAAGATTCTATGAATTCAATGCATGAGTTATAGGTTGTGATAATCCTATTATTTTTTGATAAAATAGAGGCAAATCAAGTGGTCTATTTCATAATATTTATAATGTTTGGTGGTTGGGAGCCATCGTGGACAAAAATTAGTCTATGTAAAATATGAAATATGTTATGATTATAACTATGAATTATGATCAATAATTAATATAAGTACTAATATATGATGGATATTTGTAATGACAATGAAGATAAAGTGACCTAGTTAAAAAAATGTAAAAGGAAAGGTAGGGTAGAGAAGAGATGTTGTTAATCTTCATTCCAAACACTATGATAAAGTTCAAATATCATCCACACATACACTTAAATAATGTATGACATGAAGTAGCATAAGATAAAATATTATTAGACATTAGGAAAACATCTAAGGATGATGTGAAATAATGTAAATAAGAAAAAAGTTCACTTTAAAGATTCACCCTTGCAAGCAAACAAAATTAGCCTAGATACAAGAAGAGTAAGAAAATAAAATAAACCTATGAACTTTCAGTCAACCTATCATTAATATAAGTTAACAAGTATGAATAAAAATGTACACACTAGGAATTTATAAGGACCATTCAAATCTAGAAATTAGAACAAAAAAGTGAGAGAGAAGCCAGGATAACAAACAAACAAATTTGGAAAATCTTTATAAAATTCCTTTCTTATATTAATTTATCAAAATTTACAATTGGATTTTGGATATAAGAATTCCCCCCCATTTTTAAATGGGTACTACCTCTTTATATAAACCATTCATGACGTATGTCAGTTAGTCATATTAAAATTTAAGGGCAATTATCCTTTTACAACATTTTGAAAAAGTTCTAGACCTTCTAAATGACTATAGACAATGTGATTTAAAAGATCCACATGCCTTTAAAAAAGAATATTATTTTTAAAAAAGTATACAATCTCAATTACAAAATAATATTTTTATCTTAATTAACTTGGTGACCTTTGTGTTGTCACAGTTTTTGCTTCCCCTACAGGATCTTCATTCTATAATGTTGTTCAATGATAAGCTAGAGATCAATGACAGGTCTCATGAACGATTATTTTTCTTGAAATTATAGGCCATTAAGATCACTCTCAAACCTCTCCAAATATTATTTTATGACCTTGGCATTTCTTATCTTCTCCTCTGATGATAGAAGAAGGGCCAAGACCTTATTATCAGCCCCTATTTTCCCTTATCCTTGATTCCTTACTTATTTCATGAACTAAGTAGTTTTATGCTTGACCTCCTCATTAGTTATTAGACCCAAGGGACTAAGTGTGGTAGGTTTTTTGATCAAGATATCCAATAGGTGAAACATTTTATCTTCTTTCTACTTGAGGTCCTTACAAATGTCCTCCATTTGCATGGACCAAATGCTTAGGGCCTTGATCTTATCAATAATATATCCATATTCATATTAAGGTGGGATAAGTGTACTATCCTAAATTTAGGGATTTGTTTTTTAATCAAGACCTTGATCATATCCTTTACTTTATAGCTCAAAGCCTACGTTTGGACAACTTGGCCTATAGCTTTAGTGTTTTGTTTATTTATTGAATCTTGCTTGGTTTTAAATGACTTTAAAGAATTGAATAAATTAATCATAGTCTCTTCAAATTACCTAAATCTATCTTCTTGGGTTGACAAGATGGCTTGTTCTTTTAGATTCTTGTTCTATTGTAAGATGCCCTTGATCATTGTTTGAAGCTAATCTATTTGAGCTTGAGCTATTTGAAGAACATTTTCCTCAAATATTAGGTATTCTCTAGGATTTTGTCCCCCAACTAGATTCAATCCCACTAAAGGTTCCACTTTCTATAAATTGAACACTTTTCCACTAACCATGCCCTTCTTATTAGTCACTCTCTAAAAAATAGCATTGGTTGGGTCAAATTTGATACCAACTAAATATTCTATCACTTTGGGAGCTGGGATCTCCATTTGTGTTTCACTTAATTCTCCTAGAACAACCGTTATTTTCTTTTCTTCTTTATAGAATGTAACTATCCATGGCTTGACTTCCTCATGCACTATAATATATATTGCTTGCATCAATTCCAAAGATGGTGCATGGTACATATATTTTTTAATTCACCATAGATGAACCATTCAAGAATGGTTGGACCCTAAATCATTTTTTCCTCATTAAAGAGATTAAATTCACTCAAAGGATGAGAAAAGGTCACCTTATGATTCTTAGTTTTAACTGGGATAATGTCCAATTCAAATTTCCTTTTGGGTGTGTCTATAAGAACTAGGTCCAACACTTCCTTCCCCTTTTCTTCTTTGGATTTCTACATTTCTTCATCCTTAGAATAATAGGTTAATGATAGTATTTTTAAAGCATCTTCAATTGTTTCAATAGGGTCTAGTGCTACCACATGGATTTCCTCTACTAGTGATCTTTGCTCCTCTACTTGAGTTGAAGAAGATTTAATTTCATTGGGTCTTCAATCCTCTATCCTTTACTCAATATGTGCCTCAGGTCTATAATTAATCTGTAATTAGGTTGGTCGAGGTCTAAAAGGTGAACCACTTAGAAAATGGAATTCCTTGGCCTCAAATTTCATTTATCATCATCCCCTTCTTATTCCCTTTGCATTCTAGATGCTGGTTTGATGTTGTTCATTTTCAACTTAAAGGTGACATTGAAGAATGAAGAGGCCTTTGTATATATGGAATCAAAAGCACTTGGTTGATGATCATAAGGTACATTTATTCCCTTGGCCTTTAAGTTTTTTTAACCCTTCCTTATGGATCCCACTACCTTAGATCATCCATTTGAAGATGAAAAGAGGTCCTATGTTTGGAAGTAGCCTCAATTTTATCCCATTATGCAAAAATAGTCATACCAATAGTTAAGGGAAGGGTATTAAGTAGTCCCTTCCTATTGGTTTTTCATAAACCATTTATCCCATTACACATTTGGTAAGCCACCTCCTACTTATCTAACTTGATTAGCACATGGAATGGTAATTTGAAGGGGGTGAACTATGTTCCTTTACCCTTGATTATTATGCAATCTAGAGATAACCATATGCCTCGTATGGATTCAATTGAATTCTTGGTCAAGGGGATGACTGTCAGCATTAGATTCATAGTTATGACCTTAGTTAGGATTAGATCAACATAATCACATATGAATTGGATGTGGTCCTTGTATTTTAATATATGTAATTTTGAATAGTATTGGGAGACTATTTGTGTCCCATCAGGTGAGCATTCTCTAAGGTTGGGGATATTTATTATGACAAGAAAGGCATCCAAGAGGTATGAAATCATGAAAAATTAGTTCCTAGTATTATTTCTAATTGTCAATATCTACCTACTTAAATAAATTTTGATCACTTCAACAAGGGGATGGGTGGGCTATTTCTCAACCATAAAATAGACTAAGGGCACCCAAATTTTATCTACATATGTGGTGGTTGAATTTACACATAACCTATTCATCATATTCATAATCATTCTTATCTTAGGTCTAAATTAACTAATGATAATGTTGTCATTGAGATCTTAAAATATTTGATTTCTAAAATATAACCATAGGGAAAGGATGGTTTTTAAATCATTTTCTTTGGCCCAATTGTTGATTGTGGTTTTGTCTATTTGGGGCTTAGGCAACTTATAATAGTTTTCAAATGATATGGGAGAGATATAAGATATATTTCAATGATTATACTAATTGATTAACATATTATAAATTTTACCATCTCTAAATTTAGGAGAGATAATGTCTATGCAATGCAGTACCTTGGGTTTTGCTATAACATAATAGAGACCCATCATTTGAATGGTAACTATATCATAGTAGAGACTTCATGCTAACACATTTTTATCCTCTTCTTTCATGATGATATATTGGTTCTCAATGGTCTAGAACAAGATCAAATAATTATTTAACCTAGTAGTGAACGATATGACATCACTTTATGTGTCCTTGAAAACTCTTCCTTTTACATTCGAGTTTAAATAGAATTCTACATCTTCTCTAGAGACACTTTTTTAGGCTATCATGGTTGTAAGTTCATCTAAATTTATTATCAATGATCTATAATTCAATTTTAGATTAAAAATATCCTTACTTAGAAGATAATCTTATTTTATTATCTTTATTATGATGATCACAGGGTTGAACTAGGGCTTCTAGATGTGCTAGGGTTTTTCTAAATGTTCCTTACTATGATTTAATGTCAGATTTTTTTTCAATTTATGCAAGATTTGTGACTTATATTGTGTTTATATATTTGCATTTATACCTTTGCATTTCTCAGGTCCACATAATCTCTAACTTGACACATCAAGCTTATGTGGATTAAATGTGGCATCACTGTGGCATTTTACTCATTAGTACTTAAAAAGTGATCATTGTTTTTTGATAATTATCTTTTGATCTCACACTATTGGATCATCCTTGCATATATCAATGTGGATCATTGATATTGATCCAAGAACTTGAATTCCATTGGATTCATACTACATTCCCTATGCTTATGACACATGTCACTCCCATATTTTCCTTGACTTTTCAACATTTTTTATGCACTTCTAATTTTGATTGCACGAATCAATCATGTTACATTGATCTTGATTTACTTAATTATAACTCCTAATATATAGACCATTTATTTGAATATGTGCACGCATCTAAGGACCATTGATATTGTAAATATGCTTGAGATTTAATTTGTGGCCCTTAGGTATACCATATGTCATCTCCATGTTTTCCCTTGACTTTTCCATGTTTGTTATGCACTGTTTGATCATCCTCATCTAGGTAAATGTACACCATTGAGTGTTGATCCATAGGGTCAAAGTCCATTAGCTTCTCAACATTTTTTAGCTATGAGTGTGACACTTGTCACCCTATTGCTTGTCTTAGGGCTCTGTTGAAGTCTTGAATCAATACACATAATTGGATTCAATCTATCTTGAACAAATGTGTGTTCTTGATCTCAAAAAAATGCTCAAGCTTTATCTTAAATTTAGGGTCTTTCACTTTAATATCTCAACATTGTATCTTGATCATCCAAGCAAATGTAAATTATTGATCCTAAAAATAAAAATGATGTTTAAGTCAGTTCTCGAGGAACATTAAATTTAAGTCAAACTCTTAGATTAATGTTTTAATTCATATTAATAAATAAAAATAAATATTTAGGCTAAAGTATTTAGCTAAGTTGTAAAACATGTAAAAGGGGATCCTATAAAAGAAAATATCTAGCATAATGTCTTAACCCAAGGTTTTTATTGTTTTAATAAATATTATAAACCTTAGGGTAAGGTGTTAGAATAAGATTTATAATAAAAGGACCATGCATTAGTTAGACCATGAAAATAATAAAATAGACTAGGAGGTCAAGAGACATAGAAGGACCAAGCATAATAT
This sequence comes from Torreya grandis, assembly GCA_037957365.1. Taxonomy (NCBI): domain Eukaryota; kingdom Viridiplantae; phylum Streptophyta; class Pinopsida; order Cupressales; family Taxaceae; genus Torreya; species Torreya grandis. The sequence goes on from JARHVA010001576.1 coordinate 1,179,296, forward strand.
TTTTAAACTAAGGTTTGGCTATGTTAAAAAACATGTCTAAGCCTTAGGATAAAAATTAGTCTAAGTTCATGGCATAATTGAAGTGTTCCCATTTAATTTGTTCCTACACAATTTTGAACTTAATTTAAAAGGGACCTAGGTTTAAAACATTAGACTAGGGTTTTAACATGACTAAAAATAGATCCAATTAATGTTTGAAAAATAAAAGGCTAATAAAAGATCAATTTAACATTGAAGTAGAAAAACCTAATAAGGTTTAGTCCCAAATGAGATTCCATTGAACTTGCAATATAAAAACACAAGCAAAAAAATTTAGAAGCATTGTAAGCAATGAAACCATGATCATCTGATATCATGTCCATTAATCCAAATGAGAGTTATGAACAATGTGAAAATATTCTAGATATATTCTGATCAAGTGAATTTTCAATTTTATGGAACAAATTTGTACAATTTGACACAAGGGTCCCTATTTTTTATAAATGGGGGTATGTTGACCTTAATAAATATCAACTTCTAGGGGAAACATAATAATATGTTAGAATTCAGAGAATCTGCTCTAGATTAATGATTAAGTTAGTTATTATATTTTATCAGTCATCATTATTTGGATCTATCCATGTTTGAAATAAGACTTGAAAATGCAAAATTAGGATCAAACATCAAGACCTAGTCATGCTATATGTGTTCTTTGACTCCACTTATTATTTGCTATTGGATTTTGGGAAACAACTTCCAGATATCATGGATTTGATAATTAAAATTTAACTTTCAATATATTTGGATATTCATTAGGAACCATGATTTAGCTTAGGAAAGGCTTGGGTAGTGTTCTGATTCTAACTAGGCATACATATCCCTGATAGAGATGCCTTTATCTCTACTCAAGATCTTGTTCTACTACTAGATAGGCATCCATATCCCTAGTGGAGATTACCATAATCACCTTTACTTAGAAAGTTCTTGAATTTTACTATAAGTTTCTTATTTTTTGTATTTTTCAAGTCATTTTAACTTTATATCAAAGGTTCAGAACTAGTTTATCTGGGTTCAAGGATTTGGTCAAATGTTTGATCCTCAAATAATCATCTTTAGTTGAAAACTTTATCCTAGGTAATAATGTTTGTTAAGTGCAAACATGATTGTGTTTAATAGTTCAAGATTTCACCCTACATGTGTAATGTTTTTTAAAACCAACATTAGATCAAAATAACACTTAAATTCCTAAGGAATAACCATCCTAACCATTGGTATTTACTAGTTTCTATAAACTATAACATTGAGTTCATACTTCAACAATCCATGATCAACTAGTGTTTTTTGAGAAAACATAACTACATTTTTGAATTATAGAGTTAATTTTGAGCTTCTAAATACATTTTGAGATGAGGGTTATTCTAAAGGAATTATTATAAGCAAGGAACAAATTAGAGAAAGCAAGCACACTAAATAGAAAGAAAAGAAAAAGTAAACAAATATATATAAATAAGGGATGGGAAGGAAAAAATATGAAATAAACCAAACTAAACCCTACACTAACTTCATAAAGAACTTACCTCCAGGATCAAATGAAAAGTTATTTATCCTACCATATAACCTTGAAGCATGATTGCTTCCATTCAGTTGACTCTTCTCATTGATAAGAGAACTTTTATATTCATGTCTTTTGTGTGATGTATCTTTATCCCTCATTTCAATTCTTGAGTGTCTAGATTGAAGATATGGATCTAAAACCCTATCATCTTCTTCCCAAATACTTTTTTCTTACATCAAGAGTTCTAAGTCTCTTTCATTCATAGATTGATAGTGACTTATATTTTCCTCATTTAATAATGGTAGCTTAGCTAGCATTCTTAGACCGATGTCCTCATTAAGTTCAGATTGAGGTGGAGATGGATTATCAATCTTTGCACAAAAACTTTCTAAATCACCCCAAAAGTCTAATTTTTCATGATCAAATTAAAGAGAATGGAATTCATTTACAACCTTACTATTTGAATTAGGTTGATTACATACTTTCAACCTTTTTATGGGTTTAGATGGAAATTATTGATCTACCACACTTGATTCATTTTTATCCTCTATGAAGAATGACATCTCATCTACCCAATCAAGTCCCACCTAATCTTGATTTGATCTTTCTAGGATGGCATTGCTATCTTGGAATACCTTAATTTATTTGAAAAAATCTTGGTATAAATGTTTCCACTGGTCAATTTCTTTTGGTATATCCTCAATTTAAGTAATTACCTCATATGAATTGTCCTCACAAGTATCTTTTAAAGAGAGGTCAGCTTGTATTTGATCTTGTTCATAGGGTTGCTCATATGGAATGGTTATTCCTTCATATAGAGCATCTTCAAGTTCATTTTATTATTTGGATGGAAAATTTAAATCATGTACCATGAAGTATTTATATGTCCTTGAAAATATATATGCACTTGAAATATTGTCTTGGTTAAACACATTCATATGTAAACTTTTCATTTTGATATGCTTCAAAAAAATTACAATGATCAAACAGATCTATATCACAAAGATTCATTTCATGTATGATCTTAGATGACCTATTATTTCTATTATCATGAAACCTATTAATAAGCCTATTGAGTCTTTGAGAATCATAGTTTCTATTAGAGTTTTCCCTAATATTTCCCACTTGCTTTTACAACTGAAGGAAATTAGTGCTAAATTTTTGAACCATCATCAAGATAGAATCATTCTCAATCTTAGGTTCCTTAGAATTATGAACTTGAGTATTATTTCTGGTGGTAGGCATCAAATTTCTCTAGTCTTGGGGATGGGATCGATTGATAGAGTTATTCAAGAATCTTAGGTTTTGTCTAAGATGTGTATGGCTCAAAGGTAATTGATTCAGGATAGGAAGTTGGTTTAAGGCAAACATATCGGCATTGGGAATGACATTCAACATAGACAAATTTGTATTGACATTAGGAATGGAGTTCACAAGTTGACCTTGAGGTTGAATTTGATCATCTATTATCATAACTTTAGCACAGGCCAAAGCCAAGGTGTTCATGACTCCAATAGATCTTTTAAGAAACATAAAAGTCTTAGGATCTAACACATCCTTGTAATTCTCTATGGATAAATCCTCATAAATTTTATAATTAACTATGGTCCTAATAAAAATATTCTAGAATATAACATTAAAGGATCTTATAGGCTCATTATGATCCCTTTTAACTATGGGGAAATATTGATACAAGACAAGCACTGATGATTTTACCAAATTGATCAATAGATATCCTATCAAAATGATTACAACTTGTGATATATTTTTTTGAAAGATTGAGGAACCATTCATATGTAGCATATTTGAAATTAAATGGAAATATTTTACATGCTGCATCTTCATAAACTACGTTTAGTAATCTCAAAGTACCCTTAAAGCTTTTAACATGTTCTTCAATTGTGACAACATTATTGGGACTAAACGAAGGAAAATACCTTTCAAGATTTCTTGGTAAGTCATGTACCTAGCTATGCACATTGATATAATACCCACATAACCATGCCATACCTTGTTATGGATCTTACTTATGATAGTTCTAGCTCCTGATCCTGTTCACAATATGATGTCTAAGTCTCATTTTTACAAATAATAATGATCAAATTGGTACATTAAGAAATTTTTGTAAATATTTATATAAAGGATGATAAAATATAGTAATTTTTAAATAAATTATGTCAAATATGTATCATAACATGTAAGTGTGATTGGTATTTACATGTTTAAGCTCAAATAAACTCAATATTAAAAAGGATCTATCAATCTTTCAGACTAGTTGGGTTCATAGATATCAATTTATCTTTACCAAAATTACACATATAGCTTCAAATAATGTCAATAATTGTCTAAAGGAAGCACAAATATGGGTTAAAGACCATAAAGATCACTAATATTTACATAGTTGGGCAAAGAATGACATAATTGTGCAAAGATTACACCAATCTTTAAACATAGTTCATAAACATGAGTAAAGATACTAAAAATATACTATGATTTAATCAACCCTTCTTATAGTGTCAGTGAAGCTCCTCCTTCTCTTGATGCCTGAATATATATCACAGGTGCCCAGAGTGTTCAATAACACTTCTCATTTTTGAAGTCTAGGAATTTAGTGCATGAGTTGTAGGTTGTGATAATCCTATTATCTATTAATAGAATAGAGGCAAATAAAGTGGTATATTTCATAATATTTATAAATTCTGGTGGTTAGGAGCCACCATGGTAAAAATTTAGTCTATGAAAAGTATGAAAGATGTTATGCTAAGAACTATGAATTATGATCAAGAAATAATCAAAGAACTAATCTAAGATGGATATTTACAATCATAATTAATCTAAAGTGATCTAGTTAAAAAAAACAAAAAGAAAGGTAGGGTAGAGAAGAGATGTTACTGATATTCATTCCAAACACTATGTAAAGTTCAAATATCATCCAGGCATGCACTTAACCAATGTATGAAATGAAGTAGCATAAGCTAAAATATTATTAGACATCAAGCAAACATCTAAGGATGGTGTGACATAATATAAATAAGAACCAAGTTCACTTTAAAGATTCACCCCTATAAGCAAATAACATTAGGCCAAATGCAAGTAGAGTAAGAAAATTAAATGGACCTAAGCACTTTGAATTAACCTATAATTAACACAAGGTAACAAATCTACATTCAAATGCACACACTATGAATTCACAAGAACCATTTAAATATATAAATTAGAATAAACAAATGAGAGAGAATCTATGGTAATAAAAGACAAAAGCAAATTTGGGAAAACTTTGCATAATTCCTTACTTATATTAATTGGTCAAAAGTTACAATTGGCATTTGGCTCTAAGAAATCCCTCCCTTTTTACAATGGGAAATACCTCTTTATATATACCCTTCATGAGGTATATTGGTTAATCATATCAAAATTCAAAGATAACTATCCTTTTACAAGCTTTTGAGAAATATCTTCTATGAATTAAGTAGATCTGTGGTTGAATCCTCATTAATTATTAGACCCAAGGGACTAAGTGTGGTAGGTTATTTGATCAAAATATCTAATATTTGCAACATTTTATTATCCTTTTGCTACTTGAGGTCCTTATAAGTGTCCTCCATCTACTTGAACTAGCTGTTTAAGGCCTTGATCGTATCACTTAATATAACCATAAACATATTAAGGTGGGTTATGTTGATTGTCCTAAATTCAAAGATTTGATTTTTAATCAAGACCTTGATCATATCCTTTAATTGGTAATTTGAATACTTCTATTGGAAAACTTGGCCAATAGCCTTATTTATTTATTTATTTATTTATTGTATCTTGCTTGGTTATAACTAACTTTAAAGAGTTGAATAAACCAATCATGGTGTCTTCAAATTGCCTAAATCTATCTTCTTGGATTTACAAGATGGCTTGTTCTTTTATATTCTTATTCTACTAAAAGATTCTCTTGACATTTATTTGTAACTAATCTATTTGAGCTTGAGCCATTTAAAGAACATTTTCCTCAAATATTGGGTCTTCATGATTCTTATATCCCCCAACTATATTCAATACAACAAAAGGTTTCACTTTCTACAAAGTGTATTCTTCTCAACCAACCATGGGCTTCTTCTTAGTTACACTCTAAAATATGATAGTGGTTGGGTCAAATTTGATACCAACTAAATATTATATCACATTGGGAGCTAAAGTCTCTATCTATGTTCCACTTAATTCTCTTGGAGAAACCATTCTTTTCTCTTCCTCCTTATGCAAATCAACTATCCACGGCTTGAATTCCTCATATAATTGAATATTGATTGCTTGCATCAATGCCCAAGGATGGTTCATGGTAGGTACATTTTGAAATTTTCCATAGGTGAACCATTCAATAATGGTTGGACCCTAAATCAAGTTTTGTTCACTGAAGATATTAACTTCACTCAAAGGATGAGTGAAGGTCACCTTGGGCTTCTCAGCTTTAACTAGGATAATGGCCAATTCAACTTTTCTTTTTAGGGTGTCTATAGGAACTAGGTCTAACACTTCCCATTTTATTCTTTGGATTCATCTATTTCTTCATCCTTAGACTAATAGGCTATTGATAGTATTTTTAAAGCATCTTCAATTATTTCACCAGGGTCTAATGCTACCACATGGATTTTGTCTACTGGTGATCCTTACTCCTCTAATTGAGTTGAATAAGATGCAATTTCAATGGGCCTTCTCTCCTTTAGCCTTTACTAAATTTATGCCTCAGGTCTAGACTCTATCTATAACTAGGATGATGGAGGTCTAGAAGGTGTACCACTACGAAAATGGTATCGCTTTGGATCTAATTGGGATTTATCATCATCCCCTTTTTACTCCCTCTACATTTTACACTCTAGTTTGATGTTGTGCATTTTCAACCTAAAGGTTACATTGGATAATGAATATGCATTTATATATATGGGGTCAAAAGCACCAAGTTGATGATCATAGGGTACATTTATTCCCTTGGTATTCACATGTTCTTTAACCCTTCCTTGTGGATCCCACTTCCTTAGATCATCCATTTGGAGATGGAAGGAGGTCATATGTTTGGAAGCAACCTCAATATTTTTTCTATTGTGAAAAAATAATCCTTCCAATGGTTAAGGGGAGGATATGAATTAGCCTCTTCCTTTTGGTTTTTTACAAACTATCTATCCCATTGTACATTTGGTAAGCCACCTCTTGCTTAGCTAACTTGATTGGTATATGGACTGGTAATCTAAGGGGGGTACACTATGCTCCTTTAACCTTGATGATTTTACAATATGGATACAACTAGATGTCTCCTATGGATTTAATTAACTTCTTGGTCAAGGGGATGACTCTTGGAATTGGATTATTAGTTATGGCCGCAGTTAGGGATGGATAAAAAATTTCACATATGAATTGGATGTTATCCTTGTATTTGAATATATGTAATTTTGAATAGTATTAGGATAATATTTGTGTCCCATTAGGTGAGAAGTTTATAAGGTTATGGATATTTTTTATGGCAATTACAATATCTAGGTGGTATGACATCATGAAGAATTGGTTCCTAGTCTTCTTCCTAATTACAAGTATCAACCTAATTAAACAAGTGATGATCACTTCACTAAGGGGAGGGGTGAGTTATTTCTCAACCATAAAATAGAATATAGGCACCCAAATTTTGTCCATATATGTGGTGGTTGAATTTACACTTAAATTTTTCATCATATTCATAATCATTATTATCCTAGGTTTGAATTGACCAATGGGAATGTTGCCACTGAAATCTAAAAAGTACCTAATTTCTAGAATATAACCATAGGGAAAATATGGTTTTTAAATCATTTTCCTTATCCTAGTTGTTCATTGTAGTTTTATCTATTTGGTGTTGTGATAAGTTTGTTATATTTTTCAAATTTTATGGTATATAATAAGTTATATTTATATAAGTACATTCACTAATTAACATTCCCTTATCAATTGTAACATCTCCAAAAATAGGAGAGAGAATGTCTATACAATGTAGTACCTCAAGTTTTGCTATAGAATAATGAAGACCTATCATTTGAATGACAACTATGTCATAGTAGAGCCTTCTTTCTAACATATTCTTCTCCTCTTATCTCATGATGGGAAATTGGTTCTTAAAGGTCTAGAACAAGCTCGACCAGTTATTGTCATCAATATTTAAATCTATGACATTGAATTGCATGTCCTTGAAAACTCTTCCTTCTACATCTGAGGTCAAATAAAGTTCTACATCTTCTTTGGAGACACTTTTTTGGGATGCCATGGTTTTAAGTTCCTCTAAATTAATTACAAATGGTCTATAATTCAATTTTGGATCAAATAATCCTTGCTCAAATGATAATCCAATTTTATCAGCTTGATTATGATGATCACAAGGTAGAACTAAGGTTTTTAAACATGTTAGGGTTTTTTTGAATGTTTCTTACTATGATTTAATAGTGGTAGCTATTTGATCTTATGCAATCTTCATGAATTATATTGTGCTTAGAATTTGCATTTATACCTTTGCATTTCTTGGGTCCACAAAATCTCTAATTTTTCACATCAAGCTTATGTGGATCCAATGTGGCATCACCATGGCATCCTACTCATTAATACTTAAAAAGTGACCATTGTCTTTTAAAACTTCATGCTCAATCTTATGTTTTTGGATCATCCTTGAATGGATAAAAGTGGAGCATTGATCTTAATCTAATAACTTGAACTCCATTGGCTGCTCACTACATTCCCTATAGTTGTGACACTTGTCACTTCCACATTCACCTTGACATTCAACATTTTTTATGCATCGTTGATCCTAGTTGCATGGACCAATTATGTTTTGTTGATCTTGATTTACCTAATTATACATGTTTCTCCATGAACCATTGATTTGAATCTGTACTCTCATCTAAAGACCATTTATCTTGGAAAGATGATAGAGATTTAATTCATGGACTAAAATTATGCCACATGTCATCTCCATATTCATCCTTGACTTTTCCATATTTTCTACACACTATCTGATCATCCTTATTGAGGAAAATGTGGACCATAAGGATATTGATCCACAATGTCAAATGCCATTTAATGATCAATGTTCTTTGGCTACGAGTATGACAATTGTCACCCTCTCACTTATCCTAGGTCTTTGTTGAAGTCTTGAATTGATATGCATTATTGGATCAATTTGTCTTGAGAAAATGTGTGTCATTAATCTCATGAAAATGCTTGAGCTTTAACATAAATTCAAGGTCTTTGACTTTAAGATCTCACCATTGGATCTTTATCTTCCAATTAAATGCAAATCTTTTATCCTACAAATAAAAGTGATGTTTAATTTACTGCTCAAGGAACATAAAATTTAAACTAAAGTCTTATACTAATGCTTTCATTCATATTAGTAAATATGAATAAATATTTAGGCTGAATTCTTAAGATAAGTTTTAAAAAATGTTAAAGGGGATCTCGCAAAATAAAATACCTACCATAAAGTCTTAGCTTAAGGTTTTTATTGTTTTAATAAATACATTAAACCTTAGGGTAAGGCTTTAGGATATTTTTTTTAAAAAAGGGACCATGCATTAACTAGACCATGCCAATAATAAAATATATTGGGAGGTCATGAGACATAAGGGGACCAATCATAATATTTTTACCCTAAGGTTTGTCCATGATGAAAAACATGACTAAGACTTAGGATAAAAATTGAACTAATTCCATGGCATAATTGAAGTGTTCCCACATAATTTATTCCCATACAATTTTAAATTTAATTAAAAAGGGACCTAGGTTTAAAACATAAAAAATAGGGGTTTAACATGACTTAGATCTAATTAATATTTGATAGATCAAAGGCTAACAAAATATCAACTTAACATTGAAGCATAAAACCCTAAGCAAGTTCAATCCCAAATGAGATTCCATTGAACCTACCATATAGAAACACAAGTAATAATTTTAGAAACATTGGAATGGGTGAAACCATGATCATCTAAGAACATGTCCACTAATCCAAATTAGATTTATGAACAATGTACAAACATGCTATATATTTTTTGATCAAGTGAATTTTCAAGTTTAGGGTACAAATTTTCACAATCTGACATAAGGGCCTCCATTTTTTAGAAACAGGGGTATGTTGACCTCAAAAAATTATTTGTATAAACTCTTACTGATGGAGATGTTGCTTGGTTCTATCATTTAGATGTAATTTCCATTACCAATTAGAAAATTATGAAGGATATGTTTGGATCCCATTTTCAACTAGTTAAATATGCACATGACTTGATTCATCAACTAATTAAAATTTAAATATAGGCTCATGAACCCATGTGAAAATTTATATACAAGTTAAATAGATTATTGAATAAAATTATTTAAGTATTTAAGCCCAAAATAGATAATAATAAATGTTTCTTAATTAATGCTTAACTACTAGAACTTAGTTTCCTCTCGATAAGAAACATATTGACTAATTTAGGGGGAAAAATCATCCTCTACTCAAATATAAGATGCCATGGTTATGGATGGATAGTTATGAAGGAATTATTCAAAATCTAGGATCCAAGCTTAAAATCATGAGTCTATGGAGTATTTGATCTAAAAACTTGCAAATGATATCGTTACTTTAAAAAAGTAGTTACCTAAAATATATTTGTTGTCATCACAATAAAACATACTTAAGAGAAACTTTGTACCAAATAAAAATTATCCAAGGTTACCCACTCCTCAATCAAATTTGGTCATTAAGGCTCCTCAAATAAATGAGGTTTTGGATACAGATGAAAATTATACTTATGATGAGGATGAGCTTAAAACAAAAGATATAGGTTTTTAGGAGTATGAAATTGATGAACCCAGTGGTGAATCCAGTATTGATTATTTATAATGAGTGTAAAGAGGATTATTATGAATATGTAGCTAGATATATGAATGGTCAATCCTATGAGGTGTTTATAAGATATCAAAGATTGAATTAAGATGAAAAAAATAAGAAAGAAGATGATAAGGTAAACCAAGGTGAAAAGGTTGTGAGTATAGATCCTAATAAAGTGTCTCATATGCCTAAAATAATTACAAAAGGTTCTCTTTTAACACTTTAATTAAAAACAAAGCAACCAAAAACTCAAACAAGCATTTCATCTCACATCAAATTTTATAGAATTAGAAGAGCAATGAAAATTTGAAAAATAATATGGTTTCAACTCTTGAAAAATTTAAACCCACATATTCATTACACATTATCTCATTTGACACATTATATCATGTCAATAAATCTATATTCATATGTCTCAAGTATAATTTTTAAGATAAAATCTAGATCAGTTGAATCAATTGTCATGTTTTATTTAAGGAGGCCTAGGAAATACAAATAAATCCAAATTCAAGTGTGTCCTAGCTAAACCCCCAAGTGATAAACCTTAAAAAAATTCCTTGGATACATTTTCTTCTCCTTTAATAAATCAAGAGCCATTCTATATAACCCTTTTCTTAAAGTCTTACATAATGATAAATTTCATTATTGATATGAAAGCTTTAGATAATCACATTCTAGCCAAGGTTGCTCATTATATAGGTATTATGTGTATGAACACCTTTGGATAGTGTTTTTTCATGGTTATAAAACAATTTCCATTAGTTTTCTAGATCAAAGATGTGCAAGTTTCTCTGGCTTCCTTCTCATAGAAAAAGATCAAAATGATGATTATCGTAATATACATTCTATTTTTCAATCCAAATGTCCTACTCCAAGAGCACTCATGGGATTGAGATTTTTAGAGTGAAAAGTGTGGAATACTTAATAGACTTTTGTCCTCAATTTTAGGATTAATGGGTGATTAGTCCAAGGCATGGCTATAAATATGTGGATCTATGATGTAGCCTACTAAGAATTACTTCCAAGAGATGAATTTTTTACCACCAAAAGTGCAATACAATTTTTATATGGAATTATAGTTCAATCATGTGATTTTATTGATTGATAGAGCTATTATGTTACACTTTACAACTTTATAAAGTATGGGAAAGAGCATTTTATCTACAAAATAAACATAAAAGGGTGATAAAGGGAGAGTAGAAAAGAGATATTATAATCATTAAACTACTAATGCTTGGGAAATAAATAATTTTAAGTCATATTTATACCATTGTGTACCTAGTTCATTAATTGAAACAATTTTTAGCCACTCAGTGAGTAAGCTTTTAAGGTATGACAATATGAATATTCTAATTTTAGGTCCTTCACATAATGTAGACATACACAAGATTTGTAGTAATGAAATGCAATTATTTTGAAACACTTTATAGATAAAATCACCTAAATCATGGATTGTTCACAAAGAAACTAAAAATAAAATATATGGAATTAGATTATCAAATGCACAGTCTAACTACCATATTCACTCTACTTATGTGTGCTTCACATACATGTGTTTTAGAATTTTACTTGAGTGTGATACATGCATACACATATATATATGATCTATTCTTATTTCAAAATTTGGGCCTTCCTTATACTCATGTCATGTGGACATTGGGGTCATCCACTTATTTGGTCTTGATATACATATTTTATATGGTTCGATGATCACTTTTCATTGTCATGTTTGAGCTTATATGTACTTACACATGCATTTATCTAGGATTATATATTTCATGGGGTAATTAATATGTTATGAATTTTATTCTTATTTCTAATAAAATTTATACATGGAATACTATGATATTTTTTTATTGGTTGCTTATGCTTTCCCTTATGCACTTATTTGAGTGTCTTTCCTTGCTATTGTCTTACTTGTTCAAGAATTTGAATATTCTAATTTATTTGTATCCCCCATGCCTATGTGTGCTTTCTTTGACATTTAAACGTGTCATTATTTATTTTATATAAATTTGAATATGTCATCCTTTCTTTTATGGATATTTGAATATGTCATATCCTTTCAATTATTTAGCATTTGATCATGCCCCTTATTTGTAGTATCCTAGGACCATTATATGTTGACTTAATTTTGAGTGATCTAGTGTGTGTGATTATTTTATTATTGATATTATATTAATACTATATATATTTTTACATGATATTTATCATGCATCTTAGGAATTCATGTGATCACAATATTTTATGCACTTCAATGCTACATTTACCTAGACATATTCCTAGAAATGCTACATGGTTCCATTCATAGATTATCAAGTCATCTTATCCTTTTGAGGTGAGGTAAATAATGGTTTATATTACTAAATCACATTAAAGGATAGAATATTAGTAGGGTGATTTCATATAGGCATGTTATACACATTTTTCATAGTTCCTAGATTCAATGGGAGTATGTCATTTGGGCATAGATTCCACACATTCATAGTTTCACTTTAGTATTTAACACACTTATATTTAGTCGGGACATGTCATATGGGAATGGATTTAATAGACTCATAGTTTTATATTTGTGGGGGAATGATTTTGAATCATGTTATCCACACTTATTCAATATTCAACAAACATAGATTTAGCATGTTTTGGAAGCATGTCCTCCACATTGGCACTTAAATAAGTTTTTAAGCAGGGGAATGTTTTGGAAACATATCATCCATTTTATAAGTTATATTGTTTTTTATATTTACCGATATATATCAGAGGTATGATTTAGAATCATGTTTTCCACAATTACATTGTTTCTAAATTGCCTAAAACACACAATTATATAATTCAAATTGACAGTTGTGGTAGAATTATAAATATTAGTACCTTTATTATACATAGTTTCAACATGAGTAATATATAAGGTGCATACGTTATTCAATGTGAAAATATTATTTAAAAATACAAATCAATTTCAGATTTCAAAACACTATTAGGGACTATCATCACCTACCAAGATGAACTTTTATAAATTATATTGAGCCAATCTACGATAGTAATCGATTCAATTTTGGTATGGTTGAGGTGATTAAATAACTCAATATTTCAAAAAAATTGGATTGGAATTGATTGTATCATCTAGCCTCACCATTTTGGTAGTATGAGTTGACTTTGTACTGTCATCCTCACCAAGTTATAAGTATAATTAGGTTGTATGATTGAGCAGTCTCAATTTTTGGGTGGTAACTCACCTTTTTCTCCAATATTAATGACATGTGCCTTATAATATCTCTCTATATCCTTAGATATATGTACTTTAAATATTTATATATTTATCCTAATATTAATTTTAGAGCCTTATAATGATACATATTTCAAATCAACTTCCAATAGGCAAAGTAGTTGCATTAATACATAGGTGTACTCCTAAACCTCGTTATTTTAATTTAAATCATTTCAAATGTTTTAAATTTTAGATTGTATTCATTGATTATATATTGTAACATGCTCATAGTTGTTGGTTAGTCACAATTAAATCACTCAAGTTGGACTAATGCAAAGGTAAGGTGTGTTATACACACCTAGGTACATATTTTTTCTCCTTTAAACCAACAATTTCATTACTATATTAAAAAGGGTAAAAATAGATGATATTTATGGATTATATATCTTATACACTTGTAAAATTGGACTTTGTTTGTGGCTTTTATTTTTAGACCTTTCCCACTTTTAGAAGTATCACATCTACTCTATTTTATGCCACTTGGCATATCTATTGGTTCGATTAGTATTATGTTGATGACCTAGACCTTATGAATTATTAAAAATGATTAAAACCTACTTATTTTTCACTTATAAAAATTATGATCTTGTACTTAATTTCCTATTCCCTAGACACCATCATTTCAAATAGACACTTGCATTGACATAGGTGTCCTCTGATGTAAGTGTTCAATTCCCTAGAGTCATCTAAATTACAAATGAAATGTATCATAATGGATGGACTAAGTGATTTAATATGAGTTATTTCTCTAAAAGGATTGGTATAAATAGAATATTAAACCTCATTCATACCTCACCTATAAACTTGTTACCTACTCACTAGGCAACTTACAAAACACATTTAATCAAGAACTCGAGTGAGTAAAGCTTCCCTATTTTATCTTATTTACATATAAATCATAGGGAAAATGCCTACACATGTATGAAGTACTAAAGGATCAAACCAAGATATATATTTTCTAAGGTATAATCTTGGTCACTATTGTACTTGATTTACACATATTTCATGATTCACACATAATACAACAGATAGGGGAGATATACATTAGTATGAGGGCCTCTTCAGAGTATTAGATATGTAGGTAGCACTCATTAATAAAAGGGTATTTGGGTTCATCTCAATACCATGTGCTTACCAACCCAATTTTATGAAGGTAACTATGAAGATCAATATCTAGGGTTTTATACTTTCATGAGGAGTGATAGTCCATGATCTAGATTTAAATGTACCAAAATAAAGGTGAAGACAAACATAGAAACATCCAAGTTGTCACATCCTTTTCTAGTAGTTATTCCATATATGTCACCTATGTTTGATTCATATATTAGCATCAACATGACCATCCAAGGTTGACATTAGTGTTTATAGCTCCATAGGTACTTAATCTAGAATTTGGTGACCATTCAAGAACCCCCTTCTAGTCTAATTTATACCTATTATAGATATATAACTATATCAACATCAAAACTAGATAAATACATTATTTATTTGTCATTTACATATATATTATAGATATATTTACTATTTTTATCGTATCTCATTTTAATGAATTCAATATATATTATATTTGAGTTTAGTATCTAATTGGTTTGCTATAGAGATAATTTATCACTTTTTTACCTTAGGCTATCTCTATCTAATTTAACCCTAAATAACCCCAATATATATTTTTAGGGTTAAATAAGATCACCTTGATATTTTAATCCAATCATTTCCTACAAGGGAATGGATTGGAAAAAAACATGATCAAGGCTATCAAAAGGTCTAAAGATAATAAGCCTCAAGAATGGCATACAATGTTGAATTTTACCCTTTGTACTGACCATAATAGGCATAAATAATCACTAAAAATCTTTTCATTTCTATTAGTCCATGGACTATAGTTAGTTATACCTATTACACTAAATTTACCTACCTATAAGTGTATGCAATAGTACATAGAACACAATGAAAAGATAAATTCAATGCTTTTAGATATTATCCAATTGGAAGAAACTTGAGTTGAATCCTTACTAAATTTCAATAAGCATCAAAGTGCTATCAAGTGATAGTTTCATAAGAAAGACATGGTGAAGTCCTTTAGCATTTTAGAACTAGTATTAATATGGCACAAAGACCATCAGAAGAAGGGTCAAAAATCCAAGTTCAATCCACTTTAGAATAACAAATATCTTAGCTACTAGGGTAGAATGTTTTTCTCCTTAAGGATTTAGAAGGGAATGATCTTCCATTACTAGTGAATGGGTAGTTATTGAAGCACTACTTCTTATATGCCCCTTACACTAAATATTTAGAATAACCTTCCTATATTTATCTGGTAATGTATAATATACACAATAGTTTAGTCTCTTAATTTCAACTTTTACTTTCTTAGATAGTATTTTCTATTTTCTAGTTTAGCATTAGAGTAGGTTCAATTTAGTTGTGTGTTTTTTTTACTCCTGATTTTTTATTTTGTCCATTTTGGTCTGTCTTGTGCATAACTTTATTTCATGTTTGTAGTTTTTTTATCTCTCCTTGATAAATAATTTACTTATGCTTCAACAAATACAAAGTTAAGTTGATTAATACTATCTGTTTGAATATATAACAATGGAAATTGAAAGGATAAAGATCTAGATGATCCTGCTGTGGACCCTGATCCGAATAATGAGAAGGAAAATCTAGTTCAGGTTGCTAACCAAATATTGGAAATGGGAGCTCAAGTAAACGAAGTTAGTAAAAAAATGTAAGCCCTGCTGAAATAAAAGAATAGAAATGAATGGAAATGGAGGATTATATTGAAGAAGGTGGAAGTAGTCCTAAAAAGAACATAGAAGATTGGAGTGATAAAATGCAGAATGATGAACCTACTAGAATGGCCAATTGTAAAGCTGATGCTACCCTTCAATTTGATTTATGGACGTATAAGGAGATTATGGAAATTAATAGGAAAATGGAAATAATGGAGGGTAAACAGGAGGCAATTTGAAACAAAGTCAATAACATGGAAAAGCAGATGAGGGATATTCCCATAAAACTCAAAGAATATGAGAACAACCTAAGGGAACTCATAAAAGAAAGCAGAATAAAGATGGAGGAGGTAACCTCTAGCATTTGTGCTACTATGGTAAACATTGGCAAAAGAGCAAATGAGGAAATCAAAACTTTGGAGGGGGCTAGCAAGAGAACTAGATAAAGCTCAAGAAAGAAAGCAATGCAAGAGGGATCTACACAGGCGACTGCTGCCATCTAGGACACTGTTGTGAAAGGTAAGGAAGCAGTGAAGATGATATTGGAACTAGAAGAATAGTTCCTGGTTATTTTAGTTGGTTTTGCTAGTTGGTTGTGTTTTCTGGTCTTGGTACCTGGTTTTTTGACTTTTTACTATGGAGTTTACAGGTCTCTATAAAACCTGGGGGATATCTTTGGTTGTTCGTTTGGTAGCTTCCGGTCTTTGTATGTTGGTTTTGTTACTTCGGTGAAGTAGGCTTTAGGCTTGCCTGTGGATGTTTCTATTTTATCTTTCTCCTTTTGTTAAGGGTTTCAGGGTCCCTTCAAAACCTATTTTTACCTTAATCTAAAACAATGGAAATTTAAAGCATTCTAGTTTCTAGGCAACTTTACATTTCAGTCATCCAACCTGATGCTAAATGAAAAAATAGGAAATTAGAAGGTAACAACAAATATTATTTACCAAAAATTCATCCCAACCAAGAAAAAACCATAATTTTTTTCATCCTAGACTACAATGAGATAAAAATGTCACCCAGATTAAGTAATCAACTCATGTTGGTATGTATAAATGGATATCCATTCTCCCCATAACAATTTAAAATTATGGACCTGAGGCACCATATTTAAACTATCCCCATTGAAATTTGTTAACAAGAAATAAGCACATGATTGGATTATGTAATCTAACTTTACTTAACAAATTTATCAAACAACATTAGAAAATATATGTGGGATGGTTTCTTATAACATGAGGGAAATGTAGATGAGTTTTTATTTCCCCTTAGCCTTCCCAAAATCCTATTTGTAGGTGTCTAACTAACTCTAAGGCATGCATTTTTCTAAAAAATTCTTATAAAAACCTTCTTATCCTCCCTTTTTATTTTCTTCTCATCCCTTATTATTTTCTTAGATTTGATTTATTTTTTTGCTTCTTCTAGTTTGTATTTTAATTTAAGGTTTCACTTCATAATCAATGCTTATTAAAATTAAGGGTCTTTTTGTTTGAATATAACATCAAAGTCATTCTAGATCCTAATTTAAAATGTTGCCTCAATATTTTTTGTGAACTGTTGTAACTCTTTTTGATTTTTTATTATTATTTTGGCCTATGATTCTTAATGGATAACATGGATTTAGAAATGTTGCTTTATTTTTTAAGTCCATCAAATGCACTCAACATGAAATCTAAAAAAATCATAAACCACTATCATTTCTAAGACATCTCAACTGATCAATGAGATTTTTAATCCTTACTAAACCCATGGATTGGTCCCCAATCCTCAATGAACTAGACATTTAAATCCATTTTCAAATATAAATATGTAAGAATAATTGATTGTAAAATGCAAGTCCAATGTCTTTCAAAAGGGTGATTCAATAAATCTCGATTGTAGGATTTCTAACCTAGTTGGTAGTGGAGTAAGGTCTTGAGGCAGACCATAGGAATATCTATTATGGATATAGATCCCTAGATAGCAATAGAGTAATGCCCATGACATTTCCCCTAAGCTAAATTACTAAATCTTACTCCCTTAGAAGTTATAATAATTTAAGTATTTTTGAATGATGATGGTGAATGTAGAAATATAATAGATTAATCACTTAAAACACATACACTGATGGTATTAAAAAATAATATAGCTTTTGTATGCCATGTGTTGGAGTATAATTTGATGCCCAATTTTCTAAATTTTGTTTGAATCACTTGCTTCTTGCTAATACTACTATTTGGATGCATGAACTATAAATTCTAAATTATATAAATATTTAGGAGTATCTACAATTAGGAATTCAACATCATATTTACCTTCACCAACATGCCCAAATTTCATGTTGTAAATAGGGACCCTCTTTCTTTTGACCTAAATCTTTTTTCACCTAGTTTGAAAGATCTTTTTAGAGTTTTGATGTGTTTAATTGACCTCTCCTTTATTGATTGGTAATTTATTTTGTATGAGAGTTATATACCTATAATTTAAATTTAAGTCTATGAAGCCTTAGTCAATGATAAAGTGCTTCAATATTCCCTAATTTTAATGTTAGACCTAACATTTTGGCAAGTTTATCTAACTTTATGAGACTTTTTAGTGGATTCCCTTTTGTCAACATGACTCATGATGATGTTATTTCATGGTAAATTGGCTTAATGTCTTAATGCTTCATTTTATAGCTTAGCTAAATATTTAATAATCATGAGTATGTTTGATTAGGTATTGATGAGACATATTACCCCCTCTATTTTTTTAATCATTTTATCACATTTTGAACTAGGCAAGTTGGTCTATTTAAGGTATCTCTTTAGTAATTTGAAATTAAATTCATTAGGCCATCTGAAACATAATGCTTGGTTTACCTTTATTCATGAGCAGGAAGATATTTCCTTCATTATGGTTTAATATTGGATCTTAAATTTTTATCCATTGATCTCATGCTTATTCATTGGTCTTAATTTGAGAATGCCATTTTGATTGACTTGCCTTAAATAAATGCCTCTACCAACATATAACTCCTTTGATTCAAGCTTATTCATTGGGCTTAGTTTGAGAATGCCATTTTGAGATAATAAGGCTTTAATGAAAAATGGTTGTATTATTGTCACAAGTTTTTTCATATTGAATTTGTAAAGCAATATTTGTTTTTATGAGTAACTACATAGGAATTGAATAAATCTTATTGTCGTATATCTTAGTATTTCATAAATTCAAGATTTAGGCTTAATTATTAAGTTTTTATGAGATTTATAAACATCTATTGTTCAAAATTTAAAATTGTCTATATCATTGGCTTTGGGATATTATATGACTATATTTGGGATTTTGAGTTAGTTGTAGACAAAGTTTATTTTCTCACCCATTAGCCTTGTTATTTCAAGTTAGTTATTAATCAAAATATGTGTTTATGGACAATTTTTTAGTTGATATGCTTTATGTCATTTATTATAGCTTCTAGATTTATTGTAAGGTCTTCATGTTGATGAATTTTGATTTTATATCCTCAAGATCTATAATGGGAAAGTTTGGGTATGCCTTCAAAGTATTCATTGATTTTCTTGATTTAGTCACTAATCTATTAATTTTTTATTTGAGTTTTTTCATTTTTTGTCTCTTCTTATAGGTTTTAATATTTTTTAAGTTGATCAAATTATAGGTTAACATAATTATACTATGATCCCCATGGATATATACACATGGCCTCCACATATTTTGTCTTAGCCTCTCCAGGTTTTAGTGGAACCATGCCACGTGTTATGATCTCAGTGACTTATCCTAACAGGGAGTTTGTAGGGCATCAATATAGACCCTATGACCTTGATATTTTCATTATTGTGATGGGAAAACCATTTTGGATCTTAGTATCCCAAGGTCAATAGATAGTTGATGGGGCATCAATATAGTCCCTATAAGCTCGAAGGCCATAATGTTTCCATGTGGTGACATTATGAGATCCCAAAGATCAAAGGTAAATAATTTAACATAGAAGTTTACATGATATCCCTGAGTGAGGTAATTATTCCACATGACATAATCATCTTTACTCTTAAATTCCATGATGATATGGGATGATTCTATGTGCAATCATCCTATGATCCCTAAACATATATACCATTAAATGAGGGGTTTCTAGATGGTATGTTATTGACATAAGCACTCCCTTATACATAGATTTGATGGGTATTTTTTCATCACCAAGTCATCATGGTCTAAAAACTTTAATATATGCAAATTATTACCAAATTTGTAGAAATCTCATTGCATTTTCTCAAATATTTTGTTGTATTGCTTCTTGGTAATGCATTTAATCTTTTTAAACTAAACAATGAGTGTGTCTTCTTTTTTTATAGAGTGTTTAAGTGTGTGAGAATGTATATTAGTGACCTATCCCTATTTCTTGCATAGGTTCATTAATGACACCAATTTCTTGATCACATTCATTCATAGATTGGATGTAGTGATGACAAGTGGCATGATCTTGTATAGCTAAGGGAGAATGTGAATAGGTGAGGCAAAGTATTGTGCCTAAAAACATATAAATCTCATCCTAGGTGATGAAAAATATAACTCAGGTAAATATGAGGTCACCACATGGCCACAAGATCAATGGAAGTGAAAATATGAGATACATGATAAGTAAATCCAAGATCTTAAGAAATCCCACAAGGTCCTTAATAAAGATCCAAAGCATTAAACAAATGGGATAAAGTACACAATAAAAAAACATAGCTAAGGATAGAATACATAAAGGGATGCCCAAGAAAATAAGGTAAGAGATTGAGAAAAACACATCAAATCAATTACTATGAAGTGGCATAGAGACTTAAAAATGACACTTGTTTAGTCACTAGGGCATGTAAGAAAGCAAAGGAGGAAAAAACATCAAGTCAAGAAAGGATAATAAAAATGTAGTTGGTTTATTACCAACTCAAATTCCCCTAAATGATATAATTTAAGAAAATTCTGATAGTAATTTGATACAAAGAACCTAAAGTGGTTCTATATTAACATATTCATTTAATAAACTTGTAAATTAAATGCAATGATCTACAAAAGACATGGTGAATTGGTAGTCCCAAGATAATTTAAAAGACAAGCATCCCTTAGGATTGAATTCAAGGGTCGATACTATGGGATATTTTCAACATATTCTTCATGCCTTGTTGATTTTCAATGACTTTTGGCCATTTAAAATTGAATACAAGATCAATCAGTATGGTGATAGTAGTTATGGCATTTTGATTAGTTATAAATTTATTGAATTTGAGTACATAGTGGCTTTGAATATGTTTGCCTCATCCAACCACTTAGTGGTTGAATAATTCATCTGTCAATTCCCTAAGTTTGGCCTATATATTGAACATCTTATGATGTAGAAAAGGCCGACATTTTATGTAATGAAACTCTATCAAAAATTTAATAGAACACTTGTTTAATTTTGTCTTATAATTTATAAATGTTGTCTATAGTTTCTAATTTTGACTATTTTCTTGTGTAAGAGGAATGATTTTATGCTTATTTTAAAAATTGAATATGGAATTTATATTGTGCATTTGTTAATCTAATTCCTTATATGTTCTTCTCATTTTCCTTTTGAACAATCCATACTTTATGTTTTTTTAGTTATAAAGTGTTTCAAAAGATTTATGTATCATTACTATAAATATTTTATCTGTTTACATTATATGAAGGATTTTCGAATATAATATTCATATTGGTGTCCCTTATAAGCTTTCTCACTGAATGGCTAAATGTTTGTACAATTACTAAGCTAGGAACATAGTTGTATAATTGTGAATTCACATGCTTTAGTTCTAAAGCATTAGTGATCTCTTGACTATAATATCTCATTTATTCTCTTTTTCTATCCATTTTATGATTATTTTGAAACTAAAATTCTCTTTCCCCTAATTTATAAAGTGGTAAATTCTAACACTAGCTCTAGTAATTAGCAAAATTAGGTCATTAAATTGTAATTCCATATTAAAATTTTATTGCACTTATGGGGGTAACAAATAGATATATTAAAACTTATTATTAATAGGCTACATCATGGACCCACATACCTAAAACCATGCCCTAGATCTATCACCCATCAATCCTAAAATGGAGGACAATTTCCACACTTTTATCTCTAAAAATCTCAATCCCATAAGTGATCTTAGATTAGGACATTTGGACCAAATAACACATTCCATCAACATACAATATACTATTAGGAAATATTTTTTATAAAGGGTTGGGTGGTGAAATCCAAATGGACTTATCTCATGTTACTTTTTCAATCAATGGTATCAAACATAAGTTAGAACCTAAATCAAAGGTTAAACTTATAACAAGTAAATCTAAAGATCCAAGGGCTCATATCCTTTATGAAGATGTAGGTCTGGGTAATTCGACAATGATGTTTAAAATAAAAATACACATACCTTAATTAGTGGAGAGTGATATAGTGATGTTTGGCTTCTTGAATTTGATAGGAGTTGTTCACCTATTAGTGTTGGAGTAATAGTTATTCATGTTTCATGAAAAATAAAAATTTCCATTTTTCCTTCAAGTTTAAATTCAAATGTACTAATAACACTATGCAATATGAGTCCCTACTTCATGGATTGTATAAAACTAAATAAATGGAAATATATAACTTAAAGGCACAAGGGGATGCTAATCTTATCATGAGATAGGTCAAGAATCAATATCAGGTTAAAAATGATCACCTAAGACATTACCAAAACTAATTGTGGGATTGCATTGAGGTATGTAATTATTTTTCCATCATGTATATGTTATAAGTGGATAATTTTAAGGTTGATTTTATCACTATTTCATCATCTCTTATGACTACTCCACTTGAAGTTAAACATGAAAAGTATACTATTGAAATTGTGATTATACCTAGCTTTCATGATAATGTTGAGTATTGGAAAATTTTCAATAATGATTAATATATAATCACTTTGTTGGAAAAATTTAAAAATTATAGAAAATTTTATTTTGAAAGTATTACTTCTTCATACATGAAATCTCTTGCATAAGAACATGAAAAATTAGGATGCTAATATCTCAAATATTTTGTTTTTTCAGAGTCCATAAAATGACATACAATATCCTCTAGAAGAAACTATGTATAGTTTTGAAAGTCAACACATTATGGATCCATTACTATGATATTAATTAGGAAAAACATATGTGAGAACATTAGATCATAACATCTTAAAATCTGAAGGAAAATGGATTTAAAAAAAAAATCTAAATAAGGCACAATATAGCATTATTAATACAAATCCAAGACAAAATTCTATGATCCTTACAACATTTTAGGAATCTTATATCTTTTGTTCTCTTTGAAATTTTAATCCAAAGTTTTTCAAAAAGATTGAACTTTGAATACATGTCCCTCCAAATAAGGGTAATTATCAAAGATATTATATGTTATTTTATGGACTATGGAAATATTAAACTATACACAATTTCTTCCAAAAGATATTAGATGTTATTTTATGGATTGTGGAAACACAAAATCATTGTTAATTACCCTTAATAACAAGGATATAGTAATTCTTCATAGATGAAATCTCCTTCATAATAAAATGAAAAATTAGGATGATAATATCTCAAATATTTTGTCTTTCCACAGTCCATAAAATAACATACAATATCTTCTAGAAGAATCTATGTATAGTTTTGAAAGTCAACACATTATGGATCCATTACTATGATCTTCATTAGGAAAAAATATGTAAGAAAATTAGATCATAGCATCTTAAAAGCTGAAGGAAAATGGATTTTACAAAAAATTCTAAATAAGGCACAATATAGCCATTATTAATACAAATCCAAGACAAAATTCTATGATCCCTACAACATTTTACGAATGTTATATCTTTTGTTCTCTTTGAAATTTTAATCCAAAGTTTTTCAAAAAGGTTGACCTTTAAATACATGTCCCTCCCAATAAGGGTAATTATCAAAGATATTATATGTTATTTTATGGACTATGGAAACATAAAACTATACATAGTTTCTTCCAAAAGATATTAGATGTTATTTTATGGATTGTGGAAACACAAAATCTTTGTTAATTACCCTTCATTACAAGGATATGTATTCAAAGGTCAAGTTTTTTGAAAAGCTTTAGATTAAAATTGCAAAGATACCAATGGAAATAACATTCCTAAAATATTATAGGGATCATATATTTTTTCCATCTTGGATTTGTATTAATAAAAAGTATATCGTGCTTTATTTGGAAACTTTTTCTAACAACCATTTTCCTTCAGTGTTTAAGATGCTATGATCTAATGTTCCCACATATTTTTTACTTGATGAATGATCATAGTAATAGATCTAAAATGCATCAATTTTTAGAACTATACACAATTTCTTCTAGAATATATTCTATGTTACGCTAATATCTCATCAACAAAATCTACTAAGGGATCAAATTATCAGGGGACTATTCAATCCCAAAAGTAGTACATATTAAATGTAATAAAATATTGAAAGGTTTAGTGTATTTAGAATATATGTTTTATAAATGGGGCATGTATGTAAAAGAGAGAATTCAACATCAGTCTTCATAATCTATTGAATATAAATAGGTGAACATTGTCACTTTCAAATAACCAAGGTATGCAAATATAGTAAAATGTTGTTTGAAATAACAAAGTGATAAGTTCATTAATCTCTTCAAGATATACAAGGATGTTTTCTCTTGGATCTATTATGATCTAAATCTTTTTCAACCAAAATTAGTGAAACACAACATCCCTGTAAAACCATATGCAATAGTTCATTACCAAAATTGAAGATCTTACAATAGTTGATCAAAGATTGTTTCCACCATTCATACATAAATATAAAATAAGCCAAATGCATAAATAATTTGTTTGATTCACCATTCCACTTGGGTCACCAACATTATGAAATTCACATATTTGTGGATATAAAATATATGAATCAATCTTCATTGAAGGAAAATTATCGTCTACATATCATGGATTAGATACTTTAAGATGTCACATGATCTGATATGTTCTCTATTCTTGATGGGTTTTTGAGCTATAACTAGTTTGAAGTGTCAGTTCATGATCAACATAAAATGTAATTAACCACACGTTAGGAAACATTCATGTATAGGAAAATGATTTTTAGTCTTATCAATGCAAGAATAACCTTTCATATAGATATGGATTTACCATTTCATGATGTAATAAATAAGTTCATAGTTTCTTATTTGGATGATCTTACAATCTTCTTCAAGAAGAGGGAAAATCATTATGATCATTTGGTTAAAGTTTTTGATAGGTGTATAACCCATGGAATTTCAC
>JARHVA010001576.1:1210000-1220000 GCA_037957365.1 Torreya grandis
AAACAAAATCTTTAAACTTTTCTTGCAAACCTCAGGTCTTTACATGATTGTTGGTTCTTGTCCCCTTGTTGTGTAATATCAAATCATGTATCGCTTAACTAACACCTTGTATCCTACTATTAAGCATACACATGTGCCTGGCAAAAGCATGGTGAGTAGAGACACTCCTAATAGTCAAATATTACCTTTAGAAGCAATCTCATGGTCTGACCTTAAGTTTCCTAGAAAATGGGTAGTAGATACAAACTCTATCCAACCACCTCATAAATCCCTCTCAAGAGCAACCTCTGTAAAAGATTTACATGATAAATCTATGATCCATTTTGATAATCCTTCAACATCTAATTCTACCTCATCATTGACCTTTCCAAAGTAATGTCCTCATACCCAAAAGGTGCATGATCCTCAAATAGATTCCTTCTATTGTTTAGACTGCAAACATATCATTAGTAAGCCTAGTCATGCTATCATAAACATGACTGAAAGAGACATAGATTTGCAAAAACTCTTTGAGAAGAATAAGCAATTATTATCTCAATGAAGGAATATGCATATGGAAAGTACTTCTCAGAATCCTCCTAATTCTAAGGAAGAAGGTCATACATGGAAGACTCCTCAGGGTGATGAGTCATACACAGAAAAAGGTTTTCCTAAGCTTTCTGACTTCAATCAATACTCTCCTGATGGACAAAAAAGAGCCCAAATGTATTC
The DNA here is from genome assembly GCA_037957365.1 of Torreya grandis. NCBI lineage: Eukaryota > Viridiplantae > Streptophyta > Pinopsida > Cupressales > Taxaceae > Torreya > Torreya grandis. The sequence continues at coordinate 1,210,712 of JARHVA010001576.1, forward strand.
TGATAAAAGTCTAGAATAGCCTACAGAATTTAAATTGATGAACTGGAACAATGTGGCAACCAAGTGTATAAACACTAAAGTAGCTAGTATTCAGTCTAGCCTAGATCAGATTTCTAAGATGTTAAAGAGTATTGAACAATATCAAAAAAGAGATATTGTCAAAGCTTTGTAAACTATTGATTTCAATGCTATAGTTCATTCTCATCAGATCTCTCAAAAAATAGAAAAAGAGTCTGGTAGTCATTTGTAAAAGCAAGAAGATCTTAGTCAAAAGAAAGAAACAGTTGTTACTGGTAATGTAGACATAGCACATAGTCAAGAAGAGTTAAAATCAAAAGTGTCTTCTATTGAGACACAAGATGCTATTATCTCTAATGGAATTGATTCATTAAATAGAGAAGTCTCTTCTCAACAACAACATTTAACACTTCTTCCCACTACACTACAGAATTTAGAGATTCAACCTCTAAATCTGAATCCTATGACTGCTAACATTCTCAGTTGGGAACAAGTAGAGAAAATATAGAAGGAACAAGGAATTGATAGAATTATAACTCCTCTTTATATAAAATCCCCTCATACTAAAGTTATAGATAAATATTTCAGAATAGGCATGGAAAAATTAGATGATCTAGAAAAATATAGCTATTTCTCTAAAGGAGAAAGTTCCAGGCCTCCTCTTGATTCATAGATCAAAACTTTAAGCCTGCAACCCTTTTTCTAGAAATTTAACTGTGAGTCTCCTGCTCATAGAAAAGAAATGTGTCATGCAATGTTGTCTTGGGCTAGTGTGCATATGTTTGCCTTGAAAAGAGATCCTAAAACCATAGCTCAAAAAATAGTAAATGGCTTCATAGGAAACATAAAAGATTGGTGGGATGCTGGTGATATGCAGTATAAGCAAAATATTTTGAATCATTCAGAACCAGTACCTTGTTTATGCCAAGCTATATATGTAGAATTTGTTGGTATCATAGACGATGAAAAAGAAGCCAGTAGATCTAAGTTTCTTAGAGATCAGTTATGTGACATGACACATCTAGAAGAATACATGTGTCATATGGAAAATTTACTTTATGCATCTGGTGAAATGTGAAACCCTGCTTTCAAAGTTAGATATGTTGAATCATTTCCTTAGTATTTTTTAGAAAAGTATATGTCAATAAGGGGTCCTCAGTATTATACTATGTAATTTGGTATAATTAATTAGTATATTAGAAGAACAAATCAGAAGCTGCGCGATGAAAGAAAAGCACACAAAGAAACTTTACAATTTCATAAACAACTTGGTGTAAAGTTATGTAATTCTATAGATGACAAGTTTGGTTGTACAGATGTTTATCAGTATAAAAAGAGTAGAGAAAGAAGTAAGACAAATGATAAGTCTTCTTGTAAATGTGATTTCTCATCCACTGTTAAATGGTCTAGAAAGCCAAGGTTTAGAAAGTCTTTTCAGAAAAGAAAAAATTTTAGAAAAAAGAAACATGGGTTTCAGAAAACCCCTGTAAAATGTTTTCTTTGTCAAGGAGAACATTATGCTAATAAATATCCTCAAAAGGGCAAGAACTCTTAGAAAGTTAATTTTCTTCAGAGTCATGGTATAAATGAAGATGAGTATGTTCGCATTCTTGTTGATGAAGCTGAATATGAATCTGATCTTGAATATTTAGAATCAGATTTAGAAAATTGCATAAATATGAACAATGAAGAATTTAGTTCTGACTCAGAATCTTTAGACTTTGATTTAGAAATTGGATTTTAGATAAATATGCATTCTAGTCAGTACTCTGCTAATTAGTTCTCTAATAGTTTGAGTTTGTCACAACAAATTCAATCTTTGAAAGACAAATATGATAGTTTGCCTGTTTATATGTTGTCTAAAAAAATGTTTTTACAACAACAAATTGTTGAAACTAAGAAAAGATATTTGAATCGGCTAGAACAAGTTCAGCAGCAAAAGAATATGCTTACACATCAATTTGCTAAACAAAGTTTTTCAAAAAACAAAGAAGTTGATGTGGATTATAGTTATAACCCAGAAAATTTTGAAAGAAAGAAATGGTGTACTAAACACATTTCATCTCTTCAAGCTTTTCTGGTAAGAGCTCAGATAGAGTTAGAAGCACTTCTGCGTGAAGAAGTAGAAGAAGATGAAAATGAAATATTGTTTAAACAAGAATTAATTCAAGTAGCTGATAATATTGAAACCACTCACATGGACAGTAATAATATTTATCAAGTTTCAGTTCATGAAACTAATAATCCTATTTGTGACATCAGTATCAAATGGAAAGGGTCTAAACCATATTCCGTAGATGTGTTACATGATACTGGTGCTGATGCTTCTTTGTCTAGATTTCATGCTATACCAGAAGATATGTGGCATCCAGATTTTGTGAGATTAACCTTCAACACTAAGACAATTATTTCTGAATATTCAACTAGTATTCCTATTGTCTTAGGCAATATAATTTTTAATTTCAAGGTTTTACAGCATGAGATGCCTATGTTTGATATGATGTTTGGATCTGATAATCTATCTTGTTTTTATCCAATCACCATACAACAGCATGAGATTGTTTTAGCCCAGAAATATTCACTGTATAAAAAGACCAAATATGAATGCCAAGTTCCATTGAAAGAGAAAAATAGAAAGCCTGTCAATACTCAGTGGATACATCAAAAAATTAATTGTTGCAAAGCTGATATAGATCCTGTACTTGCAAAAATTGTGCAATATTGTTGTTCTAAAAATCCATTAGCTTTTCAACATAGAAAGATTCATGTATGCCAAATTTATTTAAAAATGGTCACTGGCAAGAATGGTAAAATAGTTGAACCGTAGTTTAAGGCACATCATTCTAGAATGTCCCCTTCTCTAAGAGAAGAATGTTTTACAAAAATACAGTAGTTAAAACAACAGGGATTAATCAGAGATTCACAAATCCCTTGGGGTTGTGATGCATTTTATGTTAATAAACATAGTGAACAAGTTAGAGGCAAAAAGAGATTAGTGATTAATTATATTCCTCTGAATAAGCATGTAATTCTTGTTCAACACCCCATTCCATCTAAAGATGAAATTCTACAAAGAATTATAGGTAGTAAAGTATATAGCAAGTTTGATTTAAAGTATGGTTTTTGGTAGATACAGGTTAGTGAAGTAGATAGATACAAAATAGCTTTTGTGACACCCTTTGGTCAATATGAATGGAATGTTCTTCCATTTGGTCTCAAGACAGCTCCAAGTATCTTTCAAAAAATGATGAATGAAATTTTTTCTACCTATAGTAAATTCATCATTGTATATATTGATGATATTCTAATATTTAGTGAAAATCCTAAGGAACATTTGAAGCACCTAGAATAGTTTTATCAGATTGGTTTTGATAATGGGTTGGTTCTATCAGCTAAAAAAATGGTGACATTCAAAGATGAAATATATTTTCTAGGCATTACGATTAGATCAGGAGAAGTTCTTATTCAGCCACATGTGTTACAAAATATATAGAATTTTCCTGATGAACTAACTGATAAGAAAATGCTTCAGAGATTTTTAGGTTGTGTTAATTACATTGTTGGACATTATTTTAGTATTGCTCAGGATAGATTACTGCTAAACAAAAGATTGTCTAAGACTCCTCCTACTTGGAATCAGGATATGACTGCAGTAGTTCAAAGGATTAAAGAAAAATGTGTTAATTTTCCTACTTTGTAGTTACCAAGAAATGGTAAAAAATTCATTGAGATAGATGCCTCACATCTATATTAGGGAGCAATCTTAAAAGAAAAATTATCTGATGGATCAGAGAAACCTTGCAGGTATGCTTCGGGTACTTTCAAACAAGCTCAGGTGAATTATCATTCTACCCATAAAGAAATTCTTGCTGTTATAAAAGGGAATCAAGCCTTTATGTTTTTCGTAAGATCAAAACATTTTATTGTTCAATCTGATTTCAAGAATTTCATGAGCATACTTAATTCAGCAGATAATCTCAAAAAGGGTTCTGTTAGTAGATTGATAAGGTGGGCTACTTATCTTTCATATTTTGATTTCACAGTAGAACATATTCCAAGACATAAGAATTCTCTTGCAGATTTCTTAACTAGATAATTTTATTCTCCTAAAGAAAAATCCATCATGATAATTACTTCAGAAGATCATGATGAATTTCATGAACACCTTTGGAGGTCTACACCAACTGTAACATCTCAATGGCAAAATGAAATAACAGCTCTAAAAGCTCAATCATATGTAGCTGCTAATACTGTAAATTGTAGGAATATAGCATGGACTTCCCACTATGCTGAGATTAATGATCAAAATAGTGTTCATACTATTTTGTTAAATAAGCCAGGCAATAATCCTGACTTACATGGAAAAAATAATTTGTTGATAAAGATGATTTATAGGAAGGGAACTAAGTTTCATTTTCAATGGTCTACTTTTTGGCCATCATTTAACCCTACAATAGAAAACTATTGGGAATCTGAAGATATGAGTGATTATATGTTTGAATTCTTGGATTATATCATGCCAAGAGTTGCTTCTACAAGTCATTTTGTTAATATCTCTCCCTCAATGCTCCGAAATATCTTCATTGCTCTTTGTATTCCCTTTGATGTTGAATTTGATCTCTATCCTTTATAGAATCATCATTATAATTGTCATGCTCCAATACAACCCACCATGCCTATTGCATCATTATGGAGACGTGTGACTGTGTCACATCAAGCTTATTTCCACCTACTCCTAAAGGAAGATTGTGCAAGATTCCTTCTAATCTATATCTAGATCATACAATAGATGATGATGATCTTGATAACAAGGGTTCCAATTCTCCATATTCACCAGTTAGCTCTTATGAGTTTGCTGACGATGACTAATCACAGGGTCTATCTATGACAGTGACTAAAGAGCACTATATCTCTTTATTTGATATTTGTGGACCATACCACTATCAAAGGTGGTATTCTATCAGCCGTGTCGACATTACTTTATGTCTATTTTTCTTTAGTCAGTGCGTAGTGGGCCCATAACCCACATGTTAATCGCATCTATGGTTTGAACCGTGGATGCCATCGCTTTGTGATAACCATCGATCTCTCTTCTAAAAGATTATAAATAAGAGATTTCAAGTGAGTTATTGGCATTAGGTTTTAGAGATCAGGTCTTAGGAAGTGAAGAGTCAGTCTTAGTAAAATTGGTCTTAATTCAATTGTGAAGTTTATATTTGCTTTGTGAAAGTTGTATAAGCTTTGTAAGTGTGTAGAAATAATATAAGAAAGTGCGAAGTGTTTTAAGATCCTATGTAAAATGGATCATTTTACATAGGATATTCATTCAAACACTTCACACTTTCTTATATTATTGTTGCACACTTACAAAGCTTATACAACATTCACAAAGCAAATATGAACATCACAACTGAATTAAGACCAATTCTACTAAGACTAACTCTTCACTTCCTAAGACTTGATCTCTAAAACTTGATGCCAATAACTCACTCAAAATCTCTTAGTTATAATCTTTTAGAATAGAGATCAATGGTTATCACAAAGTGGTGGCATCAATGGTTCAAACCAAAGATGCGATTAGCATGTGGGTTATGGGCCCACTACGCATCGACTAAAGTAAAATAGACATAAATTAATGTCGACACAACCAATAGAATACTGCCTTTGATAGTGGTAAGGTCCACAAATATAAAATAAAGTGATATAGTGCTCTTTAGTCACTATCATAGATAGACCCCGTGATTAGTCATCATCAGCAAATTCATAAGAGCCAACTAGTGAATATGGAGAATTAGAACCCTCATTATTAAGATCATCATCATCTGTCATATGATCTAGATATAAAGCAGAAGGAATCTTGCACAGTCTTCCTTTAGGAGTAAGTGGAAATAAAGCTTGATGTGACATAGTCACACGTCTCCATAATGATGCAACAGGCATGGCTGGTTGTATTGGAGCATGACGATTATATTGATGATTTTGTACAAGATAGAGATCAAGTTCAACATCAAAGGGAATTTGGAGAGAAATGAAGATATTACAGAGTATTGAGGGAGAGATATGAACAAAATGACTTGAAGAAGCAACTCTTGGCATAATATAGTCCAAGAATTCAAACATGTAGTCATTTATATCTTTGGATTCCCAATAGTTTTGTGTTGCAGGGTTAAATGATGGCCAAAAAGTAGACCATTGAAAATGAAACTTAGTTCCCTTCCTGTAAATCATCTTTATCAACAAATTATTTTTTCCAAGTAAGTCAGGATTATTGCCTGGCTTATTTAAAAAGATAGTATGAACACTATTTTGATCATTAATCTCAGCATAGCGGGAAGTCCATGCTATATTCCTGCAATTTACAGTATCAGCAGCTGCATATGATTGAGCTTTTAGAGCTGTTATTTCATTTTGCCATTGAGATGTTACAGTTGGTGTAGACCTTCAAAGGTGTTCATGAAATTCATCATGATCTTTCAAAGTAATTATCATGATGGATTTTTCTTTAGGAGAATAAAATTCTCTAGTTAAGAAATATGTAAGAGAATTCTTATGTCCTAGAATATGTTCTACTGTGAAATCAAAATCTGAAAGATAAGTAGCCCACCTTATCAATCTGCTAATAGAACCCTTTTTGAGATTATCTATTCAATTAATTATGCTCATGAAATTCTTGAGATTAGATCGAACAATAAAATGCTCTGATCTTACAAAAAACATAAAGGCTTGAATCCCTTTTATAACAGCAATAATTTCTTTATGGGTAGAATGATAATTCACCTGAGCTTGTTTGAAAGTACCTGAAGCATACTTGTAGGGTTTCTCTGATCCATCAAATAATTTTTATTTTAAGATTGCTCCCAAATAGAGATCTGAGGCATCTATCTCAATGATTTGTATACCATTTCTTGGTAGCTGCAAAGCAAGCAAATTAACACAATCTAAAAATCTTTGAAGCATTTTCATATAAATCAGTTCATCAAGAAAATTCTATATATTATATAACACATGTGGCTAAATAAGAAATTCTCATGATCTAATAGTAATGCCAAGAAAATGTATTTCATCTTTGAATGTCACCATTTTCTTAGCTGATAGAACCAACCCATTATCAAACATAGTCTGATAAAACTATTCTAGGTGCTTCAGATGTTCCTTAGGATTTTTACTAAATATTAGAATATCATCAATATATACAATGATGAATTTACTAAAGGCAGAAAAAATTTCATTCATCATTTTTTGAAAGATACTTGGAGCTATCTTGAGACCAAATGGAAGAACATTCCATTCGTATTGACCAAAGGGTGTCACAAAAGTTGTTTTGTATTTATCTACTTCACTAACTTGTATCTGCCAAAAACTAGACTTTAAATCGAACTTGTTATATAATTTACTACCTATAATTCTTTGTAGAATTTCATCTTTCGATGGAATGGGGTGTCAGAGGAATATAATTAATTACTAATCTCTTTTTGCCTCTGACTTGTTCGCTATGTTTATTAAAATAAAATGCTTCATAACCCCAAGGGCTTTGTGAATCTCTAATTAATCCCTATTGTTTCAACTACTGTATTTCTGTAAAACATTCTTCTCTTAGAGAAGGGGAGATTTTAGACTGATGTGTGTTAAACTGCAGTTCAACTATTTTACCATTCTTGTCAGTGATCATTTTTAAATCAATCTGACATACATGAATCTTTCTATGTTGAAAAGCTAATGGATTTTCAGAACAACAATCTTGCACAATTTTTACAAGTATAGGATCTATATTAGCTTTGCAACAATTAAATTTTTGATGTATCCACTGAGTATTGACAAGCTTTCTATTTTTCTCTTTCAATGGAACTTGGCATTCATATCTGGTCTTTTTATAAAGAGAATATTTTTGGGCTAAAACAATCTCATGCTATTGTATGGTGATTGGATAAAAACAACACAGATTATCAGATCCAAACATCATATCAAACATAGGCATCTCATGTTGTATAACCTTGAAATTAAAAATTGTATTGCCTAAGACAATAGGAATACTGGCTGAATATTCAAAAATAATTGTCTTAGTGTTGAAGGTTAATCTCACAAAATCTAGATGCCACATATCTTCTGGTATAGCATGAAATCTAGCTAAAGAAGCATCACCACCAGTATCAAGTAACACATCTAAGAAAAATGGTTTAAACCCTTTCCATTTGATACTGATTTCACAAATAGGATTATTAGTTTCATGAACTGAAACTTGATGAATATTATTACTGTCCATGTGAGTGGCTTCAATATTATCAGCTACTTGAATTAATTCTTGTTCAAACAATCTTTCATTTTCATCTTCTTCTACTTCTTCATGTAGAAGTGCTTCTAACTAAGTCTAAGCTCTTACCAGAAAAGCTTGAAGAGATGAAATGCGTTTAGTATGCCATTTCTTTCTTTCAGAGGTTTCTGGGTTATAACTATAATCCACATCAACTTCTTTATTTTTTGAGAAACTTTGTTTAGAAAATTAATGTGTAAGCATATTGTTTTGCTAATGAACTTGTTCTAGCTGATTCAAATATCTTTTCTCAGTTTCAACAATTTGTTGTTGTAAAAACATTTTTTTAGACAACATATAAATAGGCAAATTGTCATATTTGTCTTTCAAAGACTTAATTTGCTGTGACAAACTCAAACTATCAGAGAAATAATTAGCAGAGTACTGACTAGAATGCATATTTATCTAAAATCCAATTTCTAAATTAAAGTCTAAAAATTCTAAGTCAGAACTGAATTCTTCATTGTTCATATTTATGCAATTTTCTAAATTTGATTCTGAATATTCAAGATCAAATTCATATTCAGCTTCATCAGCAGGAATGAGAACATACTCATCTTCATTTATATCATGAATCTAAAGAAAATTAACTTTCTTAGAATTCTTGACCTTTTGAGGACATTTATTAGCATAATGTTCTCCTTGACAAAGAAAACATTTTACAGGGTTTTTTTGAAACCCATGTTTCTTTTTTCTAAATTTTTTTCTTTTCTGAAAAGACTTTTTGAACCTTGGCTTTCTAGACCATTTAGCAGTGGATGAGAAATCACATTTACAAGAAGACTTATCCTTTGTCTTACTTCTTGCTCTACTCTTTTTATAATGATAAACATCTGTACAACCAAACTTGTCATCTATAGAATTATAAAACTTTACACCAAGTTGTTTATGAAATTGTAAAGCTTCTTTGTGTTCTTTTCTTTCATCACATAGCTTCTGATTTGTTCTTCTAATATACTGATT